>CM023451.1:46940452-47060452 GCA_013339765.2 Haemaphysalis longicornis | reverse complement strand
AAATTCCCCCGCATTTCCCCGAAGGGGAGTATGAGGAAGTGCGAAGCACGGGGTGATGCGGGGTGATGCTATGAGGGGGAGTTTGTTGAAGTTTGGTGGCATTTTGCCCGTTAGTTACATTAACACCCCCTCGTGATCACGTTCGGCTTAACACGCCTCGTTTGTCCCTCTGCGGAAATCTTGGTGAATTAACGTGTATGTTCGAGAGATGTTCGAGAGGGAATGTAATCACGCACACACACACACACACGCAAAGTAAAGTGAAACGACAGTATTTATTTCAGCACTTGTTTGTGTTGTCGTTGTATGCGACGGTCATTACGACCGCCTTGTGGTCGCTAAAGTGGACCGTTAAGGGTTGTTGCAGCCGCTATAACGCCGCGGAGTCGCCAACGCACGCCGCTGACTACGTAGTTTGAATGCGTTAAAGATATAAGGCGCGTTACTAACACTGATATCAGCGTCGCGCCCGTGGCTGCAAGGCGCTGCAATAAGGGCTCGTGCCGAAAGACTGTTAGCCGGGGAAGCGCCCACGAAGCGGTCATGGGCAGATGAAAAGCGACATGCTAAAAAGAAGGAAATTAGCAGGGTTATCTATGATGGCGTAGAAATGCAAGAACAGCCTGATATTGAAAAAGCCTTTGTACAGCACTACCAGAACCTATTTGCCTACAAGTCCCCGAAGGAGGGATTCGAGCGGTCCTTCCTAAATTTGTTGCCCCGTCTTGATGAGGACATAACAGAACAATTGGAAAGCCCCATAAGACTAAATGAAGTTGAAGAAGCAATAGATAACTTAAACAATGGTAAATCTCCGGGACCCGACGGGCTAGGTTCGGCCTTTTATAAAACGTTTAAGTCTGTCCTGGCACCTGCCTTGCACAATGTTTTCAGGGTATCTCTACAAAGAGGGGCCCTTCCACCTACTTTCTCGAAAGCGCACACGATCCTCATACCCAAGAGCGACGACACAGAAGTGCTTGCTAGTGTCACTGGGTACAGGCCAATTACCTTAACTAACACTGACTACAAGGTTTTCATGAAGGTTTTAGCTAAGAGATTCCAGACTGTCATTAAGAATTTTGTGGGCCCGCATCAAACATGCGGTATTAAGGGAAGGAGCATCTTTACTAACATTCACATAGCACGAAGTATATTGGAAACTTGTGACATGGATTTCCGAAAAGTTGCCATGTTGCAGGTAGACTTTGAAAAGGCGTTTGACAAGGTGAGTCATGACGTCCTTTTTAAAATACTCGAACATGTAGGAATGGGCAAAACAATTCTAGACGGGGTAAAAATGGCCTACCGGCAGTGCACAACTAAATTCATTATTAACGGGAACCTGACCTCTCCTGTCGATGTGCATGCGTCAGTGCGTCAGGGCTGTGCCCTGTCGTCACTCCTGTTTGTGCTTTATCTTGAACCTTTGTGTGTAAAAATCAACCAAAGTCCTCTAGTTCAAGGTTTTTGCCTTGAATCCTGTGAAGTTAAAGTAATGGCTTACGCCGATGATCTCGTCTTTTTTTGTAATAACCAAGAGAGTGTTAGTAATGCAATTATCATTACGCAAGAATATTGCGATATGACGTGTAGCGCAGTCAACCGTAAAAAGTGTGTTGGGCTATGGCACGGTGAGTGGATCGAAACCCCGCGTGTCTTTAACAGCATCTCATGGTCAACAGAACCGGCATCTTATCTCGGAGTACCCTTAAGGAATTATCGAGATAGTAACGAGTACTGGGCTGAACGAGCTCAGACAATGCGCGCGCAAACGGCAAAGTGGGAAGGCCGTAGCCTTTCTATCTTTGCGCGCGCAACAGTTTGTAACGTGTTTCTGGTATCAAAACTTTGGTATATCATGCAGGCCCTCGCTTGTGCTCGATTAAATGTTCAAAAGTTTCACCGCATTTTTGCGGTCTTTGTCTGGCAATCAGCGTTTGAGAGGACGAGTAGGAGCAACTTGTTTAGAAAAGTTCAGCAGGGAGGGCTGTCACTCCCACATCTATTTGTGAGACAACTTGTTTCCCGTTTCTTTTTCCTAAGGGATCAGGAGGACCCGTTTATCCGTACTTTCTTGTAGCATACGGTCGCAAGCGCTTTACCCAACTTCGTAGTGTCGTCAGTGAATGTGACCCGTTACTCGGTTAGCCTCTTTTTGAGAGAAGTTGTTTTCAGTTGTCGTTTTCTAATGACTCGTTTTTCTGCTCAATTTTTAGCAGCAGTGAACCGCAAAAAACTCTCCTGTAACATTATCGATTGTCTGTTGCCAGAGCCGATGTATAGATCGTTGTATAAAGTCAGCTCCGGACAAGATGTACTACGGAGAGTAAAGAAAATGCCAGTGCCTGGTGCTGTGAAAACGTTCTTTTTTAAACTGCATAGTAATACACTCCCAGTTAAAACATAGATGTTAGAGAAGGGTTTATTTTTGCCGTGGGGTGCCGATTGTTCATTGTGTAAAAAACCAGAAAATGTTGATCACGTATTCATCAACTGTTGGGACGCCGTATTCTTTTGGGATGTCTTGCAGCGTACCCTAAAAAAAGACCTTCCGATAACGGCTCGAGGAATCCGCTTCCTTGATGTGAAACCTGATGTTTTACCATACGATCTGTTTTTCCTTCTGCGTTTACATAGCATTTGGAGAAGCAGAATGAATGTGAGAAATGCAGATGTCAATGCAAAATCGGTGGGCAATCACTTTGTAGAGCACGTGTGTAAACTGCGGGAAGTTTTTGTTAAGCTGGAGTATGATGATGATGTGATCACTGTTATGAACGAACTAGCTGTACTAAAAGTTCACAAAAACGTAACCGCCAGCTAAAAGCTCGGCGGTTTCTTTGTATGTTCCTTTCTTGTCTCAGCCCTGAGGGCTGATTGTGTAGTACTTGTTTTGTTGTACCCAAATGGCAATAAAGAAAAAAAAAAGTCGCGTCCGTGGCTTAGTCGGTAGAGCGTCGCGCTGCGGCCGCAAAGTCCTCGGATCGAAACGTGGCGCCGGATGCTGTTTTTTTTTTATATAGTGTAGTGGCCTGGCTGGCGCGCCGAGAGAGGGTGTTGCGAGCTGGAGAGTAGTAAAGGGGCTTTAGGAGAGTAGGCGAGGGGGGAGAGGAGGCGCGATGCGAGCGCCCTCACGCGTCGGAAATCCGGCGCCGTTGCTAGGCACGGTAGCTAGCTCCGTTGCTAGGCTGCGGACGGAGGACGGCGGTGGAAGCAGGAGTAGGCCCGACTAAGAAGTGCTTCGCACTTAAAAAAAGAAAACGTGGCGTGAAACAGTCGTGGACGATGACAAGATAGGACGCATACAAGCGCCCGTATGTGTCGTATCATGTCTTCGTCGAAGTACGTGTTGTTTCTTCTTTTCGTAGGCTACAAATTTCGCGACGGCATATTACCCTCTCAGTCGCACTTCCTTCGACTGCGGCATGAGAAACGTCATGTGCGATTACGTACTGCCTGCTGTTTCACTGAACACGGCTGCCGCAGAACAGTCAGGATTTCGCCTTCCTTGTAGCTCGTAAACGTATTAATGCATAGTGAAGAAAGCAAATCCCAAAAACGGCTTAGGACTCCAATTGTCATGCCAAGCCCAAGCCATAAAGGGGGGTCTTCCCATGAACCCCCATTATGACATGGCTTACCAGGCGCAGTTTTCTCTCTAGTATACTTAGTCAGAAACTCTATGGTCGCGCCCCGCTCAGACACGCTATCAGAGCGGCGAGTAAGCTCATCAGATAGGGCGACGGGAGCAGTGGGCACGCAGCTCTAGTACGCCGCTTTTTGCTTCCCTTTGGCGTTTCTAGGCATGCAGTTCGGTCACCGCGCCCGTGCTTTGTTTGATTCTGGGCTGACCTGCACAGTCCGACAGCGGTGGCTATTTTGATTGTTTGTTGTTATCCCTTTTGGCCGGGCCAAAAAAAGCGTGCTTTGGCAAGTCCTAGTAGTCCTGTACCAACATCATTATGCCATGGCGGTTATTGCCCGTTATAATATGATGCAACAGGGGTTGAAAAAAGAAAAAAAAGATACTCTCAATAAGCGATTCCTTCAGCCAAAAAATATGGAAAACCTACATTGCTTCAAAAAATTCAGAAATACTGGGACTAGCTGCCTCAGGCAGGCTGGATGTGCTTTTGTTTAATCTCTTCAAGGTTGAAGTACTGGAAAAAAATGTTTACCGGAAAGTACTAAATAATTCACTTCGCTGAAAACAGGAACATACGCATTGTGCAGAAAATAATTTTGGACGGCGCAGCCTCATCGGGTGGGCATATGGCCAACGCATTTAATGGTTTTTCATCTCTTGCGAGACAAGCTCTTTTAAAACGGGTATTTTGGATTACATGCCCCCCAGTAACTGTAGTAACGCGTTTCCCCAACCGATGCCCATAAAATTTTTCTCACGTTCTCAAACTGCCGTAAACGTAAAGCCTGTGACGTCGATGACATTTAAATCCGACCTGTCAAGTACACGTTACCTACAAGCTGTCCTGTCCTTCAGCACGTGTACAACCTTGCTTTCGGAAAAGGCAAGGTTGTACACGTATGCAGCAACCCGCTTCCAATAGGCTAAAGTGAACGTTATATTGAAAGGTGGTGATAGCGATCACTACCTAACTATCAACCAATAAAAATCTTTCCCGTGCTTTCAAAAGACCTGAAAAAACAAACGCGGGAAAGGATGTCCGCTTTTTGGGAGAAACAACATATAACTAATTCACAGTTTCGATTCGGAAAATATCTCTCCACCTAGTGGGGAACATGGCGACTGAAAACCTAGCACAAAAATAGGCATTTCTGCAGGCATCTAAGAATAAGCCGGCAACATTAGGAGTTTTTGTGGATTTTTCCAAGCCATTCTTTCGCATTAAGCATACTGTATATCTAAAAATGCTCGAGCAATATGGTTTTAGAGGTGTATAAATCACTTTGATAGAAAGCTATCTTAAATACCAATGCTAGAATGTTCTGATAGACCATGAAATATCTTATTGCAACTCAAATGTAAATAGGAGTGGCCAGGGGAGCATCCTAGCGCCTTCATTATTCTTTCTTTATACACTTGAGGATTAATATTGGTGACTTTTACAGATTTGTTATTTAAGCCGACGACACCACCTCACTTTTTCTTCGGAGGATACTACGATATTACTACCTTGTGAAAAAAAATGTTCTAAGCAAACAGGATAACGGGACTGCAAGGAATTCATTAGTCATAAACTTTTCTAAAGATAAACCAGTTTTGTGCAGTCCAGCAAATTTAAAAGAAAGTATTTGCAGAAGCCTAAGCAGTTTCTTCTTTGATCCTCGGAATCGCTGCCCTTGCGAAAGCGTTGGCGCGGTTATTAACAGCAACTTAACGTCAAGCAAACTAGTCGAGGAATGTTTCGAGGAACTTGCGGCCATCGTCGGTGTTGTCACAATGATAGGATTCTTCGATCGCAGGACAAAAATGGTTAATTTACCATTCCCTTTTTTGCCTCAGCCTAATTCCTGCCCATTAATTTTGGGAACGTATGACCGCAACCAATATAACAAACTACATCGACTACAAAGCAAGCCGTGTGAGCAGTCTCTAAGTCTGCTTATAAGGCTCAAAAATAACGGATTTTTGAAAAGATCGGTGTTCCTTCCGTTGAACCACTGCATGATTAAAACTCATTATGAGATGCAACATTGAAACATAAAAATTGTAATTTTATATTAAACTATCGAATCGTAACATTATTTATAACAGACGTCACCCAGAAGCATGGTTTCTGCCCTACTCACGTATCACCTATAGAGAATAAATATTTTGCTCCACTTTACCATCTCTGTTAAATTCACTTGTTCAATTGACTAAGTTGCGTTTATATTATGACTGGTTCTCGCAGTTTTTGTGGTTCACCTTGTTGATTCCACACAAGTCATTTGTTGAACTGTGGCTGTTATGCTTGAAGTACAAGAATTCGGTGTGTTGCTGGCAATGACTGTGAATTTTTTTGACGACATTGATTATGCCTGTTTTTTGTTTTTTGTTTTCTTACGGATACGCGCGCACATTTGTTTTTTAAACACTTCAGGGGGGACGAGTCCCGTCAAGCCGCGTGTGTTGGCTTTATGTCAGCGCTTGTGACCCCTGTAGTATGTTGATTTCAAATAAATGTGACTGACTGGCAGGCTGGTTTAATCGGGCGTCTTCACTAACTGTCCCACGTCGCTGAAGACTCCATCGTGCTCCCAGGGTTTTAAATCGCCATGTTCTCCATTTCACGGATCGACCTAGTGCGGAAGCAAGCCTTCGGAGGTGGCCACTTTCTCCTCCAATACATCAGTGCATCATTGGCCCTGTCTGGTGAATATTCTACGACTATAGTGGTACACAAATCCATCGAATTGTTTTTGCACAAGCGAAGATTGTATTGGATGGCTCGGGTCACCTTCGGTGTTACCGGCGCCGTACGCCAAAACCGTTCTCCCCTTACCTCCCTTATCTCCCGCAGCGGGCCCTCCAGCACGCACCTTGCAGCCGCTTCCCGAAGTGACCCACGGGATCCGGAAATACTCCCAGACCATCACAGGCACACGCTCTCTTCGGAGAAGGTAAACGTTAGAGCGCTCCACGCACGCCGTTTTTTCTCAATTTAACGGCAAGCTACGGCAACTGTATAAGACTAACCCGTAAAATTGACCAGCACTTATCACAAACTCTTCCTAGTCGTCAAAGCAAACCTGACACCATGCTGCAGCGACCAGCCTACGAACAAGAGTGTTTTGAGACTGTGCATGTAAAAGTTCCGTGTCAGCCTGTAATATTCAAATAGTATCAGTAAACAGCACTATGGCCAATTAACAACACATTTTTTTTTTGCTAAAACACCCATGTCTGTTTAATTTTTCGCAACACCAAACCCAACCATTGAATAGGGTTGAACAAGCTTCCTGTGTACCCACGTTGCGGCAGAGACAGGGTCATTGAAATTTCTTGTAAATTTTTAATTGATTAGTTCTGTAATGTTTGCTTCTGTGCTTTTCGTTTTGCATTCAGTTCCTCTCGGGTGTGTTCAACATTTTGTACTTTTACAATGCCTCCACTGGTGAGATATATATCTCTACCGTTGTGTTTGGGTTCAAGGCTGGCTTGTTCCGTCACCTGCTTCTGGCAAAACCCGGGCATCTATTGTACACCCCTTTGGCACCCGTGATCTGTGATTCGATGAATTGTGGTTATTTCCAGCTTATACCTCTAAAGCTGACCCATAGTAGTCACTTGTGGTCGGGCAAATTTTCGCAACTCATACTTTTCCTGTGCCGTTCCGAAACGCTGACATTTATATTCATGGTCTTCGGACGTGCATGACCGGATTTTTGATGGAGAGTTTGGGAAAGACAAAGAGACCTGAATAGTTGGCATAAAATGTACCTTTGTCCATGTCAGCAACAGTTCTCCTTGTTAACTTTTTTGAGGAAAATATACCTAGCCGCAAGCTAGAATTGCTGTTGTTTCTATACTGACCAAACAATATTTTGTTTCAACTCCTTGGCACTCTTACGGACTGGGACAGTAGTCATGTATAGTAATCTAAAACAAACTGAACTTTTTTCTGGAAGAGTGTTATTGGTAATTTCAATATTCTTCTTGGATATGGTTGTTTGCTGTTTGTTTTGGCATTTTATATGTCCCGTTTGTAAGGTTGATTGTCTGCAGTGCCGCCTGAAGAAGAATAGCTGCAGAAGTGTAAGAACGCTCCTTGACATGCTGGCAATCGTTAAGTGGGGATGACGGCTTCAGGGGTTCTCAATTCAAGACAAAACTTTAAATACAACGCATTTTAAGCTGCAGGGAATCGAATGTATTGAGTAAGCAACATGCGCACCGTAAGCACAAGCCAACACTCTGCTTTATCCAACACATATGATTTTTGAGGCCTGTGATAACGTAACATAAACTCCGACCATAAAATGCTCTGCACTCAGCGTAAGTTTACTTAAACCTGGAAGTATGATTAAAGCACTTTTGAACCAAAAAAAATTAGGCATAAGTAGCTCAAGAAATTACGCATCCGAAGTATCCCAGGTTATCCAAAGTATGCATACCATAAATTCAAGAGCCAAAGTGCTTTTTCTTCATGTTTTGCCTGCTCAGTCATTAACGACGGATTATGCTAAAATTTCTTGTAACACAAAGGCGGCTTCTGAATTGGAGCCTGACATGCAGCTAAGTGAGGAGTATGCGGGATTTGTAATCCCTGATGCCTAATTCGAGGTGTTTAAGGCAGGTGCACTGCTCTATATTTCTATGTACAACCAACTTCACGTCTTTATTTCCTCAGGGCGTGCTGACAGCCGTTTGGAGCTTCGAAAATACAATAGCACAGTGGTCTCCTGAATTGCATCTACTACATGAACAGAATTGCATCTACTTAAGGTGTAACTGTATTGCGTTTAGATAAAAGCTCAGTTTCACTGAAAAGTTAACACCTATTGCCCTTAATTCGCAATCCCGTTATGCGCCATTATTCGGGGCATAACAGGTCACTGAGCCTGAGAGTAGTGTTGTTGGATTGATTCTTTATGAACGTCCTGATTCGTGAAACATTCTCCGGTTGCCATAAGCAACAGCAGCATTTTATTAAGCATGCCATGCAGTAACGCTTATGCGTTACCTTATAATTCTGGCCTTATTCTTTAGTCGAAGCTAGTAGAAGAACTCTAAGCCGGGTAGGATTTGTGAAAGGATAATTTAGCATTCCTCCTTAAAACAAACATGTTTTCCTGCAGCCATGAAGCGTTGCGCTGACATATCTTGTCAGAATGCAGAGAATCTGTAGCCAGCGTTGTCACAATGATGATTTGGGCTGTGCCTTTCCGTAAAGGCATTCATTCCGTAGCTAATCGGCAGCGCCAACTTTGTTTAAACACTTTTAACACCTTGAACAGTGTAAACATGCGGGTTTCAGGATCATATATTCTCCCCATTTATCGTCAGCTGTCCTTTTTAAGCGTACACAGACACCGACAATCTACGCTATCTGCATGCAAAGACACAAAGAAATACCAACATTTGCATTCAGGACCGCCATCCAGCGAGCCGTGTCAAATATTGCTACAGAAAATCTGAATCTATGATTGGTGCAAGCGAAATCACGTGCATTGTTTTGGCGGCCATACCTTAGTAGGGACGCTTAGAGAGGAATTCAGGTGACGCTATTTAGTACAGTTGTAAGACACATCTGCGAGCAGCATTCAACGTAGATGCACGTTCATTGCTTCTGAACAAAGCAAGCTCGCAGCATTGTGACATTATTTTGATAACCTCATTGCGCGCCAAAAGCTGTCCTTTTCATAGAGTGCGCCTTTGAATGAAGTAACTCGGACTTCAGATTATAAAGTGTCAGAGAGGGAGCATATGAAAGCATGATAGCCAATCAAGGGAGTAAACTGGAATTGTTCTGGCTATGTATGCACGCCCTTTTTACACCGCCGACACAATAACAGCGTGGATGGTAATGGTAATTTTTTCAAAGTACGATATTTACAACAGCAAAAGCTCTGCCGCATTTATACCATAGAAAACCCTGCATGTTGGTACACACTTCAACGATAGCAGCGCAGAAAAATACGGGGGCTGTGCTGAGCTTTCAACTGATTTTAACGGCTAGCAAACCGTACTTTTTGGTGTCCGCAGTTACAAATACCAAAAAGATTGCCGACCGTGGCGCAGTTGTCAGCGCGCCTCACGGTGGCCGCCCTGCAGTAACAAAACCAAGAAAATGCGTAGCGCTCTTGTGTGCGTGCCTCGCGACGACCATCCAGTGTTCCATGCGCGTGGTTTGGGAATGCAAAGCATACCCACTTAGCGAGATAGGCTTAGACTGCTGTGGTCGCACGGCAGTTTAACAAAACGACAATGCGAAGCGTTCCCGTATGGGAGCCTCGTGGCGACCGCCCAGCAGGTCCTCTGCCATGTTTCTAAGCCAAGCTAACCCTCTTAGGGAGATTTGCCAAGATTGACCAAAAAAAAAAAGAAAAACTCCAGTGTTCGCCGTAATTATGACAACACTTCCGCGGAACAACAAAGGCTCTAGCGTTCACCGTAATCGTTGCAACACTTGGTCTGAACAAGAAGGACACGCCATGGCGTACGTTTTTCAAAGGTGATGTCCCATGATTATTCCTTCCACAAAACAAAGGAAGCTCACACTTATAGCAACAATGAAGGAGTATAGGTCGTTGCGGCCGCGAAAAAGGAGCAACTTGGTTGCAGTCGGGGACGTAAACCTTCGTGATGATTTTTAAAGTTGCTCACGGCTTCGGTACCTTCATTTGTTACGCGTTAGTGTGAGCTTCCATCAGTTTTATTGGAAGCTCAAAACAAAAACAATCTACGTGCTGACTGCGGAAAGTGTTGCTTAAGAGGATCGCAAAATAAACTGTGGCCAGGCAAGACCCTTGCATCTTTTAGACGGCCGTTACTTCGCTTGCGACGCTTATTGGGGAATACGGATACGATGCGACCTGCGATAATTGGGAGCGACACATTCTAGAGCAACATGCAAAGTATATTCGCACGCATTGCTTAAGAGTGAGGCTAGCACCAAGCATAATAATATAAAGGGATATATTTCTTGCATTGACAAAAATATTCCTGTGATACACTCAGCCTTAAAGTTTGGCTATCTAGCTTCCTACCATAAAGGCCCTGGGAGGGCGCACGTGAAATACTTCGTGTCAACAAGGGAGTATTTACGTCGATGCATGAATAACCGTCACCATCCCAAACCTGTGCAGCATTGCCTTCCTGAGAGATTGAGAGGTATCGGATAGAAGCATGACAGAGGGCGTAGGCATCAGCCATTTATACACGTAACAATCTTGTTTTCAATTATCGTATAGGTAAAACTGCTTTAGCACCTGACGACTGCAACTGGGCTCCGCGAAGCCGATGTGCTCGTGAGTGGCAGCGCAGCGTATTGGGGCACCTCTGAATACAAGCCAAGGGTGGCTAATTGAAAGTTCTTTCAGCAGTGCCACGAAAGAAGAGAGATTTTACGTGTATGAAAACATCACAGAGTCGATTCGATGATGACGACCTTTTTCTAACTAGAACAAGTAGAACAGCAGAGACACTACATCTATATGACCGTTGTATATTTGGGGAAGTGCTCACCAAAGCCAGGCTGTCGGGGTTCTTAGTCAGCTGCTCTTTGGCCAGGGTGTAGAATGAGCACACGGGAATCTCGATTCCCGGGTAGGGAGAATACACAACCCTATCTTCGATGTGTGCCTTCATCTGGTACTTCAAGATGACCCAGGGTTAACTGCAGAACAAGTATGATTCAATTAAATTCTATTCTTCTGTCTCGGCTTCCGCTAAAACAAAATGTCACTGCACACCCGGCCTTCGTCCTTGCGCTCACCGTGGTAAACAAAGGCAATGACACCGGGGATTTCGTCTTTTTGATACCTGAAACCTTTTCTGCATTTTGCACCTTTCGAAATATATGCTAGATTAGTTTGCATGGGGAATATGTGACACAGACCCTTTCAGTCCAAAAATGTATTTCAGAGACAACGCTTGTAGTCATGCCTCAGCAACATGCAAAGTTTGCCATGAATAAATTTTCACAACTTAAATATTGTGATAATTACCGTGTTGTACAGCACGATATTAGATTTCAGTACGTGCCAGTACAGTCTAAGAAATCCTTAAAAACAAATATGAGAGGCATTTCCCAGTGTATAACTGACGGTGGCCGCAATTGTGGGCAGAGATTGTGCACTGCAGAGCTAAGAGAACAACGACAACACGAGCTGCTGAAGCGAGGGCGAAAATGGTGATGCAACTTCTGTCATGCCGAGCACAACGGCCTCGTAAAATACAGAAATTACAACTATGATTAACTTTGCTGTTCGGAGATTGCATGGGAAGCGTAGTGAAAGTTCCATCTACAGCACGTCCTGAGGGGTGAGGAAGGGCCGGCGCGTTAGTTTCTTTATTACAGCGAAGCTATTGAGCAAATCGTTTGTGTGTGGTGTCCGCAGTTTAAAATACTAAGTAAATGCCAAACACTCCAGCACACATGCCTCGAGCGCACGCTCGTCAAGCTAAGCATACCGAATTGGATATATTGGCCAACATTGCTCACTTGAAATCTCCAGAGTTTGCCGTATCGGGGCAACAATTACTCGGAACGAGAAAGACTCGTCATAGCGTACGCCCCTCGTTCTTTCGTCCTCCTATCGTCATCCGCATGCGCGCTGTACCATAGAAGAGCGGTTACTTGAATACCGGAGATGCTCTAGGTGTCATTGCGCCACAACGTCCGGTCGCGGATAGTTCCCACGGCGGGCGGACTTGCCGTGTTTCTAAGGGTAGGTGTGCAAAGCAGGCGCTAGACCCGATACATAGGGCTTGCAGAGTGGGGTAAAAAAACGTCGACCAAAACGACGAGCTCACTCTGGCCTTGACCAGAATACGTTCATTAAAATTCTATGCCTCCGACTTCAGCCACGACACCACAACGATAAAAAAACTCAACTTTGTGCCCCCCTACAACAGCTTCGTCTTTCAAGACTTGCGTGTAAGTGCAAGTTTTCCTGAATTTTTTTCGACCAGCCCAGGACGTCGTAATAGACAGAATATATATACGTGTATTGGTTTGGTATACAATCTGGTGGCGATTTAGAATTGGTCAGATAGATTGACGCTGTCAACAGCAGGTCACTTTTCGAGGGTACAGCGAAAACATTATATGACTCAATCTTGCCGGATAACTCAGCTACAGAAAGGGAAATAAGAAAATGAAACGTGACATTGCATTTACTGCAGGCATACAACATCTTTATCGCGACCGATGAATTGTAATGGTTGGGTGATGATGGGTCATTAAAACGCATTAACACATAAACCACGCCGTTGCATTCAAGAGCAAGTCTCAAATATATTATAAGCGTAGTGATCCACGAACATGTTATAAAGGTTAAGGGCGTTTATACACAACATTTTGCCGACAAGATCCCTTACAGCCTCGCAGGCATCGAAAACAGTGTGGAAAATACAAGGGGTAATCTCCAAAACAATTCACGTTGCGTCATGAAGAACCATCAGGCAAAATGGGCGACCGGGTCGTCAAGCCGCCCATAAGCATAGCTGCGAGCAGCAAGACTTCAGCGCGAAGAAACCGATGAAGCTGTAGAATAGTCTTTTGTTGTAAGAAATAGGAGCCCCTGTAATCCAAATGCACCGAGTCAGGTCATGTTGTTTACCGCTGCCCTGAGTCCCACAAAAAATCTTATGCGTCGTTTGTTTTCGAGTGGGCCACAACGCAAAGCATCATCATGAACAGTGTATTTGGGTACAATGCAGGACGACAGGATTTCCCATTATCCTCCAAACACCCCTGCCCTGCCCGAACTTCCTTAGTTTTTCCATTGATCGTGTTATTAGAATTGCCCTTCTTATAGGCCCGTCCTACGAAATCCACTATGTTAAACCTGGTGGTCCAGCCGTTGTTTGTGTGAGGGAGGGAAGTCTCTCTATTAAAATAAAGCAGAGAGGTTTTCCGGGATGTTGCGTCACGTCTAGAATTGAGTCACGTCTACGTGTTTCCACATAATGTGACAATATTCCTATATTGTCTCAGCTGCAGTGATGTCGTGGAATTATATGGTTCTAGCAATTTATGCTGTGACGAGGGAGATGGCGAGGGTCTGAGGAGTGCTTTTAAAGTTGGCAAAATATTTTTGATGCAATTGATCTGATATGCGACGTCGTTTCTTGTATGGCTGTGCGCAGGGCAGTCCAGTAAGATATGGTAGACTGTTATCTATGGATCAAAGTTGTCACAATCAGGGATCTAGGTTTTGCTAAAGAGATACACGAATTTATTTGTGAGAGCTGCCCTGAAGCGTAACCGATGGAGCAAGACTCTAGCGGATGAGAAATTCGCTCCGGTTGCCTCGTTGTCAAAAAAATATTGCTACAATGCAGTTAGAGGAGCTGTTTTTTTGGGAGGGACCAGAAGTCGGTTTTTTCTCTGAAAACAAGCTTCTTTGTTGGTGTCAAGGCATCGTGCTTCGTTAAGAAAATGTTCCGCACGCTCAGCAGTGGTAATCTCGTTCTAGCAGCCTCGTCTGCGATTTTGTTGCTTATAATGCCACAGTACGCAATGATTCACTGCAGTGTCCAACGCCGTCCAGCGACGTAGACCAGATGTTTCAGTTAGACAATGTCCCGGCATATGCATGTGAGTGCATAAGCAGCTGTCATGTCGACGAGTTTACTGCGCGGCCTTCGAATATGTAACAATGATCCACTGCGCTAGGGGCTGGGGGAGAATGTAGTGACGTGCTTTGGCTAATGGCATGCAGTTCAGCCGATGTAGACAATTTTGCCCGCTCAAAACGGCATGAGAGTGCTTCGCCGGTTGGTAGAATAAAGAGCACATAACGGATGGAGTGAGGCGTAGATAAGCCATCAATAAAACTTTTGGTCTTATGAGGGTAGCTGCTAATGATATCGGGAAGTGTTTATTGAAGGAGGAAAAATTCAGGCTTATTTTTAGGTGAGTCCAGCTAAGCGAAATTCGGTGCACAGGGAAGAGAAATTCCAATGCCTGAAATCAGCTAGCAGGACTTGTCGCCATTAGCGAGGTACGGAGATGCTTATACACTGTTAGCCAAAAAGAACAAAAAAAAAAGACTAACGACAGCTGTTAGTCAATGCGAGCGACCGTTGCTCCTCAAGAGGAGGAAACTGTGGGAGCGTGCGTGCCGTGTGCATAATTCGCAGAATAAATATTCGTCCCCGCCGATCTAGGTAGCAAGGGAGGACGAAATGCCGAGCAGTTACTCCCCCCTCTAATGGCGTCGCTGCTATACGACCTGCCGCATATGTATCCTCAGTTTCATAATTTGCAAACAAACGTAGCTGCCAATACCGAATCTTTCTATAGTGTCTTCAGAACAAATTTTAGTTTTTTTAAAATAACAAAAAAGCGTCTAGTCTAAGCGAAGAGGCAGCTCGTGGCACGGAGCAGTGATGTGCGATATGACCAACGCCTCTTGTTCACGCTACTACGAAGTGCCACGCACCGAGGGCTCGCGAGCGATAATACGGGCAAATGAAAGACTCCGCGCACATGACACAGTGAGGTAGGGAGTAAAAAATCGCTATCCTAACTCACTAAGTGTTGTGAATACACATGCTTATACCGGCCGACAAATGTCAACAACGATGACAACAACGGCAAATCCTAAGCGCACACTATACTTAAGCGCTTTGCTCTTAAATTTCATTAGCGGGACATAAATGCCTCCCGTACAAAAGCAATGGCAATGCCTCAACAGCCGTAAGACCCAGCAGCATTTTCCAGTCCCGTCTACAAACGCTAGTTGAAGAAGTCCGCAGCGCTGCAATTTGTTTCGACTACGGAGGAAAATCAGGCCGATCCCCCTATTATTTCTCTCGCACAGAGAACATGAACTCAGACATATGAGACCAAAGAATTGTGGTGTAACTTGCGAACATTAGAAACTTGTCATTTTTTGCCGAAGCGGGTGCATCGTTAAACACCCAGCATCCTGTCGCGATGACGGCGGAGGTTTTCGTTTCTTCTAAGTGGAAAACCTATGCTTGTGAGCGTCTAATGGCAGTCGAAGTTCAGCTATAATGTCTAGAGTTAGCAGCACAGCAATTGCAAGCAGTTGCATCGCTAAGAATTACACCGCCAGCAATAAACCCAACGACGGCAAGTTCATAGTACAAAAGTTTTGCACTCGACTACCCATTTCCTGCCCCTTTCTCCATCTGGTCTCGTGTCTTAGTGGGTAGGGCGTAGGGTTGGTGTTGCGAGAGGCGGTGGTTTGATTCCCCGCCAGCGCATATTTTTTTTTTTGCGGCTCCTAGATCGCCTCCGGAGGGTAAGGGAAGGGAGCAACCGGTCGTATGTTGAGGACGAACGGTTTGGGAAGTAACTGTTCGTCCCCTCTCATTTACTTTGGTAGGGAACTAATGGTTGTGGCATGGCAGTTAGTCCAACAAAATAGCAATGGCACTCACCTGTTGCTCCTTTTGGCTAAGAGTGTAGTATTCATAGTTTCTGTGAAACTGGTATGTTCGGGCTGTTGTACAAGACGGGCAAGACATTGTTTTTTCTCTGCAGCCTCAAGTATATTCCGTATGTATCCTGCAGGTGATGACTATTTAAAGGTAAGCAAACAGCAACAGTGCTACCTGCTACCGACGCATTTCCATTAACCACAAGCCCAGCTAAAGTCGAGTTCTGATTCATTATTTCAACTATTATATACACTCCAGGGAGAAAGAGAGAGAATCAACTTTTATTGAACACTAAAGATGGGGTTTTTCCCTAATCACCGGACCCATATGTGTCCATCAGCTCCTTACCCCTGGCCACCAGTCCGTACTGAGTGGCGAGATCGGGCTGGACAGCAAGTCTCTCCCTCGTTCGAGGGGTGGGAAAGGGGCGGGGGGAAGGGAAGGTGGTGTGTTCTTACGTCCCGTGCATTTCCTTATGAGGTGTGCGAGAGTGCTACTCGTCTCCTTGCAGAGCGGGCACGAGCTTTTCGTGCTGGACCGGGTACATCCCGGTCCAGCACGATTTTTCTTGTGCTTATTTCTTGTGCTTATTTCCACAGTATTTATTGTGCTTTGTTATGAATATCTTTACATGTGCGAACATTGTACTAAAACTGCTACTGTTTCAGGTGATGTAGAAGTTAATCCAGGCCCTACCACGCGTAGCACAGTCAGTCAACCGACCAAACTATCCATGCACTTCTAACAAAACTAGACGAAGGCCAGGCTCAAATCTTTCCGCACTGAAACGATAAATGAACGACTTACAGCAACGAAGAAACATTAACAGACCTTGCAACTCGTATCACAAAATCTGAAGAAATGTGCGCATCTATCCCGGAACTTCTTTCCAGCGTAGGAACTTTAACAAAATCATCAACCGACGCAACAATCCAGCTCTCCAACATGGAAGGCAGGCTGAACGATGCCGAAGATAGGTCACGTCGGTGTAATCTTCTTTTTTATGGAATCCCCGAAAAAAAAGAAGAAACTTGGGCAGACAGTCAAGGGTTTGTTGCTGACATTGCAGAAGCACATCAAAATATAACCTTGTGCCGAACGATATCGAAGAGCGCACAGAATCGGAAAAATTCAACCGGATAAACCACGTCCAGTAATTGTTAACTTCTCCCAGTTTAAAATAAAAGAAGCAATCTTATCTACGGTTTCAAACTGAAAGATACGCCGTACAGTGTAGGTCAGGATTATTGTTTCGCTACCCGCACTGCCCAGAGAGAGCTTCTACGCTTCGCACGTGAGCACGGCGGCCCTTTCAAGCTTCGTTACAAGAAGGTAGTTATCGGGAAAAAATCGTACCACTATGATGCAACCCGAAAAGAAGTCAAAGAAATTTTTCCACGTGACAGCTAGCAATTTCACATCCCAGTAAATGTATCGCCAGTTACCTCACCCTCTCGCCATATCCAGAATCACCCCACCAAACATGCAAATGACGTCAGCTTTTCTATTCTCTACACAAACATAAGAAGTATCATGCCGAAACGCGACTAAATATGCTACATAATTGCAAATCATCTGATTGTGACGTTGTGATGTTGACAGAAACATGGCTTTCACCTTCCATCAAGAAAGGGGAAGGGAGATCTGAAGTTCTTTCATATCCTAACCAACCGATTTCAGCAGGCATCGCAGGACCGCTTTATCCGGTTCCGAGTGGTGGCGTGCTCATCGCTAGTAAACCATACAATCGTCACTTTAGTTATAGCATTACCAGTCCACTTGGAAGCCCTTTGGGTAGGCTTGGCGAAAGTTCACATGGGCTGATCATACTAGGTGTGTGTTACACCGTCCCCCCAAATCAGAGCCCAACTTTAACATTACTTTAACGACACCTCGACAAACTACACAAAATGTATCCCCGTGCAAAGTTCATAATTTGCGGGACTTCATTATCCGTCCATGAAAAGTGTCAAACAACGTTTCCCTTCGCAGCGGTGAATGCGGCGAATTCCTAGCCTGTTTAGATAAACTACCAACTAACACAAGTAATAACTCATGCCACCAGAGAAACATTACACAGCTCTAATATATTAGACCTTATTCTAATGTCGGAATCCAAGTAGCCTGCATTCTCTCCATTACCTTAAAGAAATAAGTGATCACAAATTATTCTTGCCTCTTTTCAGTTTTACTTTTCCAGAAAATAAGCCTACTACCAAAGCAGATAAAAACTCTACGGTCGTGGCAATTATGAAAAGATTAACAGCGAACTTGAACAATTTTACATTTCGTACGAGCAGGGATTCAACAAGCGCACCATAGAAATAATTGGAAGTTGCTAGGTCGAAAAACTCAACCAACTAACTGATGCATACTATTCCAAGAATAAAAATTAAAAACAAAACATCCGCCCCTTGGTTTAACAACGCGATTAAAAAACTGATAAACCGAAAAAACGCCTGTTCAGACGTGCCAAAAAACAGAACCAACCGTCCTTATGGAAAGAATATTCCGACTCCGTACGATGCCTCTCGATTAACATTCAAAACGCGAAACGCGATTTTTTTCGAACAACACTACCAGACATGCTCAAAAATAACCCTAAAAATTCTGGCAAACAATAAACCCAAGAAACATCTTGCCGATAACCTTATCCGGTACTAATGACAAACCGCTCAGTGACGTAGATTCGGCGAATGCCTTAAACCATGCCTTTTGTTCTGTTTTCACTCGTGAACATAGCTTTTTTGCGAACTGCGGAGAGACCCTTGAGTCTATATAAGCGAGCCAATGTCACCTATTGAAATATCTGCAAATGGAATAAGTAACGTAATTAGAAAAATGAAACTCTCATCTGCAAGTGGAACTGATAACATCAACAGCAAAATATTAAGAATACACAATTGATAATTAGCGCAGCATTTCAGCTGCTCTTCTCTCAATCACTTTCACAGGGACAGGTACCGAGTGATTGGAAACTCGGTAAATCACTCCATTGTTCAAAAATGGCAACAAAGCATCCCCATATAACTACCGGCCCATATCGCTTACCAAGTGTCCCATCCAAAATTATGGAGCACATTTATTTACCAACATCATTAATCACCTCGAACAGCACAACTTCATTCACCTTCCCAACATGGTTTTCGTAAAGGCCTGTCGTGCGAAACACAACTTGCTGCCTTCATCCATGACTTGCACACAAATCTTGACCGGAACATCCAAACTGACGCCATATTTCTTGACTTTGAAAAGGCTTTCGATAAAGTTCCTCACCACCGCCTTATGACCAAACTTTCTTTGCTTAACCTCGACCCATTCGTCTTGTCCTGGATTAATAACTTTCTCACTGACAGAAAACAGTTCGTCGTCATAAATACAGCCAGGTCTCAAATCTCTCCCGTCCTCTCCGGTGTTCCCCAGGGAACAGTACTTGGCCCCCTGCTTTTCCTGATTTACATCAACGACCTTCCACACTGTATTACTAACAATATAAGATTATTCGCCGACGATTGCGTTATTTACGCAACAATCTCTAGTCATGAAGATCAAATAGCTTTACAAACAGACCTAACAGCCGTTCAAAATTGGTGCCACAAGTGGCAGATGAGTTTAAACATTTCCAAATGTAGATCAGTGTCTTTTCACAGACGTACTAATCCGTTAGTGTACAACTACACCCTACATAACAGTTTTCTACAACTGACTAGCTCGTATAAATACCTTGGAATACATATCTCAAGTGACCTATCATGGACCCTCCACATCAATCACGTCATTTCAACAGCTCGTAGATCTTTAGGTTATATCCAAAGAACCCTGAAGTTTGCTCCCAGCCACTTAAAAAATTAGCTTTCACCACAATAATACGCCCCAAACTGGAGTACGCCGCAGCAATTTGGGACCCACACCAGCATTATCTCATCCAAAACCTAGAAGCCATCCAAAACCGCGCTGCCAGATTCGCCTTTTCCGATTACTCATCGTTCACCAGTGTAACAGACTTAAAGAAACGTGCCGCATTCATTCCCCTTAGTCAACGCCGAAAACTACTGCGCGGCTCGCATTATTCCACAAATTCTATCACGCATCCCATCCAGCATTTACGTCACCCAACGCCCCCATTTCTCTGATCGTTGTTGCAACACTATGCAAGTACATTACCCTCGTCCCAAAACTACAACATTTGCAGAATCTTTCCTTCATTCGGACAGCTAAGGAATGGAACGCCCTACCGGATAACTATTGTTAGCATTCAGGATGCAGAAGCCTTAAAAAATTCCCTGACAACCATCACTGAACTGTAATAGCTAACTGAACTGTGACCTGCCCATGCTATTTCTTGTATAATGGTTTCTAGTGTCATCTCCCTAGTATGGCATGTATGTATATTTTGTGTACTTGGCAATGTTTCGAAACCTTTTAAGTGGTACCTTATGTCACTGAAAAAATGTTTTCATCCAGAGTCCTCAAACAAATGTACCTGTTAGCCAGCCTCCCCCCCGTCTTCTTGTATGCGCCACCCTCATGTAATGTCCCTCTGTAGGGACCCTGAGAAAATAAAATGAATAAATAAATAAATCCTGTTCAGGAGCACGGGATGCGCTAGTGACCACGCTTGCATGCTACGAACGATCGTCTGCTGTCGTCCGTCCAGCTGCGGATGCGGACTGGGAAGCCTACCTCACTCGTTTCGGTATATTTGGGGTGGCTTTGACGCTCGTGGCGGGGGCGGTAGCTCATACTAGGCCCAGATTGACATTATTTGGGCATGCTGGTCGGCGAGGAGGATGCCTTACACCTGCGAGTGAGCGGGAACACACGCGAGCTTGTTCGCTCGTTGTGGTGCTCTTCGTTTGTTTAGAGCGGCTAGGGTCGCGGGAGAGACTCTCCCCTACGGTGGCACGTTTATCCCGTCTTAGATTCTGTTACCACCGTGTTCGCCTCCTGCGTGGTGAGGCCGAGGGCCACCGCCACCTCTTCTGCTTCCGCCGGGTCCGTCGTGGGCACCGACGCGCTCCGGAGTAGCTTGTAGATGGTGGTGAGGAGAGCCGTTGCCTTCGTGCCGTGTTTCGAGAGCGAAGCGTTGACGCTGAGTACCCGAGGGTCCTCTTCCAGCTTCCAGGCCAGAGCTTTGGCGCGCCCCGATCGCCTCTCGTCGAGCCTACTCTCTTGCATATTACGGGGTGGGATTTAGTCTCGATTGCTTCTTACCCCTCCTTCGGGATGATCTACTCGAGTTTATTGACTGATACAGCAAGCTCGTTTCCTGTTGCTACGTGTTACCCCTATCATTGTTCGTTGCATGGTCCGTTGAGCCGACGGATGTTTGCTTCCCAGTCGTTAAGTAAGGCACATTGTTCCCCCTTCATATACCATCACCGGAAGGATGCATTGGTCGTATATTGTCCTGGCGCTTCATTTTTCGGGAGCTCCTGCCTAGTGCACCAGTGGGGATAGCTCCTTTGCGGGGGATTCACCTCTCGTAATGGGTCATCATTGATCATCTGTCCGAGGTAGTTATATTATTCCCTTATATCTAGCGTTTGCTTCACATGCTGAAGAGGGGACTTTCGACATGCACCTCCAGATCATCAGTAGAGAAAGATATGGCTCCCCTAGTGCAGTAGCTGCCCCCTCCTGTGAAAGACCAACCGAACCCTTTGCCCTCTGGCCGAAGCTGCTCGGCAGAACATGGCCACGGCGATCAGGCCACCGACACAATGAGGGTGCTAAGAATCTCTGGGTCCGGAAGGTCGTGTATTATTTGTTTAAGTTTATTATTTATATTTAGCCTCTAGGGCATGATTTGTAATTGTAATTCCTCAATATTTTTTGCAAGAGTGTTGCATACTCATTCTCCAAGAGGATGCCGTATGGAAACCCCAAATGGCTCAAGTGTTCTCCTTTTATCATTATCTTGCGTTATCACATTGTAGGTTTCTGACACTGCTCAGGACATCCTGTTAATAGAACGGCAAGGTGGTATATCCTTGTCTTGCGCTCTTTCGGATCGGGAATTTACTGCTTTGCTTCTGAAGGATTATCCTACCGTACAATAACGTATATGTATTATAGAATACTTACGTGTGTCTCCTCTATTCTCTGTGTCAAAAATTGTAAAGAGAAAGATGTGACTAGTGGCACACACCGCCACACCATGATCATCACTTTACATTAGTTCTCAGTCATCGCCATTAAGGACAGGGGGGGGGGGGGTCTCCCAGGTCGGTACCGCCACACCATTATCATCACTGTACATTAGTTCTCAGTCATCGCCATTAAGGACAGGAGGGGTGTCCTCCGGGTTGGTCCCTCGGTGGCTCAACCGCAACAAGCGGGTTGCGCTACGAGGTTCGGGACCGAAATCCGATAAACGAAGTGCTCCCAAAGACATGCGCAACTCAACAACGAATCCGCATCCTTGAAAACAACGCGCGGAACTGACTACCTGCCGCGAAAGCAAGCGCAGGTTTTATGCAACCATTCGCCAGCCGAAAGCGGAACGCACTGCTGTAAACATAATCCTGAACAAGGTGACAACATTCATCGAGAGCTGCTTCTCGGACCGAAAACCATTAGTAAAGGTTAAGCACCAGCCCATAGCGAACGGGGACGAGTTTCGCAAGTTCGACGCATAGCTCGAGAACGCCATCCCTGACGAACACCTTGAACGGTATACGAGTCTGAAGTGTGCTATGACGACCTGGTGTTGGAGGCTCTGACTCGTCTTCAGTACCGGATCAAGGACCTTGGTGTCAGAAGCACGAGGCAGGCTGCCCCTTCGGCCGCGAATATTACTCTCCTTGCGCAACGACGACTCCGCCCCACATTACCAGAGCTCGCCTCCAAATGCTCACCGTCAAGCCTTTTCATGGGGACGTGAGTCAGTTGACGTCGTTCTGAGAGCAATTCAAAAGCTGTGTCCATACGAACAAGACTCTCACCCCAACAAATATGATTTACTAACTTCGAAACTACATGGTAGGTGAAGCTGCAACTGCCATCGTCGGGCTCTCAACAATGAGACCTGCTACGGTATTGCCATCCAGCTGCACAAGTAAAGTTTCGGGGACAAGAGCCGTATTACAACGGCAGTTTAGAACACTTCGCGAGCTGCAAGGTGTGACATCTCCATCCAATAGAAAGGAGCTGCATAGGCTGAAGGACTGCGTACAACTAAATGTCAGCTCCCACGTTGTTGTGGACGCACCAAAGAGCCGTTTTTCGGCGATGGTATACGACGTTCTGCTCGAGGTCTTACCGGTAGAGATCGTCGTAACTTTTAATCGATACGTTTATTTCGAGGGGAAAGTTCTATCCATGGTATCTTCCTCTTCTAGAGATAATTAACTATACCACCAACAGGAGCAGCTTTTGTTGTACATGCCGATCGAACTTATGGAGAGAAAGACAGGTGTTCTCCTTTGGAAACTGACGGTTTAAGTGACCCTTCCCCACATAACGGCAAGTCAACGTCGGGCCTGCGCTCCTCTCAAGCATCGCGGCCTAAACGTAACGAGTGCTTGTTTTACAAGTAGGTAAAACACAACGACCAGGCAATAAAGGCTCCACAAGAGCGGTTAGCGCTTCAGAAAACAAGAGACATCACAGAAAGTAGACAGGTGGGGTGCTTGTATCTGTTCATTTTTGGTACGGTGTCTTGTCTTTTTAGGTGCCAACGTCCCTTGTGATGACCATGAATGAGCTAGCCACGAAGCAGGCTTTATGAAAAGCTTCGTTCAGCATCAAATAAGAGGAAGAATCGCCTTTCAAAACACAACCTACGCTATAGATGCAAGATGGTCATCGATCAAAGGCGCGCGGCCGAAGTATATCGTCCAGGATATGCGAGCGGAGACATCTGAGTGTCGTGTGCGATCCACACTATGCATGCAAAGTGAGGAAAGACGAGAAGCACACTGACCCTGCCTCCAATTTCTTGGTGCATGCGGAGGCCGTGACGTCACCATCTCCTGCTCTCCCTAGCAACCAGCCCTGTGAAGAAGTGCGGTTCCAGACATTAAGGTCATGGGTCATCGGTCCTAACCGCGGCCCTCACATACGAGGTATTTTGGGTGCTGCCAGCGAACGGTCATTAAGTAAGACCTCGTAGAGAAGCTGCGTCGAAAAGTCGTTGGAACGAGAAGTTTTGCTGTCAATGCCGTTGCGTTATCAGTCACTTTTGAACTGGGAAGAGAACCATCGTTAAGGGTCCAACATGCAGCCAGTTTGTCGATACATTTGGCTAGGCGCTGCAAACCCGCGTCAGCGAGCGAGTCCTGCGCTTCCGAGAACGAAGTCAGTGACTTGCGTACTGAGTGAGGAAGTATCACTAAACGGTTCACCAAAACTGGACTCAACAAAATTCAGAGGATCTACAGAGCAGCAGTGTTTTTTATTACCTGACGTTGCATCCGTCGCAGAGTGCACCGCAGAAATTACGGGAACAAAGGGCGTAGAGGTACTCAACAGAGTCCCACCATTCAAAGAGCCGACTTTGTCACCGACAACACTCCTGGATTTACAGATCAAAGACATAAACGATGTCCAGGAGCCTTTTATGGCGATTTCGTATCCAGGGACAGACTCCAGTATTTGCAAGACTAAAGCTGCTTGGCTAGACTATACACCAGCGCGGGCATACTTCAATGGCTACCACCACCGTCATACAGTGCCTAGCAGGCAGTGTATGAAAATAATCTGAACACGTCAGAAAAAACGTGGATTCCAACCTGGAGGCGCCAGATGAAAACAAGCTAGAGGAAGCAGTGGTGGAAGGAAAATAATAGCTATGATGAACTGGCCTGAGCATTATCGCTTCACCTGGAATGGTGGTGCTATCTTTAAGCTAGGATATCCTAGATACACTACCCTTTTTTAACGCACTTCTTGTGGCCGGTATATTGTCAGAAATCGCCAAGAGGAAGATAAGGCTCCAGACACATACCGGCACACTATCGTCATCATTGTACAATTTTTACCCGACGTCGCCATTATCCGCATTTGATCCGGCCCATGCTTAACTTCATTGCGGAGAGAAAACTGCTGGACCTTATTTATATTATGCTGAAGGACGTACTTGCGTAACGAAAAAGTCGGGGGTCTCACGGCTTGGTTCTCTGGCGGCTCACGCGCAACAAGGTGGTCGCTCCACGACACCCTGGTCTATAATGCTTCCAGCAGCACTGGGGTGTGTACTTTGTCGAATGATTTGTAGTCTATAGGAATGACCCGAAGTAGCTATTTGCCGAATTAGTGGTATAAAATTAAGTTAAAGGGGCCCTGAAAGGCATTTTGAGCACACTAAATGAACTAGCGCAATCGCTAGATTGGGTC
This sequence comes from Haemaphysalis longicornis, assembly GCA_013339765.2. Classification (NCBI taxonomy): domain Eukaryota; kingdom Metazoa; phylum Arthropoda; class Arachnida; order Ixodida; family Ixodidae; genus Haemaphysalis; species Haemaphysalis longicornis. The sequence goes on along the minus strand of CM023451.1, from coordinate 47,035,065 downwards.
GCCAACGTCACCTGTGCCAAGTATTACTCTTTTACGCGCAGCGGACAAGCTCACACTTTTGTTGCAAAGTTTGTCGCTTTTTTCTCACCCTTTCCTTCGTGTTTTTGGACGCCGCCATCTTCACATGTCTACATCATCGATTCCCAGATGTTCGTCATGAGCTAGACATCCTGCTATTGGGCGGCTTTTTCACGCACGGCAAAGAGATGAGTCGTCTGCTCAGCGTCGGCTCGCCGGCTGATCTGCCAGCGGAGTGCCGGAGTGCTTTGACATTTTACGACAAACAAAACAAGTGTAAACAAACGCTTAACCGTTTGTATTGAATGCAACACGGCCATAACACGACGTGGATTTTATCTTACGTGAGTACGTACCATAAAGAAAGTCCCGTGGCACTTCTTTTGGTGCAATCGCAGAGAACGCCCTGAGCCGAATGCCCGGGTTTGACGCGTACATTTTATTCAACTTCAAAACAATCCAGAGATGCGTTTCGAACGAACGCAACGTCACAACATGCGTTGCAAGTCTGAACCGCGATTGACAGACGACGATGGTTGCCTCCTCCTGCCCGTCGTAAATTCGGCACTCACCTCACACCCGGTTTGCGGGGACGAGCAGCAAGTCACAACTCTGGCGCGCAAGCGAGAAGGCTTTTAGCCAGGCACACTGCACATACCCCATGCGAGGTTGAGTGGTACGTCGTTCGAGAAAGATAATCCAGACCATGGGAAGCACTATCCACCCGCAGAAGTACAATGTCGCATTTCATCGCGAAACGAACGCGTCCACAACACACAGGAGGCGATGCACACACACACACACAGCTTCGGTCGCTGCATTGGCTTAGCTGCAAGCTTCGTTCGGACAATCAGCGATGCTACGACGATACAGAGCTGCGTGAGGACGACGTGCTAGCCACTTCACGTATTTAAAAACACAGGGGCAAAGAACTAGGTTCATCGGAAGCAAAAATCTTTCCTCCATTATAGTGCCTGAAATATACTGCTAGTGTGCCGAGGGCGGGCTCCAGGCGGGCGCCGGGAGCGATGTACGCGGCCGTCTGCCGCTTGGGGCGCTGCCGTGCGGGAGTGTGCGCGTTCATCCGGCCGAGCAGATCGCGCGGTTACCTCCGAGCTGCGTAGCAGACGGCAGCGGCAGAACTTCCATTCCCGCTTGCGACGAAAGCGAGCGAAAGCGACGGGAATTCTGTCGCGCAACCAAAATTTGTCCCGACCATTCGACAAAAACGATCGTCGCGCGACAAAGCGACGGAATTCCTGCCGCTCTCACTCACTTTCGTCGCAAGTGCGAACGGGCCTTTATGCGCAATCTCCGCCCCACATAAAACAAGCTCTTGCTTGTCGCCTGAGCATACGGTTGATATCTGACTACGTTACACTGTGCTTGCCAGTGTATTTAAACGATGTCACTAGGTTTGAAACGTACGCGCTCGGCGTGCAGCTTTGTAAACGCAAGCGGTTTCACATACGCACGCTATTTTGCTGCTAATAGAGTTTTAGTACAGCGTTTGTGGCCTTTGCATACGCTAAACGCTAAATTTTTGCGTCCCGCTACGTGACACCGCGATGGGAGTTTTAGTAGAGCGTCTCATCAGTTTTGCGTAGCGACACACTAATGCATACGGCGCCATCTGTCAAATGTTTTCCGAAATGTCTCGCCGGCTGATCTGCTAGCGGAGTGCCGGAGTGTTTGGACATTTTACGACTATCCAAACAAGTGCAAACAAACGCTTTCCCGTCAGTGTTGAATGCAACACATGGGTGCAGCTTGTCAGAACACGGGTTCTCGCTGATCGAGTGCAGCGTTGGTTTGCTCTTCGCCTTCACGTTCATCGCCGCTGATAAAGCGATCCGATCCGGCGCGTTTTGTGCACGGGTTCTGTGTCGGTTGAAAATGTCTTTTTTCACATGCCGCCGGTAGTAGGAATTACAACCACCGCAAAATAACACCCGGCACCAGCGGGGCCACATCTGAGACCGCGCTTTTTGGATAAACAGTGCGCGGTACACCAAAGGGAACGAGCGCACGATTCTCCCCACGCGGCTGCGAGTTCGCCGCCGATACCAACTGCAAGCTACGTTCACCGCGAAAGGGCAAGGCCAGGCCGCACACATGCGGCCAGGTCATTCGTTCGCTTTTCCAGCCTGTTCCATGGTGTCTACAGAGATGAAAAAGCCGAAAGAGCTGGCCCGTAGCAGACGGCAGTCTGTGGGAGCGCAATAGCGGAAGTACGTCACCGCTGAGGAGCGGAGCATCATGGGAGGGGAGGCCAACAGCGAAGAAACAGTTGAAAGGAGGAGGAAATACGGCGCGACGATAATTCGCGGTTTTTGATTTACGATTTCTCAGCTAATACTCATCGCTTTAACAAAATTCTTGCAGGAGGAGATTGCTAATACATTGCTTTATTTGGTTACATGTACATCCATGCATCGGCGGAAGGCATTTCAGGACCCCTTTAAGAATGCAAAAGGTGGCAGCAAAAAAACAAAAATATCATTCAGTAACTGGACACCCTATTTGGTCGCATCATGTGTTTTGATAATTGCAAAGACAGGTGTTTATTACGACGGAAATACACTACTAGGTCCATTTAGTTAGACAAGATATTCTTTATTTTGAAGTTTCCAATCACTTCACAGTTGGTTAGGAAACGTTGGCAGCCCAATTCACCATGAATGGGTTAGAATCGAATCATATATAACTGTGTGCAGAGCCGAATACCTGCAGTGCGAGAATATTCTGAGAACAGTCTGGTGGAAGCCGTTCTAAGCCCGGGGTAGCATTCTTTCTTATATGGAGGTGACTCTTCACTGACACTTACCAGTCCTCACAAAGTTATCCTTGCGAGGCTAGAGAACACGGCGAAGATTTTGGAAGCGCGTGTGGATGCACACGTAAATTAATATGTTGCACTGTATGTATGTATGTATGTATGTATGTATGTATGTATGTATGTATGTATGTATGTATGTATGTATGTATGTATGTATGTATGTATGTATGTATGTATGTATGTATGTATGTATGTATGTATGTATTTATGTGTATGTATGTATGTATGTATGTATGTATGTATGATGTATGTATGTATGTATGTATGTATGGTGTATGTGTATGTATGTTCCCGCACGATATATCAACATCGGTGCAAAGCACAGAGGGGTTTTTCGATTCGCAACTCTGGCGTCCCGATATGTTGTGAACACCGCCTACCGGATTTTTTACTAAACATCGACATAGCCAACAAAATTCGCCTGTTTTATGAATCCGCCGAACCAATGCCGGTCTACCAAGACGTACGAATACGTAAAGCGCGCAGATGTTTTATTTATATGGATTAAAATATATCCGTGATCCTTTTCTCGCGAAATGCACCTAATCCGAAAATAGCGGGGTGCGGGGAACAACTCTACGAACATATTGCCCGATGCAGGATTTGACCACAAATTGGTTTTACATCGCGCAGTGCATATTGTCAGGCTGGCATTGCGCTATGAAACACCACCGACCTTATTTCTTGATCCAGTATTACTCTCGGCGTCACGTTTGACGTATTATACAGATTTGAGTACAGTGATCGGTCCCCTGTGTGCATCGTGAATAAGCAGACTCGCGGACATTCTTTAAAGGGTAGCCTATTAGTATTTCAAAAAAGGCATGAATCCTGAATGTCGTGCTATTAAGGGCTTTCAAGCCTTCGAAGCTGGGATAAATGTCTCTCTAGAGCAATGCGGAATGTTCTATGACATCCTTTCTTTCTAAAGAAACTATTTTGTCGACTTCAAATATTTTTCAAAGATCCAAATTCGAACATGCCAGCCTTTGAAAACTCAAAATCATCTAAATGTGGTCGAATCTGTGAAAATATTCAGAGAAGTAACATATCGCCAGTGTACAGTTTGAAGTAGAGTGGTCATTGTTGTGGAAAACCAGGAGACAAAGGGCCGGGACGTGCAGAGGGAACCATGAATTCTATTTACATAATGATGAAGATAATGGCAGCATGCGCGCGGATCGGAGAACATCTTCTTTCACAACATCCTCCCCGCCCCAACAAGTGAAAACTAGTTGTCCCGTCCCTGTAGTCCGTTTCACTGGCATTGTCTTTCTTTGTGTTCGTCCAGTTCCATCAGGGCAGCTTGATCTTCCAGCGGTGTTTGTAGCGTCGATTGCGCTTCCGGCAAACAGACTTGTGTGCAGTTCGGGACTTGTCGACAACAATCACAGTTTGTTGGACGAAAGTAAGTTCCTCATGAGTTTCGCCGATTTTCTTTGGGATCAGAAGCCGTCGATGATGATACTTGTGTAGATCCCACGTGCTGGTTTCACTGTATTCTTCTGCTGTGGGGTCCTTGCTTAACAGAGGAGTTTTCTGTCGTATGCGAGGGTTTGTCTGTATGGTGCGCCAAATCAAGGACTTCGGTGGTCTCCTAAACTTTCCGCGTCCGTACAGTGTCCAGTCATTGATGCGCTTCCTCAGTTGAACTGTCAAACGGGTCGAGCGCTTGGGAGAAGGTCTGATTGATGCGAATGACGTTTGGCAAGGAGAAAGGACTTTGCTCGTTTCTCGGTTCTTCAGGCTATCTTTGCTGCTGCCTTGCGTGCGCTATGTATCCGCTGAAGCATGTCGTAATCCGGGCCCCGTGGGAGTTGCTCCTGGCCGAGTACTGTTGAAGGTGGCTCACGCTGGCATTGGTCACTGTCGTTAGGTGTTTTCTCTGAGTTGTTCGGACGAATGAATTCACGGTTTTTAGTTGGGAAATCTTCTGCTGAAGCTTCACCCGGAACGGCTTCATTAGCGGGGTACTCGATGGTAATGGGCGGTGTCGGAATTGAATTATGCGGAGCGCGATTATCTGAAGACTTCTTTACGAGCGAAGAGTCGGAGATGCCGGATAATACATCAGCAGTACGCTGATATTCTGTTGTGATCCCGTCTTGTAAGGCGCACCGTAATCTTGTTCTCGTGTCGATGATAATCTCCTCATATTCAAAGCATGTGGTAAATTCCTCTTCGAGATATTCGGGGGCTGCGTGAGGCTCAAGCTCTTTGTCAAGCTGTTTCAGATTGGCTTCGTGTTCTTGGAGGCGATAAAGAAGGCTTTTGAGCGCTAGGTCACTGGGCTGCGGGCAGGTCACCGCGGCAAGGGCTTCTGCTCGAATATTCTGTATTAGTGCACGAAGTGCCTGTCGTTTTATGGTAATGATTCTGATAGCAGGAAGCTTCAATAAACTGTCCTCTTTTCCCGCGTCCGCCATCATATTCTTCCACAGTGAAATGCGGCTCTCGATTGACTCACCCAAATTCCACAACACGCGATGAGATTCCGCTGTAGTAAACAGTTCTCATGGGCCCTTCGGTATGTAGGCACGTCCGTCGGCATCGGTGGGGTCTCTGGCTTCCATCGTTGTTGAACCCAAGGTCGGATACTTCCGAGTCGTCGAGGGGGTTTCGTTCCCGGGTTTCTTGCACCAATGTTGTGGAAAACCAGGAGACAAAGGGCCGGGACGTGCAGAGGGAACCATGAATTCTATTTACATAATGATGAAGATAATGGCAGCATGCGCGCGGATCGGAGAACATCTTCTTTCACAACAGTCATCTCACATCATCGCAATAAGTGCAACTCAGTACGTCGGGAACTGCGGAAAGACACTATCCACATTTTTAGGTAACCGGAGAGGTTGTGTCCTTTCCCGTACCCAGGAATTCGTATAGCGTTCCGGACCACCGCAGCGGCCGCATCAGTGGTATCGTGTCTTGAACGCACCTGTTGCTTATTTACGCCACTGAAGAGTACAGCCGTGCAGAGTCATACTTAGCAAATACATTTCTTAAAATGCTGCTGTGTCATCGAACTCAGCACACAGCTGCTCTCAGGTTTAGTGTTGTTGTTTGGCACGGTGTTTGGATACTTTGTCCTGCTTCCAATGCCGTGAGGGGCCTCGTAAAACCTGTGCAGACGATTAAAACCGGCATTTGTACTTGTATATATTAGGAGCTAAAATAAGTGTGATGCTCTCGTTCTATAAACATGACGAAAAGTTGTCATTTTGTTTGTTGTTGGGCACTAATTGTCCGGTGATGCGCAGCCTGTAAAAGGATACCAGTAGACCACGTATCCCTAGGAAGAGCGGTGCAAGGCCATTTATTGCGAGTATACAGAGTGCTGTTGAATTTGTCTGATTTATTTTTCTTACGACCATATATAGGGTGACAGAAAACAAGTCTAAGCAATTAACATCTGTAACAGCTGTTTTGCAGGAATCATTTGAACAGGCCCTCTGCCGCTTCTCTTTCGACTTAGTTCGAAGAAGCCAATGCATCCATATATACTCCGCTTCAGAGAAATCTAGAACCTACAATGTAGAAATGTAGAACTTAAACACGAAGTTTTCCTCCTTGGATCCTGAGTCAAAATAACAGTCCGAAACCCATACTGCTTCGAACGTATCAGAATGGTGCAATCGGATAGATGTACGCTTTACAACGAGAGTGATTATGGTTCGATTCCTACCACGGGGAGCAGTTTTTTATTGCGTCACGTGAGGTACTTTCGTTTATCATCAGCGAGGTTTTGTAAAACTCATTGTGAAATGTTCTCTTTCCCGCAATGTGTTTTATTCTGAGGAGGAATGACGCCCTCAGTTGGGCATATAAAGTGTTGCTTTAATACATTCATGATCAACATGCCTTTATAGGTGATAGTAAAACCACCTTCTGTCAATTGTTGGGAACACCAGGGCTGCATAAGTGCTTTGGGGTGCTAGACACCACTCTTAAAACCCCCCAACAGAAATTCTGGAATAAGGGCACCGAAAAAGTTCGAAATGCCAAAGGCAATCGTGAGAAGAGAGCCACTGAAAGTGACATTTTTTTATTAGTTTTTGACTTGGATCCGTGTACGATGCCCCCATTGTCAATGCGCGTCTGAGAGAATTGTTAAAAGGCTGCTACGGCCCCGTTTTATGCTAACCGTGAGGTTTCTGCGACAAAATTTCGCGGTGTTCATTGTTTTTTGCATTATGTTATGCGAATGGCATGTGGAATAGAGTACGCTGACATCGAACGGAATAACGAAAACATCTGTTTCCACGAATGGGTATTTAATTCACCTGTATGCCACGATGTTCTGAATATCACGCCACCGGGAGTATGAATACTCGTTCTCATTAGGGCTGTAGTTTCAGCGTTCAACTTGCCTCATTTGAAATTATTTTATTCTCACGCTTATCGCTAATTCGCACGGGGAAAGATTTAGAGACTAAAGGAACTACTTACACCACGTAGGCTGATATAGTTGAGCAAACGTTGGCGGTAATACTTTTTACAAAATATTTTAAATAGTGTACTGCATACTACAGTTCCAAACATCACAGGAACGGTCCCCTATTATAGGTTCCCCGGAAGTGCGTTTAGTCAGATGATCTTGATTCTGCTAGAGAATTTGACACCACACAGCAAACAATACCGCCCAGTGGCTTTGTGCATGATTTTTAGTAAAAAATATAAATACATGGTGCTGCCTTGGGACAAAAGTTACCTTTACGTACTGTATCAGGACTGTGAGATAAGACTTCCTTCTTCTGTCCTTTCGACAGCTTTTATAACAACTGCTAGGGATAAAAATTGTTTTAATAAAGTAATGACGTAATTGGTGTATTATGCTGGCGAAGAGGTCTCCTAGATTGAGTGGTACCAGCTAGGGGCCAAGAGACGAGCACACTTGTAAGGGTAACTGCCCCTTTCTCCTTCCTATGGAGACGTTTCGGCCCGCATTACAATGCAAAAGGCGTGCCAAAGCATGTACGTAGTGTGTCTACTTAAAGTGTTGCATCATCGTATAATTTATGCTGTCTCATCCGGGGGCCAAAGCCTTACTGGAATTTCCAACCATCATCAGCTCCAACAGTAGAAAATTGTAGTTGGTGTGTTTAAGGCTGCATGAATGTGTTTCTGTATCCCGAAGAGCCAGCAACGTGTTTAGAGGCTTGTAAGTGCACTTAGTCTTCGATGGTATCAATAGTGTTTATATCCAAAGCTATGTTGCTTGTATACGGGGTTTGCAGCTTTAGCTTTTGTTTAAAAACTTGCATGCCCTTGTGTACAAATTCCTAAGGTTTATTTTCACGTGAAGGTAAATGCAAACGTTTCCGTAGAGGTGTTGTTTTATTTTGTCACGTAAGCATAAACATTTTTTGCAGCTTTCTTATGGTCAGCATGGGGAAAAAAGTACCGCAGCTCTGACTATTGCAGCAAGGCTGGAGAAACAGCGGAGCTGTCGGCCCTTCTCCCTTCGTCGTAGACCCGGCTGCTGACCTTGACATGGATTAGGAATATGGATTTGGACTGACATGAATTTGGGTCGGACTATGCAAGCAGCTTGTCATGAGGCGCACGCTCCCTTCCACTCGCTAATAACGCGATACAGCTAATAGGTACATTTTTCGATTTCCTCAGGCCTGCTTGTTGTCCGCTATAGCCCGTGCTCATTAAGCGTGCGTCTAAATACGTCATGGCTGCCTGCCACCCGGAGGCCTGAATAAGAAAGGTGGTGCAGTGCAGCTGAAGTGCGGATAGGGGGACAATGGTGCTATGGTGGAGGCGGAAGAAAGGATACGCATTTGCGCCAGGTGCCGCGCCTGCATAGTGAATTTCGTTCAACGCTTAGTACGTGGTAGCATACTAGACAAACACGGTAGCCATCGGTGCCCCACACAGACGTGATCAAACCAAAGCGCCTTTTCACCTCGACACACCGGCGTTTTAGTTCTCTGCTTCCACCGGAAAAACGGCGGCCTTGGCCGGGAAAAAAAGCCACGCCTTTCAGTTTGGCAGTGCAAAACCTGAGCCACCCCGCCGTATTTTCAACCGGAACCTATACCGGCACCAACATTCATACCATAAACTTGAAAAGGTGGCAAACGGTTGACGTCAGTGTTTTAGAAATTAAACCATAGATTAGTAGCAGAAGCGAAACAAAAAAAAACCCAATATATAGGTCTTATGAAACTAATTTTGAAAATTCGTTCCAATTATCCCGTGGTTGTGTCTCCGCTGTGACCTACGCTTGGCAATTGGCGAAGGGCGCGACGGCGCCCAGTTAAAAATCACCCTAGAATAGTTATGGATTTCCTCAGGGAGAGATGTAACGTAAGAATGCTCGGCCTAACTCTAAGACAAACTGCGGAGTGAAAATGCAGAAAATGCAGAAAATGCGGAGTGAAACTGCAGAAACAGGGCATTTAACCACTTACCCTCATGTTAAAGCATCTAATAAAGACAATTGACTGCTCAATTAAATCTTTATTCGTCCTCGTTCTAACCCATTACCCATATTTTAAAACACCTAATCGTAAGAAAAGCAGTAAAGAAAGAAGAAGAAATGGTCACACTCACTCAACCACTGATTATGAGCCGGATATTGCTTAGCCTACCGTACCAAATAGTACCTGTACCGAAGAAAATTAAAGAAAATTGATCATTATGACAGCATATACCGCCTTCCTTCACCTCGGAATTTTGTCCGTCAGGTAAACTCACAACCGCTAGATCACCCGGTTAACGCAATGAAAAAGCCAGCGACGGGTATAGAAAAACGGGAAGGCCATTAAGTCTGTAGAGGGAGGAAATTACAACATTAGAAGGCATAGAATGGGCTCGGGCAGCGCATTACAAGAAAGGTGAAGGCCAGTGGAAGAGGCCTTCGTCATGGGGTCGACCTAACGAAGGTTGATGATGATGACAGTAAATAGCACAGCCATTTTGTGTCGTCATAAAGCTTTTGAAAACATAAGAGAAACCACGCTTTTAGTACTAAGAGAGCGGCTCCAAAAAGAAAGTTGGGGCGCGCTATCGTATGGCAGACAGACACCCCCGATTAACAGAAACGAGATAGACATGTCAAAATTCAGCGACTACAGATAAAGACAGTCATCTACTAAACACGTGGATCTAAACATATACAATACAATAGGCGATATGAGAGGATGAAATTCATTTCAGGAAAGTTCAAAAATGCCGATACCACAGTGTATGACGACTGCGGCATCTAGGAAAGTACAAGGCAGCAATTGTAGTTTTCTATTTATGTAATCTTTGCGGCATCACAACCCTTCTACGTACAGGAACAAATATATAGAAGGTGGAGACACCCTCTTGGAAATCTGACGAGCGAAACTATCGAATCGACATATAAACATACTTCATCATCAAAACCCTACACAGGCCAACTAGCGGATGAAGTACTATCCCATTGGCTTCCAACAGTTCGTGTCCTGGACCGCTCCAGTCCTGTGTTAGCCACCAAATTTCTGTATTTCGCACCCCCATCGTGTTATCGGCCTTCCCCTTCATCAAGATCCATTTCTTGGTATCCACACTGTAATCCTAATTATACACCGGTTGTCGGCCCTACTGACTACATGGCCAGCTGAAGTCCCTTTCGTTTTTTACTTGAACCATGATATTATGTACTTGTGTTTGTTTGCGTATCCAGGAAGCTCATATTCTGTCCCTAAGTGCTGCTCATATTATTATCTGTTGATGGCCTATTGAGCCGGTCTCAGTTTGCTTACCAGTTGTTTAGTAAAACGCCAAGTTTTAGCTTCGTATGTTATCACTATAGCTCGGCGTATTCACTCGTGAGTACACTAATTTGTACCCATTTTGACTTAAATTCACGAGCGAATACGATGATGAGTAAGTACACATCGATAATAAAAAGTGAGTACGATGCCGAGTGAGTACAGGGGTAAGTCCTCTACTCGTGAATACAGTACTCATCTGTACTAATGAGTAATGTGCATTAATGAGTACAGTACGCATCAGTTTTCGGTGGTCGCTCGCTAAGGGGTTGCGGTGAAGAGAGAAAAACAAGGGGTTGACGGCCGGGCGTGTAATTTGGCTTTAGTTGCTCTGTTTCTGTGGCACGTGCTCATTGCCGCAGTTATTTTTTTACAAATACGCGGCCTGGGAACGCGTGGCTGCTTCGTTGCGCTTTCTCCGTACAAGGCGATGGGGCTTCTAACAATGCATGCACTTCGTGCACTGAAGTCGCTCTTTCTGGGTCTTCAGCAGTTTCCGTAGACGCACGTCGTGAGCGGAAGCGCTCTTTTAAAAAGTAGCAATGAATTTACGTGATTCGCGCCAAGGCGACTGCATCTACATGGTTTGTGCCACCGAAATTGTTCTACCACTTCGCATCGCGCATTCAAGCGATAATTATGCTGATGTACGTGCGCCCATCTGCTTTTATTAGACTCCCGTTTTGAAACATTATGCTTATGATTGCTAGGACTATGCTCTTGTGCAGTGTCATTTACAAGTGAGGATATAGCACCACTGTGCAGGCTCGGCGGTTTAATTTGCCCCTGCAATAGAAATACATCCTCCAAGAGTTGCGAATCGGGCATCATAATGCCGAATACGGCGCCTTGTTTTGCCTGAAATATTTTGTCGAAGAGGTCTGGCCACTTGCCGCTAGAGGAACGTTTCGCTTTCGAATGACATTGCTTTGGAATGGCAATCCGATTCGCTGCTTCTCATTTATGCCATTGTGTAATGCGGCGGCGGACGACGAAGGTTAATTTCGGTGGTTGTTATTCCCTTACTTTCATTGCCTTCATCTGCGGCTTACTGGTGGGGCGACCACCCATCGCTAGCAACTACTGCAGAGTTTAAGCTCGCACAATGGAAGGCATCTTGAACCGGCAATTTTTATATGATGCAGGCCAACGCCAGACGCTGGGTTTTTAAATGCAGAGCATTTCAGTAACTCATGATGTCACCCGCGGTAACGTCCGTAGTCGTAGTCCGCACCCCTTCCCCTACACTATATAAAAAAAATAGTATCCGGCACCTGGTTTCGATCCCTCGACCCTGCGGGCGGAACGCAATGTACATGGTGCTCTATCTACTGCGCCACAAAGCCGCCACAGAATGGGAGGCTACGAACGCGCCATATATCCTTGACTCATTCAAACTACGTCAAGAAGCTGCTGATACAACGCATTCACTACCACCAACTCCCCAAACACTAAACGTTAACGCAATACACCCACCCCCGATGCGACGCATTTACTCGAGTCCCCCTCGCGGGGAGATGCGCCCAATTTTTTGCTTAAGCTGGTGTCTTGGAAGGTCTCATAAAATATGTGGCTTGCACATAGCGACGTCCCGCACTTTTGATTGGTCGCTGTCAGCTTCATCAGTGCTGCTCGAGATAAAAGCTGCAGATTTCTATTGTGCAGCCAACGCACCAACACGGCAACAATGACGTCAAAGCAAGCTACCACGCCTCTTAAAACGCATCTGCAAACCTTGTTTTTGTGTACACAAAGCAGGGTACAGCAGCTGGACAGTGCTGTAATGGCTGCCAAGAACGGGCAGCAACTGGGTGCTCTGCGGCCCCCGACTGCAAGCGACACCCGCTCCATGCACACGCCCTCGCCCCCGCCCATTCCCGAAACACACACATTCCCGAAACATTCCCGAAACAGTTGGGGGACTGGGCCACCCAAGCTCAGTAACCACTGTTGCGACGTCACCCTTCTCGGTTTGCTATCGACGCGGTACAGAGCAGAGCTACGAAATAGTCAAGCCGAGGGGGATTTAAAGCTGCAAGTATATACGATATATCCAAAGGTAGCAAGAGCGTTACATGGCTTGCAAAAAGTCGATAACCCATCTCAATTTAGTCCCTCCGATGCGATGCCGCTGCTCCGCCGCTGCTTCCGGGCTGGTTTTATACCACCGGGGTTCCGCTACAGCCTTGTGCAGTGCGAATTTCTCCAATCAGGGCTATCACTGGCCGCAGTGTGAATGTGGCGAATGGAGGCGAAGCGATTGCGTCAGCGGAGTCACCACGACAGGGACAGGGAAGACAACTAAGCGGCGCCGTCTCCAGTCAGTACTCGCTGCGTGTCTGCCGAGGGTCGTTCGTCCCAGGCATGATTCGCTCCAGCCGACGCGATGGGAAAGGTAGAGTAGACTCGGTGGCGCCTTTCCCGCCAAGTTGCGGCACGTGTGCTGCGGGCGGTTTGGACCAGGCGCCAATGAGCCCCGCCATCGGCACGTCACCACTTGCAGCAAAATTGTGTCGGGCGCTCTGGCACAGCACACACAGGTAAACAAAAATGAGTGGTTAAAGTCAGACACGTATGGGTTTTGCCTCAGTTGTTAGCAAAAATAAACATAACGTCGCGCTGCGCTCGTAGAAGGGACAAGCAAAAACGCCCGTATATGCGAGATTTCGGCGCACGTTAAAGCTCCTTATGTGGTACAAATAATTCGGAACCCCCCACTTATCCCCTGCGTTGCTTCTGCACGTTTAATCCTAAAATAGATCAGTAAATAAATCAATTAATCAAGCAAAGGCACTCACGCGACGTATCACTTGCGTTGCTTCTGAACGTTAAACCCTACAATCATTCATTAAATCAATCAATCACTCATCTGGCACCTGTGCATGGCTTTCGTCGCGCTGTCGCTCGTTTGTTTTCTGTAAATGTATGGCCATCATCCAAGGGTGACAATGGGCCGCTTCACGGTAAACGTGTGCAATGAACCTGGGGTGGGATAAAGGCTTGTTAGGTGGAGGCTACCGAAGAGAAACAGCATGCAAAAAGCTTCTGTTTTCCGCACATCAACTCCTCCAAGAAGCGTTCCGAGCATTTTATTGTATCATCTGCACACAAAATATTCAGCGTACATACACGGCACGTATAACCTGAATCCTACACACTCTTCGTTTGCTCGTAGCACGCTGTGAATAAAACTTACAGATGTAAAACAAGCTTTCCCTTTTCTCGGAAGTTTCTTCATACGCTGTCGCTATCCAAATGAGGTTTCTTGTTTTTTCACAAGTTTAAATAATCGCACACTCGACCAGTTCTTACCGAATATTGGCCACATTACGCCAGAAACGAAAATATGCATACAGGTGGCTGACCGAAAATTTGGTCTGCTGCTGAGTGTTAGAGGATGCTTGGTAACGCCGCTATACTAAAGCCTACGCAAAGTAGTTCGCTGTATGTCGATGCCGTTGAGAGAGATATTTTGGAAGTTTGAACCGCGAGGACACATGGGTTGCTTGCACTTCGGCAGTGCCCCCTCGCAGGAGTGTGAACACCACATTCCTCCTTCGGTCCTGTGGAATTTTTGCGGTACAGCAGATTTAGCGCTCGGAAGCGCTCGTCTTGCACACCATCGTGGGTGATATAGTTTTCAGTAAACCACCCCCACTGGCCCTATAAGTGATTTTCTAGCATAAACATAACGTTCGCATTAGGTGCCTGCAGCTAAAACTTTCGTTCATCTCTCTACGTGGTTTCCGATACCTGTTCTCAAAATCCAGAAGCACTACGACTATATAAAACATAAATTACGCTTGGAAACACGGCTCTGCTGTTTGAATTTTGGAGGCACAGCACAATATTGCGGCGGCCGGACGTGCTGGAGCAAAAAATGGTTCATTTCGCTGCATGGAAATCAACTTTAATACAAGGCTCAATAGGACGTTAGGCGTGGCTAAAACAGAGTGCACCTCCGGTGCTTTCGTTCGCATCTAAATTGGTACTTTATTCTCTAGTGTCTAAACACGAAATTTTACTACCGAAGAGTTTCGTTCCCTGTCATTATTCCAACAGAGCAGAGAACAGGGCAAGGAATGCACATTTCCTCCCTAGTTTTGTAAAGTAGGCGCTTTTATTGCCTTGACACAAATGGTATTCTTGCGTTTTCACCCCGGACGCTTGGCTGCTACATGCAATGTAACGCTTTGTTTACCCTTCAGCGTCATAAAGAGCATGGTGCCTGAAGTGCATGAGATCCTGACACGGGCAGCCTTCACGACGGCGGGCACACGCATGAGACGACGCATGCAAAACTGTGATTTTCTGCTTACCGGACCTTTCCCAAGCAATCGCCACAAATACTGGAACGCCAGCGAACGTCAGTGCATCTCTGGCGAGGTCACGAACACACGCTGCTCTGACACCCACCGAGCCAGTCAACGCGGTACATCGCCCACGCGCAGGTCATTCCTTCAACAAAAAACGAGAGGCGCAACGTATGCAGCGTGTACGAACCACAAGGCTCCACGTGCCTGGAACCCGCTCTATCGGTCCCGACCTACACGAACGAAACGCTGAGAGCTCGGAACGACTGGAGCGAGTACGTACAATTTACTCACGTGCTGTCCCGGCCCCGGTCACGCAACCAACGACATCGCATGCTGATTGATAGAGATGGCCACGACGAATGAAACGCACGGTGCAGCAAACACACCATACGTAGCGAAGGACGGCACACCAAGGTTAGGGGAGTTTACAAGGACAAACCAGGCGCACAGCGCAGGAAAAGCGGCAGAGCTGACGAACGACATCCAAATTGAACCGGCGAAGCTCACCACGGCGATCGAAATGGATTGTGCACGAAACGCGACCAAGCCAGCAACACACAGAGGAAACCGCTATTCCGACCCGAAGACACAAAGCATGTACGGCTACGGCCAAGCGAGAAGCCCCGAGCTCCCGTGAGCCCCACGCGGCGAGGCTTTGTTGTTTTATTTTTCCTGAGAACAAGAGGAGATTGCAGACGCATTGCGAGTTCTTACGTTCTGTTTCGCGCTCTCACGTGTATGTGCCTTGACACAGGGAGTCTCCCTGCGACAGTTTTCGCGTCAGACATTGTCTTCCCGTGCTCCTTGGTCCTGATGTGTATGTAACATAATCTAATCAATAAAACATTTTCCTATTTCTATGCAGTCTTTTATTGAGCCACAACCTAGATAAGAGTACAGATAAGTTGAGTATTTCTGAGTAACAAAAATTTAGTACCCTTGAGCACGCATGTACTCATGTGTAGAGATTGAGTTGCTCATGAGTACAGATGTACTCATGACTAGAGAGTGGGTGCTCAGTGAGTAAAAATGACTAGAGAGTGGGTGCTCATGAGTGAGCACGCCATGAGAACAAAAGATTGTACTCAAGATGAGTAGAGATTGAGTACTCATGAATACAGATTGAGCAGTTACAAGTACAGAATAAGTACTCATGAGTACATATTCGGCACCCATGAGTACGATTGAGTACTCATGATCGGAGATTCAATACGATTACTCTTGAGGAAAGACGAGTTGAGTAATTCTGAGTACAGATTGATTACAAACACTAGCTCCCCACCGCACTGGGTTGTATGCAGGTGAGCCCCCCGTTGGGCTCAATAATATCCCCAGTGCACTTCCTTTTCCTTTTCACTTTCACCCGAATCACCCTAAGAAGAAAGCGAGTCCAAATGAGTGTGATTACAAGTTAATACGATTAAAATGAGTATATGATGAGTGAGTACGAGTGAGTTTTGGAACAGACGAGGTTTTTGAGTCTGAGTTTGATTGTGTAATGTGTGGATGAAAAAAAAATTGTCATTGATTTAGAGTGAGTTCTTTCTGTTTTGCTGACCTATGATCATCAGCGGCAGCATGCACTCGTATATTTGTTAGATTGAGAGAGGTAGCTTAGTTTTTTCTATTTAGGAGTGTTTGCCGCGTGCCCCGCCATCCATATTAATTCTTCACCAGACTTCTCATGGCTTGGGTGTGCGCTACCCACCTGTCGGTGGTAGTTATATTCGTTTACTTTTTTTAATGCTTTATTTCCTAAAATGAAGAAGAGAGCGCTTTCGGCAGGCTTTTTCCTCATTACTTTAGACTTATTCAAACCTAATTTAGTCTCATGGCCATGCTTTAAATTTTAGTTCCTTAAGCAATTTTTGCATGTGTTCTGCAGTCTTACTCTGCAATAATATATTGTCTGCGCACCTCAAATGACCCGAGCATTATCTATTAATCCTAAAGTTGCTTGTTTCAGGTCAATTTTTCTCAGTACCCCCTCCACACGTGCTGTGAACAGTTTTGACTGGGCAGAGTCTGCCTGTCTTACTCTCTTTCGAAGCGAAAATGTATCACTTTGCTTGTGAAGAGTCATCCTGCTCGTACGCCCCTCATAGATGTCATCTAGGAGTGTTAAGTACGTCTGTACTATTCCCTAGTACTTCAATCCGTTTAGCATGATGGCGGTTCGTACTGAGTGAAATACTTTGTCATAGTCTACAGAGGTGACTTGTAAGGGTATAGTGCAGTCCGCGGATGTTTGCCTCACTTGATTGAAAACATAGGTGTGATCGGTGGTTCAGAACCCTTTCCTAAGCCCTGCCTGTTCTATGGGTTGTTGAGAATCCAGCTTGTTTCCAATGTGGTTACCTATAACTTTGGTAAATAGCTTGTAAACACTTTACAGTAGCGTCATGGGTCTGTAATGTTTAAGGTCCTTAGTATCTCCCTTTTTTAATCGTAATTTTGGTGGCGCTTTGCAAGCAATCCGTTCTTTTTTAGTCCTTAAGAACGTCACAAATAGTGCAGCAAGCTTTTCCAGTACTACATCTCCTCCCTACTTCAACAGATCCACGGTTATGACGTCCTCACTTGCACCTTTTTCCCTTTTTATGTCCTTGAGAGCCTTTCCTGCTTCCTCTTTAGTAACTAGCTGGACATGGAAACTTTAGCTTGAACTCTCAACAGTTTCCCCTGAACTCTGTTATTCAATTCAGATAGCTCTGGTAACTCATTTTGAGCCAGCGTTCTTGACACCTTAATTTTCCTATGTAGGAACATCACTAGAGACTCCGTAGGGCTGTAGAGCCTTTCTGCAGGCAGACTACATAATTGCTGCGGTAAGATATTCCTGTACACCATTGAGAAAGTTGGTAACGTCAACTGGACATTAGGTCACAAGGGTCTCGAAAAACGAGTCGCCGACTAAAACACATGTCAACTCACATACCGTAGTCCTTGCGACAACGAATTCTGCACTCCGCTCCAGAAAAAATTTTTGGAACGTCTCCTCATCCTATGCTTACGAACACAATTTTTCCCTTTATGCCACAGCATCTCAAACTCTGTGGATGATGTTGCCGCAGAAGTATTTACAATCTCAGGGTTCGAAGGTGTTTGGCAGTTATAACACACAAGAGCGTAAAGCTTTTCTAAAGTTGGGGAGACATCCAGCCTCTTGTACGCAACGTAGCCATTCGTAAGGGGAAAACTGAGACATTCTATATTCAACTTCTATGGAGACATGGTAGGAAGTTTTCACCAGCTTGTTACCTCAAGAGCACCGCGAGCTGATTACAGAGGAAGGGAAGGAGCTTCTGCATCCAAAGCCCCAGGGTTCTGGTTCCCCACAAGAGCACCGTGCGACTTCTTCACCGCCATTTCCTAAACCCTTCGTATTTTTTGATTAAGAAAGATCTTCACACGCTGTTTCCTTCTTCACAAATAGCAAAATGTTCATTCCGGCCTAAAGGTCAGAGAATAAACGCTGATACCTTGACCCTGACACTTTGGCCGAACTAGCCAACACTCCGCATTCTCAACCTTTCACGTTCATATCCTAAGTCACAGAGCAGCAGACGGTCTTTTTCTCTTTTGGGCCACGCTGATCAAATACCCTGGCTACATGACTTGCTCTCTTTGCTGTCTTTCAGTTCTTGTGAAGCAGATATCGTAAATACAACAATTGCGTTCGAAAACGGTCAATAGGAGTTTAACTAACACTATCGCGACTTGCATCTTAAACCCCAAACGTAGGCGTCACCCGAAACATTTTTTTTACCTTTTTTTGCAAGCCCCTCACATTTCGCCAGCGCACGCGTAAGCTGAAACGACGCGTGCGCTGAAGAGCCATCGCTATTTCTCGTCATGGGTGGGGCAACAAAGCACTTCAATAGCTCTGCTGTTAAAAGGAAAATGCGGCAGCCTGCGACAGAGGGCATGTAAAACCGTCACTTTTTATTGCGAAGTCAAAAACATTACTTGTTTTTTACGGGTACAAAACATCTGCATCATGGTGCGTGTTATACTGGCCGCTAAGGAGGGTTGCTTCAAAACTTGTGCTTTCCTTCTCATTTTAGTTTTTGTCGTTTGAGCTTCGTTGTGAGCCCTCTTCGGACACCTAGTAGTGTTTTATTTATGTGTAATACTGCGGTGTCCCTATTTATGTCCTGGCTAAAGACCTGCCCAGTGCTAGACATATTGCGTCATTACGAGCCACCTCGCCAGAACCTTCGCTGACCATGATTGAGGCTCGATAGCTCCCTCCATACCATCCAACGTTTAATTATTTTGAACTAGCCACTTTATTGTCGATATCCATTGTAGACCACCACTTATGTTCATATACGAGACGAGTAGAGAAAACAGCGCGGGTTAAACAAACCTGCAGTTTTGGACATTACAAAACAGCGGATAGGATTCTACAACATGCACAATTTTCGACATCCACGGTTCCCGCATGGTGGCTGTTAGCGCACCGCCAACGTAGGAACCCATTCACAGTGCAGGCACTCCTTTTTCTGTCTTCGACGTGGGCTTTACTGCCCCTTCGACAGAACACTCTGGTCAACACAAAAAGACATTTCTCATTACCATGGGTAGCTCTAGCTCATTGGGAATATTTGTGCTGAGCATAAACAAAATTTACGAATTTACCCTGCGTAATAGGCGCCACACATAAATCGAAGGGACGAATGGTTCCTTCCTCCCAAATATAAAAAGAATGTTTTTAGTGGCATTCGCATCCCCTTATCAGCCTGGTTGTGTATACTAGAGGATGAAGGCCTCTCCCAAGAACCTCCAGTCCCGTCTATCAAGGAATAGCTGAGTCCTTCATTCCCCACAAAATTTTGTAGTTCATCCTTCCATCGCATGTTTGTTAGGCCCCCCGAAGCTGCCTGCCCGGATTTAGTTATTCTTAGCACCTCCCTTTGTAGTGTTTGTCTTTCCGCCGCCTTTGGTAGCTGTCGATACAGCTTCTCCGGACTGAATGGCAATGGTGTATATTCATTAGGGAAAAAGGTACCGAACCAGGAATACCGAATGACTATTTGTTGAGGAAATCATGTATTTGTGTTACAGAGCCCCACGTAGTGTGGCTGCACCTGTCTAGGACAGCCTCTTGTGGTATCCTGTGATGGTGTGACCGGCCCAGGCAGTATTTCGGACTTGGTGATCTTATAAACGGTGGTGCCTGAGCATCACTCAAGGATGCTCAGAAGGTTGGGCGCCTTCCATTGATCAGCATACTTTGCGCAATCTAGGAGCAATGCTTTTTTCTTCTTGAAGGTGAATGGGCCGACTCGACGTGCAGCCCCGAGCACACAAGCATGACCAGCGTATGCAAGGCCCGTATACATGACATGCATAACCCGTATGGCACGACCCGTGCATGAACTTTCCAAGAAGCGTGGCATAACGTGTCCTTCCGTTATGGCCTAAAGGGTCTTCCCTTCACTGTACCCGTTAGTCTCATGAGCCGTTTTAGGCCAGGACCCACCACAAAAGAAGGTGATTTAGTTTTAGGAAGCCGTCTTTCACAGGGCACAGTAAAAAACCAACCGGATGATCTGAAGCGCGAGAGCTCCTTTCAATGGCGACGAACCGCAAAACATTGAGTATAAACCGTTCTCTCGTCTTATCTGCTACGAGGCCACATTATTCAATGTGATACACTTCGGCAAATAGCAGACGTGGATCAATACATACATGAACGCTTGTACTGAAGAGAGGAGCTTGCTGATGGCGTGCGTTATAGCGTTTCTTGCGTTCAGCTGTAATGGGTCTCGCCCGGATGTGCGGTACCACTGCTTGTGAGGCTCTGCGCGCAAGTATCAGCTTAGCGCCAGCTGCAGGATTTGACTGCAGCTGTTCAGTGTCACATATTCAATCCCTGGAAATGCATAAAGAAACACTGAGCTGTGTGTGTATTTTTCAGCGTTAACATATTGCAGCGAAACTGTGTTCTTGTGTTTTTTTGCCAGCGCCTGGCCAAACCAGACTATCTTATCCTTCTGGAGTTGTGTGCCCATTTACTCTCGTTGTGATGTGATGCGCCGGTAATCTTGTTTGATAGGGAGAGCTCTTCACCCGGTCATCAGTAGCTGGATCGTTTTTCTTAAACGGGCAAGCCTAACCGCCGAATAAATGGTTCCACAAAGAATTGCGCTGAGAAATAAATGCTCGCAGGGCAAAAAGGGTGCCATTCGATTCGCTGAAGGTCGCTGTGGCCGTCAATCTTTTTGCCTTCTTCCTCGACACGTGTGTATCCTTTACGTTCTTTATAAAGTGCAATCTTCTTCTAGCGAAGTCTGTTCTTTATATAGCCGTGCGTCGTTCAAGCGAAAGTGACAACTGGTAGATCGGCGAGGTTGCGCCTTTCAGCTTTACTATTCCCTCTTCAAGCCGCGAAGCTTGTGCAACCGGAATCAGCTGCCGGCCGTAAGATGCATAACTCCAGTTTGGTTTCCTTCCGGAACGAACCAATAAATACAGCCGCAGACAAAACTTGGTGAAGCACATATCCATGCTCGTCATTGTGCACCGGCCCAGGAAGCCTGCATGGTTCCAAGCATACACTTAATTGTCAATATCCATGTTCATATACGAGACGAACAGAGATAAACCCACGTCACGGCGAATT
Organism: Haemaphysalis longicornis; assembly: GCA_013339765.2. Taxonomy (NCBI): domain Eukaryota; kingdom Metazoa; phylum Arthropoda; class Arachnida; order Ixodida; family Ixodidae; genus Haemaphysalis; species Haemaphysalis longicornis. Next base: position 47,013,507 of record CM023451.1, on the reverse strand, counting down.
CTATAAGCAAATTATGTACGTACCGCAAAGGCGCATCTTGCGACGGACAGAACTCCACCCTGCCCAAAAAACTAAGCCGTATGCAAGTCACCGGCAACGGTGCGGCCAGTCACCTGCTCTCGTAGGTGAGAAACCTAGCCACCTTAACGCTCCTGATGCCCAGTTACCTTCTCAGTGATACCGTGACGACAACTTTAGTCGGGCTTTGTTTACACGACAACTTTTCCATGAAGCAACATGAATGAAGGGTGACGATATTTCTGGTAGAATAATTAGCAACACGCGGAATCGCAATTGGAAAACTCCACACGTTGGCGCCGTGCCATGAGGCACGCCAAAAAAGACCGTGACCTGAGCTGATGGACGTAACCCACTTTACACCAGCCGGCATGACGTATGTATAAAATACAGGGAAAGCACGCGCAAGAGACGACTGCCACCGCAAGCAATGTCGGTCGTCACGCCGCTTGCTAGGCGGCCTTGCGTTTGTGAGGCACATAAATGTCATGTGTAATGAAAATGAGTGTATAGTTCCTGTTGTAGCCTAATCCTTCGCCGGGACATTTAGGGGCCATATTTTTGTTACAACAAAGGCGAATGCCGTTTTATGTAGGTATGCGGCGGCATCCACGGAGGGGGTGTTTTGAACTGGAGGGTATCTTTTTGTAGGTATTTTACCTGAAGTTCTCTTCTCTTTTGGTGATGTGTAGGGAGCATATCGTGAGAAGTTGTATGATTAGATTGTCTCTTATTTTTATTGGAATGGGCTCCCTCCCAGCTATTATTGCCGGGGGGTGGATTCTGAGCTTTTTTAGTATATGTTCACCTGTGGGAGTTTTGGTGATACGGGCTGATTTATCAGTTAAAAGTGCTTCTATTAATTCCTTCCAATTTTTTGCATATGCCTAGCTCCCCGAGCCTTGCGTTATATGTACCTAATTGAATTCCTAATGCTGCATTATACGCTTTTCTAATTAGTGTATATATTCTTTTCATTTCTTGGGTGCTTAAATGGAGGTAGGGGATGGAGTAGGTGTTCCTGCTGATTACAAATGCTTGAATCAGGCGAAGTCCTGCTCTTCGATTGCTGATTCTTTTCATGAGGGATATTGTTTGGTGGACATGTGTTGAGAGATTCCTAATGTGTATTGTGTTTGGGTGAATCGCTTGTATGTGCAATCCTAGTATTGTGATTGTGTTAACTATGGGTATCTGATGTTGAATGTGGGGTGAAATCTGCGGAGGTGTTTTCTCATTCTTTCTTTTGGGCGGGAGCAGGAGTAATTCTGGTTTGCAAGGGGAGCAGGTTATTCCTGCTTCTTTTGCAGCTTTTGAGGCTGCTATATTCCGTTTTGCAGGTTATGCTCTATGTGAGCGTCGCTGCCTCCATGTATGATCATACTCGTATAAACTGTATTTCAATGTGAGTATTTTGTTTAATTCTTTTGGGATGTTTAGTATAGCTAAGTTAAACGAGAGTAGTGACACGACGGCCCCTTGTGGGGTACCCTTAGCTGGTGGTGTTACGGTGTCTGACTGCACACCGCCTACTGATATGGTTGCTGTTCTATTTGAGAGGAAATTTTGTATGTATCTAAGTTCTCTCTCCGGGGTTTGCTGCTCGTAAGTTGTTTAAAATTGCTGAATGTTTAACGTTGTCGAACGCTTTGTGGAGGTCTAGGGCTAGATTGCTGCCGTGTCAAAGTTTTTTGCTGGGGTGATTGTTTCTTGTTTAAGTTGCAGTGTATATCTTGTTAAGATTCATTGAAAAAAACAGCGCAAAGAACACAGGGACAAAAAGGAAGAGTGGACGACGCACAGCGCTGAACTCACAACTGAAAGTTTATTAGAAAGAAAGCACATATTTATACACAATAACCATACTATCGCGTAAACAATTAACACTGACAAAGCGTGTGCGCGACAACAGAGTAACATCTTTTAAAACACCGTGGCACGCGACAAAATTCAGCATCCAAGAAGTTACACAATCTGCTAGCGATAAGAAACTGAAATTCCTTGTCAAGTAATGACAGAGAAGGAACACTAACGCACTTGCCCTCGTTCCTTCTAATATGGAAGGCCTCTATATCTCTCGGACCTGCTGGTTTTTATGTTTGGCTAATACTTTTGTTTCCGTAAAAACAGGGTAACCTTCTGTATATTTTTTACATTTTTTGCAGTGTTGTGCGACGTGGGAATAGTCATCGCCCTTCCAAAGAACGTCTATGCTCCATTAGTCGAATGTTAAGGCATCGGCCCGTTTGGCCGATATAAACATGACCGCAGACAAACGGAATCATATACACCACACCAATACTAGAAGGCACAAAACTTGACACATGTTTTACTCCACAGCTTCCACGTGTAGCTATACCTGCCAACCTCCTATCTACCGCGCTACATATCTTTCCTAATTTGTCGGGCGCCGAGAAAAGGACGTTTACACCATAACGGCCTGCCACGTTTTTTAATCCATGCGACAACGCGTGCACATATGGCATGACCGAGAAGTCTTTTTTCTTCTTTGACTCCATATCTCTACCCGCTACTGAACCAGATTTTACCCACATTTTTACTTTGTCAACAGCAAGACGCATCACATGCTTGCTGTACCCGGCCGACGTCAGCCTGGCTACTTGTTCAGAAAAGCTGTTGGCATACCGATGGACACATGATTTGGCGAAAACGCACCGCAAGGAAGAAACAGCTATGCCAGTCTTAACAATCTTGGAATGCCCTGAATTGAAATTGAGCACCGGCTTCCTGGACCTAGGGCTATACTCCCAACAAACATGCCTTCTTTCAATAAACAACTTCAGGTCCAAGAACTGAATTTGCTTTTCTTTTGGGAGCTCAAACGTAAATTTCAGGCCTAAGCCGCACTCCTTAAAGATTTTCATTACGTCAGGTACCCTGCGGACGAGATGACAAGGTTCCGTAAAAACTAGAAAATCATCAACGTACCTAAACACTCTTGTGCACATGCCACTTAAGTTTTTTTCCAGAGTTCTGTCAACTTTTGCCAGAAAAATACTGCTGAGCACTGGGGCCACCTTTGAACCTATGCAAATTCCACTTTTTTGCGTGTAGACCCCATTTCGCCACTCAACAAGGGTGGAATTAAGATAAAACAAAAGAATCTCAAGGAAGCTGCTGACCGAAACGCCACTATTGCTCATGAACTTCATTTCATCGTTGTCTTCACTAATACATTCCCTGACGGACGTTAGAAGTTTGTCATGCGGAATGGCGTAATACAAATCTTCTACGTCCACGCTGAACACTTCACAAGCACCAGGGTTACATTCGTCGAGGTATCTCACAACCGAATGAGAATTTGATACACAGAATAGGTCTCTCTGGATTAGTGTATTCAAGTGCTTCTGTAGAAATGCCGACATGCGCGAATGCCAAGTCTTGTTCTCGGATACTATTGCGCGGAACGGCACCTCTACCTTGTGCGTTTTGGCTGCGAAGAACACCTCTAAGACATTGTTTTTTACCTTCCTCACAAACGACGCTAATTTTTCCAGATGGTGGTCATTTAGTAGTGCAATTGCACGTTCCTTCACCTGGCTCGACTTGTCGTCCACTTTCTTGAATTTTTTTTCCAGAGCAGCCAGCGCTTTATCTGAATAATCTGATTCAGTAAGGACAACGAAGCACCCTTCCTTATCTGCGACCATAACATGTCGCTCATTAGCAACCAGAAAATCACTTAACAGGCGGGAAGGATTGTGACGTAACCTGGTACCTTGATTTTCAGGGTAGACTACAACACAGTCGGACAGGAACCTTGGGCGTTCATCCTCCTTGACTCGGCGTGCGATGGTCCTAGCGGCTGCTACACGCTCTGGTGGGCTATACGTAGGCTCGAAGGTGAACTCGGGTCCCAACTTCAAGGTCTGCCGGTGGGTTTCTGGCAGGTTCACATCCCCGATGACGACTCTTCTTCTTCCTGGAGGCTTGGCTTTCTTTGGAAGCGGTAGAGTCGGCCTAATGTTGTTCCAGAGCCACTCTGTGTACCCTTCAGCCGTCGACGACCACTCCCGGAAGAGCCTGTCGTGCCTGGTCGTGCTTAGCGTAGCACAGGTGGTGCGAAGGCAATCCCGAAAAAACCGGGCTTGAGCATACAACTCGTTGCGCTGAAACTTGCACACCTTTCTTGCATGTCCGAAAATGGGATCCATGAACCCGTACAAAGTCTTGACGACTAGGGGGCAAATTGCATTCCGCGAATACCACGAAGCAATCCTGGCACAGCACTTGCAGACAGCAATCAATAAAGCAAGTTTGGCGGGGTTATTCAAATCATAAGTGTTATAACAAAGAAAAGAGCCCGATGTACTTGAAATGTACTGAAGATGGCAAGTTGGGCTAGTTGGTGCAGATTAAGATTCATGGTGAAAAACAGCGCAAGAAACCAAAGACAAAAAGGAAAAGTGGACGACGCACAGCGCTGAACTCGCAACTGAAAGTTTATAAGAAAGAAATCACTATTTATACACAATAACCATACTATCGCGTGAACATACTATCGCATACTATGGCGTGTGTTTATATCGGCCAAACGGGTCGATGCCTTAACATTCGAATAAAGGAGCAAAGACGTTCTTTGAAGGGCGATGACTATTCCCACGTCGCACAATACTGCAAAAAGTGTAAAAAATAAAAAGAATGTTACCCTATTTTTACGGAAACAAAAGTATTAGCCAAACATAAAAACCAGCAGGTCCTAGAGATAATAGAGGCCTTCCATATTAGAAGGAACGAGGGCAAGTGCGTTAGTGTTCCTTCTCTGTCATTACTTGACCAGGAATTTCAGTTTCTTATCTGCTAGCAGATTGTGTAACTTCTTGGATGCTGAATTTTGTCGCGTGCCACGGTGTTTAAAAGATGTTACTCTGTTGTCGCACACACGCTTTGTCAGTGTTATCTGTTCATGCGATAGTATGGTTATTGTGTATAAATACGTGCTTTCTTTCTAATAAACTTTCAGTTGCGAATTCAGCGCTGTGCGTCGTCCACTCTTCCTTTTTGTCCCTGAGTTCCTTGCGCTGTTTTTCACCATGAATCTTAATCTGCACCAACTAGCCCAACTTGCCATCTTACTTCAGTATATCTTGTGTGGCGAGTCCCGCTTGAAAGCCTATCATGGTCCGTTTTATGATTTGGCGTCTGCTTAGGTGCTGTGTCAACCTTTCATATATTACGTGTTTTAATAGCTTGCCAGGCATGACGTTAGTGATATTGGTCGGAGACTCTTGATTTTGAGGGATTTTTCCGGTTTCGGTATACACGTGACCTTTGCAAGTTTCCATTCTTGGAGTAGTGTTTCTTTTTCTGTGGTCCAATATCCGTTGAAAAGGGCTGTCAGGGTTGTTATTGATGTGTCGTCTAGGTTTCTGAGGATTTTATTAATGATTTTGTCTTGTCCTGCTGCGGACTGTGTCCGTGGTTTGTGCAAGGCTCCTCTTACTTTCAATTCAGTTATTTCTTGGTCTACTTCGGGGTTTACTTCTACTGTGTAAGGGTGGATTGGGGCCGGGGATGCTTCTGGGAAGTATGATCTTTAATTTTGCCCATGAGGTTTTGCTGTATTTTTTTACGGTTCTGGTACTAGGTGTGTTTCTGAGATTGTAGTTTCTGATTTAGCATTGTTGGGGTCAATGAGGTGTTTTAATAACATCCATTTTCATTATGCAGGTTTTCTTGCATTTGGTTGCAGATGTCATCCCGTTGGGTTGGTTCCAGTTAAGCGGTGTACTTTTGTATAGCTTCGTCCAGCTTTGAAAGTTTTCTGCGTAGGCAATGGTTGAGCCTATTTTCCGCCGTCTTTTTGGATTCTCAGATGTGTTTCTCTAATGTGTAGGAGATGGGGGTCCATTACTTCATCCGGGAGAGTTTCGTCTCCCTTTTTGTATGTGGCTCTAGTAGTTGCTGAGCCCATTTCTCAAGAGATGTCGTTTGCTTTGATTCCTGTTAGTTTTCTCTATAAGCTCAATTTTGGCAAGTCTGTTATTTTTGGTGATTTTCTTACTTGTTTGTCTAGCCTATTACCTATGGGTATTGTTATTTGTATTGTTTAGGGTCACTATTTAGTGTGTGATGTAACGTGCCGCATTGCTTGTTTTTTGCGATGGGTGAAGGTGAGATCGGGTGTAGTGTCTCTCTGTACGCTATTTCCTATTCTGGTGGGTATGTAGGGTTTATTTTCGATATAGATGTAGTTGTTGTGGCTGTCCCCACAGATTTCTTTCTTTTTCTGTGTCTGTAGGGTAACCACAGGCTCGATGTGGTGCGTTGTAGTCTCCTGTTATAAGTAGAGAATGTGACCCCGCTGCATTTTAGCTACGTTAAGAAGGTTCTTAAACTTTTGCTGGTGCGCTTTTGGAGGGCTGTATACGTAGAGTATGTCGAGCGTGTCTTCTTATTTTTGGGTAGAATGAATGGTAACGAAGTCGTGTTTCAAATTTGTGTTTTCGAACTGTTGCCTTACTGTTGGGAATGTTGCAGTGTACCAATATTGCTGTGAGTGGACTGTTCCTGTTTTGAAATTCTCTGTACCCAGGGAGCGAGTCCGTTTAGCCTGTTTCTTGCAGCGTTATATTTTGGGGAGGGGATGGCTATGCTTGGACGTGTAACTGTAGGTTCTGCTTTTTTTTTAGAGTATCCTTCCCAATTCTATTGCCATAGCGTTAAACTCTTTTTAGGGTTGGCCATTGATAACAGGCAATGGCATTTGATCTTGGCCCATTATTGGTTGGATGGTTTCGAATACTTCGTTGATGCCTTCATGTAGTTCATTTCGGAGTGCCTCAAGGCTGGCATTAAAGTTGCTACAGGTTGATTTAAACTCTACCTTCTGCTCGTGAAGTGTTTTGAACGTCTGGCCTTTGCTTGCTATGTAGCTCTAGTAGTTGCTGAGCCCATTTCTCAAGAGATGTCGTTTGCTTTGATTCCTGTTAGTTTTCTCTATAAAGTCTCAATTTTGGCAAGTCTGTTATTTTTGTTGATTTGCTTGCTTGTTTGTCTCAACGTATTACCTATAGGTATTGTTATTTGTATTGTGTAGTGGTCACTATTTAGTGTGTGTTATGTAACGTGCCGCATTGCTTATTTTTTGCGATGGGTGAAGGTGAGATCGGGTGTAGTGTCTCTCTGTACGCTGTTTCCTATTCTGGTGGGTATGTAGGGTTTATTTTCGAGAGAGATGTAGTTGTTGTGGCTGTCCCCACAGATTTATTTCTTTTTCTGTGTCTGTAGGGTAACCACAGGATCGATGTGGTGCGTTGTAGTCTCCTGTTATAAGTAGAGAATGTGACCCCGCTGCATTTTTAGCTACCGTGAAGAGGTTCTTAAAATTTTTCTGGTGCGCTTTTGGAGGGCTCTATACGTAGAGTATGTCGAGCGTGTCTTCTTATTTTTGGGTAGAATGAATGGTAACGATGTCGTGTTTCAAATCTGTGTTTTCGAACTGTTGCCTTACTGTTGGGATGTTGCAGTGTACCAATATTGCTGTGAGTGGACTGTTCCTGTTTTGGAATGCTCTGTACCCAGGGAGCGAGTCCGTTTAGCCTGTTTCTTGCAGCGTTATATTTTGGGGAGGGGATGGCTATGCTTGGACGTGTAACTGTAGGTTCTGCTTTGGTTAGAGTATCTTTCCCAATTCTATTGCCATAGCGTTATACTCTTTTTAGGGTTGGCCATTGATAACAGGCAATGGCATTTGATCTCAACCCATTATTGGTTGGATGGTTTCGAATACTTGTTGAATGCCTTCATGTAGTTCATTTCGAAGTGCCTGGCACAAGGCTTAAGCTCTTAAGCTTAAGCTCTTCTCAACAATCGTAATTCGATGGTACAGTGACGGTTCGGATTCGTGAGAGGGTGGATCTGCCGCTGGGCGTTTTCGCGTGAGAGGGAGATCTGTGTCCATTTGTGCGCCTCGTTGTTCGTTTGTAGCTTTAAGAGTTGGTATTTCATTTCTTAGAGATCGAGTTTCTGCACGGAGTGCCTGTATTTCATGGCGCATAGCCTTACGTTCTTGGAGGAACTCAAGGGGTATCGCGGATGGTGACGGTGGTGTTGGTGGGGGGTGGTAGAGGTTTTGGGTAGGTGAGTTTGAGGGCTGCGCAGTATAAAGGCGCCACTGTGCAGCTCACCTTCGGGTCGCCGGTAGGTCTGCTTGCTGTTCATTGTGTGTTGCTTGCTTGGTTTTTGTTGTCCATTTATGCCGTTGTCATTGGGGGGTTGACTGGCAGTGTTTAATGAGGGTTTTGAAGGAGAGCCCTTGAGCACTTGAGCATATGCTACGCGTCGGCGTCGTTTAAAACGTTGCGGGCACTCTGTCGTCCCTATTGGTTGGTTTCCTTCGCTACAATGCAGTTTCGGGCGCACGTGTGGTTTTCGGTGGGATTCGGTGTTTTGCAGGTGCTGCAGTGGCTTCAGGGTTTCTTATTTGCACAAGCATCCTGTCTGCGACGTACTTGCCAGCGGACGAGGCATGCTACAGTTTTACGTCGATATGGCTTGCATGGTTTGAAGGTTCTAGGTCCTCGATCTGTACCTGACCCAATAAGGGACTTCCTTTCAATTAAAAAGAATTTGCGCCATAATTGATATCCCGTGTCTCTTGAAGGCCAAAACAGGGAGTTTTCGGTTGTAGCTGAAAATGCTGCTTTTTGATTTTTAATGGGTATCCGTTGCGGCGATATTGAAAATCATCTCTTCCGTTGTGTTCGAAAGAGCCCCCATATGCGCAGCAATCATGAAGGTATTGCCGCCTACCTGAATGGCTTTGATGTCGGCGTAGCGTTGAGCTCGTTCTTCTGAGGGAGTAGGGACGATGATATATTTCGATGTAGATCGAATGCCTAGCTGATCTTGAGGGTTTTCGGCTACATGTGCTGTTTGAAGCCCCGTATCCGCTAGTGCTGCCAGCGTAACTTTGCAAGGATCCAGTCCTCCCGGGGTCGGAGCACTGTCTTGATGTTGTCGGGCGGAAGCGGCGCGTTTGGAGGGACACGGCATTGCGGCTTCTGCAAAGGGCGATTTTCCACAGTAAATTTTTTGCAGGTTCTTGAAGACTTCGTTGTCTGCTCGGCACAGTTTTCCAATCCTTCTGAAGGAGTTCTTCGGTGTTGATGGGCTCCTCATCGGCATTGCCTCCATGCTGGCAGCGCTGCGCTGAGGCTCGGCGAGGCAAGATCGGGCGAGGCGTACACGTTAAGCCTAACCCCGGCGTGGTTATCGGCATTATCAGCAGGTGGAGTGGGATGTACGTACGGCCATGACACTGTTAGGAAAAGCTCACCCATATTATACGCCCACAACATTGCAGTATTTCAGAAGGAGGCGGTCGTGGAGTTATCGGATAAACGTTTAATGAGTGAAAGTCTCCAAAGTTCTGACAAGGCCATTGCCTCTCCAAGAGTGGAGTCGTCAGAGGCATGCACTGAGAAAACGAGACTCTAAAGTACATGAGTTTGGCAGATGTCCCGCTCATTGCATGTCCCTCCAAGAAAATGCGTCCATGCTCGTTGGCGGAACCTGAAGCCGGCGCCAATCCCTCAGATATTCTTCTCATACAAAGACCGGGCAAAATTTCCTACTTTCGTAAGATGAATACAGAGTTTTCAGAGGGCCCTTAGAGGAGCTGTGAAATAAGTGTGAAGTTCTTTATTAGGCAGTTCTGAAGAGGCCTAGGCTACATTACCTTCCCTGGAAGGAACACTGAGGCGCAGTGCCTGAACCGACGGGGGGCACCAAACGTGCTGGAGGAACATGTCAAAGCAGAACCGAGCGTAACCCAAAACTGGAACCCAACCGGTATTTTAGCCAAAATTGAACCCGAAACAAAAGTGCTTTTAAAGGAAAGCTTTTTACCTCTACCGCCCAAGGAGTCCTTTCGCGACCGTTGGTGCCAACAGAAAACTCCCGCTAACAACTAAAAGAATTTACTCGCATCGCCAGGAATCGAACCTGGAACTAACAGAATAACAAAGCGAGAGCCCGTTGTCTTACCGATTTAGCTACGAGCCCATGCCTAAATGGGAAAGATAGGGGGGGGGCACTCACCAAGCACATCTGAGGGGTTACTCGTTGCATTTTCGCTGAATGCCACGTGATAACGCCACGCGACCTCTCGCGACGCTGTGTGGTCCTTCCATGGCATGTCTAGCGGCCCTGTGCGCGCTTTGCGCGTGTGCTAAAAGTTACAAAACTAAAGGAAGCTCACAGCAGGGCATTGCATCTCACTTCTAGTAGGCCAATATGCTAACGCGTGTCGCCTTCAGTGTTCACTTAAAAAGTCACAGCTCCTGGTCGTCCGCCCCCACGCCAAATGACACATCCAGGAACACATTCAAATACTCCTTGATGGCCAGGCCATCACTCCAAGACCCAGGCTCAAGATCCTGGGCCGACATTTCCAGGCCAAAACCAAGAGTGACGTATCCTTGCGGCGCATCAAACACAGCATCAATAAAATCATACACATGATCAGGTGAATTCACACCAAAAAGCGAGGCCTCAAGGAATCCGATACCTTTCGAATATTTCAAGCTTTTGTCGTCTCGGGAATCACTTTTGTCAACCCTCCGTCTTCTTCTCGGCAAGACGGCCTTAAAGAATCTATATGTAATGATTAGAAAGACGGTTGAGCAGGTCATTCGTCTTCCCATGAGTGCCTCCACACAGGCGCTGCTTAGCACGGAACCCTACAACACGGCGGAAGAGCTGATAGAGGGCCAACGTTCTATTCAGAAGCTCCGAATAAGCAGAACTGCGGTGGGTCGTCACATCCTTCACCAGATTGGCTGGGCAGCAGAGAATATCACTGCGCTTGATGCACTTCTGTACATTTGGGGACAAGAACTAAAGATGCTCCCTTTGCTTAAAAATATCAACCCGTCACACGACGAGGGTCGCCGACAAGTACTGGCTCAATCGCTCAACGCCATCTTCGGTGGGTATCATGCTGTTATCTACACAGACGCCTCCCAACATCGAGGGCAGCAGTACGCCATCATCGCGGCTACCTCCAGAACCAAGCACCTTGCTTGTGCCTCACTCAAGACCCAAGACATGACGACAGCAGAAGAGGTATCCATCGCCTTGGGTCTCACTCAATCAGGGGTTCAGAAGGTAGTCACCGATACCCAACAAGCCTACCGGAATCACCCGTCGCGTTGGGTGTCCCAACCTACATTGCAAACGTTTCCATTCAGGTCATCTGGGCATCCGCTCACCCTCCCATGAAGGGTAACGAATACGCCAACCAACAAGCCGCGCTTGTACCCTCTGTACTTTGTAGCTGCACGAGGACAGTCACCTGCTTGTAACGTTCAGGGACATAACCCAGCATTATCGCCTTCAGAGCTAGACAGACCCTACCTTCGCCTTACCGTGACCTTTCCCGAGAACAACAAACTACCCTACAGCTCATACAATCCGGCTCCTTCCCACACCTGACACGACTTTGCGTAATGAAGCCGAATCGCTACGAAGCTGAATGTAAACTTTGTTCACAAGTAAGAGCACTCCTTCACATAATCGGGTGTATGACTTCAACCCTGAGCACCCTCCTTTCTTTCCGTCAAGTACACAACAAGAGCAATGGGAGATGCTGCTGTCCAGCCCCTCTCTGCCGTATCAAGCTTCAGCTGGTGGACAGAGCACACGTGGCGCGTACTGCATATCGGCTCCCGTGAAGGAAGAACCGCTCCCCTGGTCCGCACTCTGGGCCGTTCATTATTCTGAATAGAAGCATTTTCTCCTGATCCTCCTTCTTCTGTGAGGCCGATTTCGTTGCCTCCGTCCGCGGCGGCAGAAACGGAGAAGTATGATCGTATAACACTGGGTTAAAATTTTCTTTAATTAAAAGAGTTTACACTCACATTCTGCACAAATACAACTTAACCAACCACCGTTCATGCATGAGGCACTGCTATAACCTTACCAAGAATATCTCTTTGAAGTAATAAAGGGTGTGGTTAAGTGCATTTCACTTTTCTCTGGTTTCACAATTTGTAGAGTGACGTGAGTGAATTTAAGTGACGCCGCATGGGTACTCGTTGTGGGTGCTGTTTACAGCTTTGCGTTAAAACCACATTCACAGGGTGGATTGGGGAGAATTTTGTTTTGAATATCCCGAACCCGAACCAGAACTGAACTGAAAAAATAACAGATGCCAGTTCGATTATACTTGGTTGATAATGCACGCTTATTGTCGTTTGTATTTTTTACACATTTAGCATCAAACTTTGTCATGTCAGAAACGTTTCTCCTCATGACAAATTAGAACAGTGAAAATGGTTATTTATGGTCACATTATGGGTAAGGTATGCGCACTGATGGTATGTACAATGGTATGTTGCTGCAGGCGGCGTTAAAAGAGTGCAAGGCTGAGCCAAGAAAAAACCCACTGGCAGTTAGGTTACTTCCTAACGCAAAATTTGTACGCAACGCTAACTGCATCTGTCACAGCTCATATCTACTGCGTCACTGTAAGGGATCGCATTATCACCTGGCGCACGGACAGCGCGCTACTCTGCTGCTATTTCACAGCGCGTCGCTGGCGCTGGCCGGCGAGTTGTGGCAAAGTGAGTTTGATCCCCCCGCACAAATGTCCCGTGGTCCGGATTTGCCACGCACGCGTTAGCAGCGAGCGTGTTGATGCACATCGCGTTTTAAATTCCTGCGCAGTTGTCCCATGGTTCCGGTTAACGACGAATGGAACAGCGTCTGGGGAGTGTCAGGTGGAGGACGCTCCCTAGCCGCTTCGCAATGCGAAAGTATGAGGGGGAGCCAGTGAGTGGCATGACACCAGACCCTACCCGTGCCGCCCTTTTCTCCACCTTCCCCGCACACTGTTCTCCGTTTTCCTTCCGCCTGCGCTAATTTATTCGTTCCCTTGGGTACGTGAACATGGGCAGACGCCGCCACGGCGAAACCGAGCGGCCGCTAATGGGCTGCGTCCATAAAGGTCACACTTTAAGGAGGCTGCAGGGGATATGAAACATTGACTTTGCCCTTCCCTCGTTACGACTTTGCAGGCACATTTATGGCTCAAGATTGCTCCACCGTGCAACAGATGGTGTATACCGACCCTCAAGCCTTCATCCATGTTGCATATCATAATTTGCCTAATAAAGACGTCGCACACCTGAAAAGTCAAAATACCTGACAACTGTGGGTTCCACCACGCACCCGCTCCCCCCATGCCACCCATCACTTTCTTTTCCAGGCAGCGCGTAGCGAAGGCCGTGTTCCCTCTTGCCAACTCCCTTTCACCAAGCCATACCCCCAACATTTTGTCTTGCGTTTGACGCATTTCCTACTTTACTGACACCAATTTAATTTACACTTTTCTTAGCCGTTCAGTAGTATAGACAAAATTCTTCCATATATTGCTTTGCATGGAACTCCGAGGATATGTTTTAATATACAGTAGTTGGAGAAGAGTCTAGGAACATTAACGCCTAAAGAGTTTGGTTGGCTGTATTAAATACGGCGATAGCCACGTGAAATGATAGATGAATTATAGAATAGAGCCGCAGTGTGATATACTACGCTTTGATAACTGCGCTTGAGCGTTGTCGTTGTGAAAAAATAAACAGCGCACTTATACGTATCTACAGCCTGCTAACCAATCTAATAACCACCCGTTCCTATTTCCCAGTAGCTCGTACTCCGCTCACTCAAATTGCTTCTAAAATGCAGCACCCAAGCAGTACATGTGGTGTCGTACCCGCAAAAAATGCAAAGCCTTGAAACCAACGTTCACAGTATGCAGGCCTATGGCTCCGCAGCAAAACCGTATTATTCCGCCAGCGCCGTCTTATTTGGCGGCTACCACCTTATACATCTCTTTCTGCCATCTTTGGCCGCATTGTGTAGGATTCTGCACTGATAAAGTTATGCCTGAAGCTATCGCGAAGGCACGTTCAAGGGCAATGAAGGTGGTCGCCGCTGCTCGACCGACCCAGATCTTCCATGGCTAGCGCGGCGTTCGTCAGTAAACTCGAGTGTTCGGACCGTATACCCTCGACGAATGTATTTGCAAGGGATTTTACGGAGGGCTACAAGAAAGCTGTAGGAACAAGTGCTAAAAGCACTTGGCCAAAATACGGTATAAAGGTGAAACTTTCGGAGGGATCCTTACCTTTGCGAATATTGATTTCTTGAAGCCGTCTGTTCCTGCTTAAAATCCCTTCCTTAAGTTTCATTCATGGATACCACGTCTTCTAGATATTACGTGCTGCGTGGGTTTTTCTGCGAGAAAAAGGTGGGGCGTGTCAGAGAAAATTCTGGAGGCACTCTGTTCATTTTTACGGCATTCCATCGAAAGGTCGAGTGATACAGCAGCAGGAAACGACGGAGTGAGGATAGGGTGGGGAGAGATCTGCCATCGCAAACCTAGACACGTTGTTATGGAGATGTCAAACAAGATGTGCCACGTGCGGCCGCTCCTACCTTGACGAGTCTTGTGTTCCAACGACCCTGTGTACTCGTTTAACAATCGAGTCTTCAGCAAGTGAAAGCGGCAAAAAACGAAAAATGAGGATTAGAAGAACTTGTTGATTCCAGTGGGCAAAAAATTAGTGCGGTCAGCCAATTCCGCGTTGTAAGGGGGCAAACGCGATGACTGCAACTGTTATCGCGCTGTGCACGTTTGGCGCGATGCAGGAGGTACGAGAGAAAAACACCGCGGCTGGCTCGTCAAGAAGAAGCAATGCGTGGTCGTTAGGCCAAGCTAAATTCGTGACAGAAAGCGCCGGCATGCGCAACCCTCCTAAAGATCCAGCAATAGATAAACCTCGCTAAATTTAAGCCTGTTTCTGTAAAAAAAAAATCCCGCCCTCGCCTTTCCTGAGGGGAACACGGGTAAATCAGAGCATTGGGGACGTCAGTACTGTTGAAGGCAGTGTTGCTCCCATCGCGTCTTTCGTGATGCTGGAGTAAGCAGACACCATTAACGTGGGAGGGAGCGTCAACCAAGGAAGGAAGGCGCAACGCAGTGACGTTGCAAGCACACGAACGACCGCTAGCCGCTAAATATTTGCAGCGAGCGAAGTAGAGGGAGAGCAGCGGGGGGGATAGCGCGCGTGGGCAAGCGCGCGCGCCATTCCACGCTCCACCGCGCTAATCTATCACGATGCACTCTGTTTAACGCGGTCGAGACCATTGCGCGATGGAGCCACGGGCTGACTACAACGCACGCGCGCGCCAGCTTTGTTGAAGAGGGAGGGATGGAGGAAGGCGCACCTGCTGCGTACGTGGACTGGCGCCGTCCGACAGCAGGCGAGGCTAAGAAATGGCTCGCATTTAAAAGAAACCATTCAGCAGGACTTCCCCGGCAGTTTTTGGGAAATGTTCACTTACCAATAACGTAGAAAATGGCGCAAAAAACCATTTTACAATGCAAACAAACATACCAATGCATGCCCGGAAGCGCAGTATTTCTCGTTTTTGTGCATGAGAATAATAGGGTTGTTGTGCTAGCAGGGTTCATGGTTTCGAGCCCCAATTATTTTCCCCCACCGTGCAGGTGACGACGGCAGGTGAGAATTTCGGAACAAATACGTGACCTTAAACACAGTTCACAGGCCACAAAATTGTTCCTTTGAGTGGATATCTCCATTTATTTTTCTGGCCATTAGCATTCTGTACTCTGGTATTGTTCCCTGGGTATACCTTGTATTAAAATTTTGCTTAAACCGCTGCCCTTTTCTTCCAGCATGGCCACTCTTTAGGGCGAACAGGCGTATACTTGCCGTGGAAGGAGTATTGAGGTGGCTAGCCGTAAAACTGGAACTTCATCTTTACCTTCATCTTCGCCAGGCTTGTTTGAAACTCGGGTAAACCTCGCGGAATATGCGATGTAGCTTTCCGCCTCCGTGCCCAGTGAAAATCTGTGGGTCGCTGTCATATTGGTGCAGCAGATGAAACGGCAAAAGATATATCCTTAGCACCAAATATACTCGCACGCGTACAGCCTTAGGCAAAAAAGGACCAAAAGCTGGTCTTCACGGGAATAAGTGTCACAATTAGTCAACCCTCTAGGAATCTAATCCAGAGTGGCGGACGGTTAGTGCGCAACCGGTTGTATGTTCTGACACTGGCCAAGGACGAACAGGTGGAAGGGAATGACCGAGAAATAGGGCAGCACCCCTAGCCAGGTTCCAACCACCGACTCCCTCAGTGCACACTCAGGACACGAGGCATTTTGTTTTGGGAACACAACACATATTTTCAAAGAAGCGCAAATACACATGATACTTTGTCCGCAAGAGCCGTTAAAAATAGTGTGCACACATACTAACACGACATAACCTTCGACCATCTCCGGGTCAGCGTTCCCTGAACTCGCGAAGTTAAAGGCCTCTACGACCGCAGTCCTGGCCGAGTGGACTCAGGCGCCCGCCGCTACAGTGGGATGTGGTTGGTTCGAATTCGCACCGCAGGACACACTCGCCAAAATGGATACAAGCGGTCCCCTGGCGTGGCGTCCGGGCTCTCTCAGGGATGGGGGATTGGGGTGAACTTCGTAAACCCCGCAACACCAAAACGCAGTTTCAGCGAATTTTCGAAAACCAAGCACTGTAAATACTTCCGTCAAACCGTTTTGTTCTTAACTGGGGAAACCATATCCAAACCATTTACTCAGCAGCTTTGCTGTGAAAAACGTTGTTGAAACGTATTGGTAAGACATCCCTAGAGTCACCGTTGTTGCCAGGTGTGCATTTTGTTTCTTTGAAAAAAAAATGCAGGGCCTGATATTCCTTTTGGAGTGAAGCGTGAAGCCGTGTGTCAGCATCTGGTACCTCCATCGCGCTTACAGGTCGTTAAAACGTTTGCCGCCAGGCAGACTTGGCTTGTAGCGCACTCCACCTTGTCCACTCCAGCCTCCCGCAGCGAGTGCAGCCTCACGACAAGCACGCAGTCCCGATGCCCCTTCTTCCTTGTGGGCTCACTCTGGTGCCATAGATCTGGCCTTGCCTGTACCACCGGTCAGCGAATGTAATCTGTTGCTTTTCCCTGAAGATGGCCGTGGTGTTTCATTCAATGAGTACGTGTCCTGCCGTTTATGGTCTTCCCTAGACAAGGTATCCTGCTCCGCCATGGAGGAAAACAACCCCAATCCTACAAAATTGCCTTCGCGGCAGCACTAGCGTGAGGAGGCGGAAGAAAAACTCCTTTTGTATCGGTGGGCAAGGAAACACTTCTTACCCGTTTTAAAACTTCGCAAGGTGTTGGGGGTTGTCAGCATAGAGGGGGCGGTACATTTTTTACGAGGTGCCAGCACAATTTTGTGGGATTTGCGTTCGCTAGATATTCACAAGAAACATTTTGCTCAAGCAAGGCTAGGGCTACCGCAAAATCCTTGTAGATTACAGTGGCGCGTGTGATAGAGCAAGGACATGCTTCGGTGGACGTGCAAATATGCATTGCTTGCTTTGGTGGACGTGCAATATGCATGCTTTGGTGGACGTCCAAATATGCATTGGAATGTAAATCGTACCCCACTGCGCGCAACGCGAAGTTCTACAGTTTTCTGTGTGTTGGAATTTCTAGCCGTGGTTCGCGACCATGTTCGCGAAAAGGTCCCAATTCGCGCTCTACCTTAGGCTGGCTAATATTACTCAGCGCGACTTTACGTAGAGCCTCCCAAATGTAGTTTTTTTTTCTGTAAAACCCGCAACTCATTGTAGTTGCGACGGGAGGATCGGTGATGAGAAAACTCATTTGTTTCTCCACAAATCAGGTTCCACTATGTCAGCTCAGTGTTCGGCGTGCAAGCAGAATAAAAAAAATAGACCTACGTTTCCTAGATAAGAGAACCCAAGTTAAGCAATGCTCAGCCTTAATTAATCAAGCTGGGCAGTTATGCACCCGGAGAGACGCTTAGCTATGTCGCGCATTTTATGTGTTGTTTTTATAATAAACTAATGTGTTTATCTCTTGTAATAAAGATATACATATTTATTACGGATAGCAAGCAACATATTGCTGTTTTCCCTAAACACCTGTCCCTTTTTGTGGCGCGCTTGAAATCTTTCAGCAGCTTTCCTTTCATCGCGGGAATTCTACACAGCACAGCGCATTACTATTATGTCACCGAGGTGAATTTTCCGTCGCCCTTTGCCGCTCATTTCATGGACGGCAGCTTCAATTTATGCTAGCTGCTTTTAATATTAAAATTGGTTTCCTCCAACGACGTTGTATAAAAGGGCCGCAGATTGCAATGACTTCTCTTTTGGAAATCTAAAACTGCCCACGTACCCGTGCGCCATATAGCAATGACTATCGTATTACAGAGGATTGATTCCGCGGCAACGAGACGAAACGTGGTGTCTCGGCTGTCGCCCTTTATAGATCAGTGGGAACGAACATTGCGTGCGTATTATTGCAAACTGCCCCCATTCTGCAACAGATGCTACATTTAAACGGACGGTGCCTGCAAAGTCTAAGGGCTCTATGCGGTCCATATTTGCTCTCTCGTTGCTGCCTTTTGTTTAAAAGTGAACACATCTCGTCCAAGATGTCACTCTTAAATAAGGCATTTAGGTACACTGCGGTGGACCTTAGGAATTAGAAATCTATGCTCGGGACACCTTCTAATATGTAAACAGAATATACGTTGAATCATTAAAATTTGTGCGTGTGTGCTTGCGCTTGAGTTTGTGTTTCTGTGTGTTTCATTGTGTGTGTCAGGGTGTGTGTGTGTGTCAGGGTGTGTGTGTGTGTGTGTGTGTGTGTGTGCGTGTGTGCACGTGTGCGTGTGTGCGTGCGTGCGTGTGTCAGTGTGTGTGTGTGTGTGTGTGTGTGTGTGTGTGTGTGTGTGTGTGCGTGCGTGTGTGTGTGCGTACTTTAAAAAACAGTGCATCGCACAGTAAGCATTTTATCCCCTTTTCACTCATAAAAGGTACAGTATAAGTTGAATAGGGGTGTTGCAAAGTCAATACGTCATTTTTATCACGTTTCCGATACCCTGAGGTGTAGTTTTATACCGTACTTGTGTGGCAATAATGGGTGTTAAGCAACGGCAACACCCTCTATTTTCTGTACGCTGTTGAAAAGGCGTGATATAGGTTCAGCTGCAAAAAAAAAAAAACAGCCGAGCGGAGGTCCGACATAGCTTCTTCCGGTTAGCGAAGTCCTGCAAGGTTTTGGTAGACTGTGCTAAGTGTTGTTAGGTTTTGCGTTGCTGTTGCTAGGCTGGGCTAAAAGCTGATGGGTAAGGCCAAGTATAACCGGATTTTACAAATCCGTTCTGGGCCGTCCTCCCCCGCCCCCCTCCCCCGCTGACTGCGGATCCCACAGGGAAACTAGCTAGGTCGACCCCAGCTCCGCTGTTTCTTCAGCCCTTCACTTTTTTTGACAGATGCGCAAATTTTTTTGCGTGTTATTATCCCAAAAAAGCAAAATCTCCTCCAAATTGATGTAGGCATATCCAGAAATCTGGGAGAGAAAGCTTCTAGTTCCGCTGGTTGGCACCACGCGGCGTCTAACCTTCAAGATTTCAAACTTCCCGCGGTGACGTATTCGGTGATGGGGGAAATAAAAATTATAAGAAAAAGAATTCACGTTTCCAGTAGCGGGCTTTATCGCCGATCGCCTTTCCGTATATGCTCTTTACATACACCTCCTCCGAAGCACACCGCCATTAAAGCACTGTTGGTGCTTGTGATAGCGACCGAGGCGACGTCTCAGTCTGGAGTCAAGTTGCTTTTTGCACCGTCTTGCGCCGTTTGTTGAGCTCTGCGGAAAATAAATGCGACGGTAAAAAAGGAGGAGGGAGTAGTGGAGGAGCGGTATCCTTTTCATTTTTTTCTCTGGGTGCTAGGATAGCTGGAATAGACCGTATTGCTCATGTGACCGGCCAGCGTGGGTTTCGGCGCAATATTATTTCTATTAAGAGAATTAAGTACCGACGACCGACGAATTTTATCGCCGGCCAGTTGAGATATCGAACTCGTATTTGCTGATATCGGAAACCTATACGAATGTCCTAAAGCTGTTTTACGGTGTTTTCCCCTACCCAATAATAAGAGGGTTTCGGGTAGATTACGTGATTTCACGGATTACTCAATATGTGTTCACCCAGTTGATACGCCGAATTGGCTTTTCATTACAAAGAACTCCTTGAGAATTTGGTTCTAATAAACCCGCAAACGAGCGCGCGAGATATTGGAATTGACACTCCTAAGAAAGTGAACATGGTTGGATAAGATATCAATGCCCAGCCCAAAAGTGCTGGACCTACAGTTTTTAAACTTTGTGAGTACAATCCTATTATGGCGCAGGATCTTATGAAAGGTCCATCTTTAATTACACTCCTCATAAAAAAGAGTCCGCGTAAACTTAAAGTTACCCAGAAACACGTTTCCAAGGTGGCAATCAAATGCAGTCAGCTGGTACAATGGCTTATAAGGAGCATTTGAGCCAAGCTTGGCCCCATACATTCTACGTATAATTTGTAAGCAATTTTTTAAACATAGCCTTTCTCAGCCGATGAGGCTGACTCCAGAGTCCACGCTAGCTACGTTATTTGAAAGCCCTTCGCTGCTAGTTTCCTAACGACGTCACGCCGCACGCGACGTCACGATGGCGCGTTTCCGGTCTCTATTTGTGTGCGGGCTTTCATACCGAACGCCGTTTGCCGCCGCGCCGTCTCCGATTCAACAGCGACGTTCCGAAACCAGCGCTCGCAGTCGGCTGGAGAGACATGAATTTCCCGTGCTGCGTCGTAGGTTGCAAAGCAGCGACTGGCATAATGTGGAAAGCAGGTACGTTCTTCCAAGGTTTTTTTCGTGCTTGTGGCAGGCACTTCTATATTTTAGAATGTCTGCGATATAATGGCCTCCTAAAGGTTATAATCGCTTCATCGCGAGGTTGGTGCGATAGTTGGGACACCTAAATCAATTGGGTAAACGCATTTTTTGGAACGTTATACGAGCATTTGCAACGTGAACAAACGTCCTCGTCGCAAGCCTAACCGGCAAAACCGGCGCAGCAAAAGTCGAAAAAATATAGTAATCAATTTACTCGTTAGGTACCAATTAATAGTTAAAAGATGTTCCAAGATCCTTCCGGCGCCCCCGACAGTAAGTGAGGAAGGAGAAAAACCTCAAATATCCAAATCGTAGCGTCCGCGCCATCCGGCCAAAAACCGGCTACGAGTAGGGCGCGTCCAAGGGTGGGGTAGGTGGGCAGACAAAAAGTTGAATAACTCGGAAACCGTAGGGCCTACAGAAAACTGTAACCACTCGTTGCAACCGGCAGAGCAAGGGGTACCGTTCCTAAAGGTTCGGATCCATAGCGCCTAACATAAGCAGGATCAACACACAGGTGGCGTTGGCAGGATTCACAGACCGGAAGTCGAGCGTCCTGACGTCACACGACTACACTCTAAGAAATTGGGGGAGTGGTTGAAGTGCCCAATGTGCTCTTGTTAGCGTTGGCGGGCTCCCCTCGAATGCTGCGGGGAGTTGGATGCAATGTTCGCTCCCAATGAGGAGGAAAGCAAAACTGACCGCGTACTCTTCTCGTGCGCGGCGGAGTGCAGCCCTAGTTCTGGTCCCGCACAAGTGAAGAGTAACCCTGCACATCGTCTTCCGTCTCCAGTACGAACAGTAGAATTGCAATTTCAATCATGTTCAGTACGGGAGTAAGCATGCACATGCACTCCTACCCTCTACGCACACCAAGTCATCAGCGATGTTTTGTTGGCATACGAATATATTATATAAAGCAGTTGTGTAAAAAGCGCCCGATTACTTCTGCCGCGCATTCTAAACGTGCAAGAATATGAATTCGTTGTAACGATTGCTCGCGGCGTAAAGTGGCGGCAAACCGGCAAACCGAAGGAACCAATCTACGGGCCGCTGCAGACGGCCGCTTTGGAAGAGTTTGATAGACGTACGCTTGTCCCGCGCCTAGTCGAGCTAAAAAACAACGGATTTTATCTGAATCGATTGAGGAAAATGGTGTTGCAAGAGAGTCCGCGCTCTTCTGGTATTGATTTGATTGATTGAGGGTTTACGCGCCGAGAACGAGGAAGGCGCGCCGTAGTGGACTCCGGATTCATTTTGACCCCTGGGGATCTTTGCTCGAAATTCGTAACGGGCGTTTTGCTTTTCGCCTCCATGAAGCGGCCGCCGCGGCTGATTCGAACCCGCGAATCGTGCTCAGAGCGAAACGCCTTAGCCACTGACCGCGGCGGGTGCGCTCTTTGGTAGCTAGATAGCTAGAGCAAGATGTAAAAAAAATCCGAGTTAATTTTTTTTACGTAGATGATGTGTCGTGACTACTTGCAATAAATAGCTGCTTAAAGTATGTTTTCATGCTTTGTTCAATTTTTTTATTAAGTCGATTGCGAAAAGTTTTAAATCGTTTAAACACATCGCAATCATGCCGTTTAAGAAATTTATTGTACACCGAGCACTTCACTTTTGATTTTGCTCAGAATCTCGCAATTAATGCAAGGCATACGGCTTTTTCTGCCTGGTGTAAAAGTTTTGTACGGAAAAGTTTTGTCGTACGAGTTCTCAAATTTCAGAAAGAACTTATCCAAAGCAATGTTTGCGTCATCACCGGATAGAATATCTTCGAATGACGTTGTTAATATTTCATCACAGAATGTGGTCACGTTTACTGGGGAAATAGTACGAATTGTCTAAGACGGTTTTGAAACTTTATCTTTCCGCTGAATGGCTATAAAAATAGGGATGTGATCGCTTAGATCAGACACTAATACACCTGATTTTACGTTAGCGATATTTGATATAATAAAAAATGTCCATGACGGTGAAATTGATTTCGGTAATTAACAAGACCAAACATTGAGACATATGTACAAGTTCATTCGCGGCATGATATTGTGAAAACATATCAATATTGAAATCCCCACAACATAAAACGTTAAGCTGGTTGTTAAGACAATAGTGAAAAAATGTTTCCAAGTACGAGAAAAATGCACTGTAGTTTCCAGTGGGTGGTCGATATAAAACCGAAACAACATAGTGGTTTAAATAAAGAGACAAAATTTCTAAATTAATATTTGTATAACTGAAATCTTGCAACAACTGCCAGCGATATTCATTTTTACCAATAAGGCGGTACCACCGCCATGGCGAGACGGTAGGTTGATAAAGAAGTTATTGTACCCAGGCATCGAGAATACTGGATGTCCGCTGGATAGCCGAGTTTCCGACAGCATAATTATTCTAAAATCAAATCCCATCTGTCTAAAGAATTATTGTTGATACAAGAAGTTTATTGATTTTAGATGGGTCATTAGACCAGGGATTAAGATGTGCTCTAGCAGCTTAGATGAGATGCTTGCTGGACAGGTAGGCTGATATTTAACAGGAGAGTGAAGATCCCTCGATTTTATATTTGGAACAACTTCGGAATTTTGCCAGTCATCTGGGACTTGCACGGGGTCAAGGTAATGTGTAAACGTGTAAACTTTATGTGCAAAATTTGACTGGATAGCACAAATCTATTTGTTTGTAGTGTACTGTTCATCTGATCTTAGCCGGCCGAAGATATAGGTTTAGGAGGAATAATTATGTTACATTTTCCCTCAGGACTCAAAATATTGTCACGCATTTCGGTAGGGCTAGGGTACACTGGTATCAAGGAGGCAGTGTTAGTGACTGAGGAAAATACAGAGTCGAAGTGGTCGTTTAAGGCAGTGGCCCATTGGTTTGTGTCGATTGCTGCTCCAGCTTAGTTTATAAGAGGTATGTGGCTGTGTTGGAACTTGGGCGATAGGTTGTGCCATAAATTGTTTGGGGTTTTGTCAAGAATACATAACAGACCTTTGGAGAAGAATGTTTCACTTTCTGCAGATAGTTCTTGGACATATTCGTTACCGCATGTGTGGTAACTTTCCTAAGCAATCGGGTTTTTGTTCGAGTGTGCTGTTTTGTGGCGGGGTTTCTTGCGGTTACGAAGCTTACTTTTTAGGCGTTTTGTAAACCATTGATAATTGGAGTCAGAGTTAATAGGATCGTTAAAGTATGTCTGCAGCGCAGTCTTGTAAAGTTCTCTGTTGGCAATAACGGATTGAGTTAAATTACAATCTCGGAAGTTTTCGAAGAAAGGGCCAGTTTATTATTGATGGCATCAGTCTCATTCTTTATTATGTGATCAGTCGCGTTGTGGGTGACTTTGTTTGGGTGAACAGGTGGTTCGGATATAAATTGGCTATGCACGCTAAGACCCTGAAGGTCCGCTATTGATCTGATGTCATCCGGGCTGGAGGTAAGCAGCATGTCAAATGGGTTGGTGCCTCTGGTTGTACACGGTAAGGACTGATGAAGTTTGAAATCTAGTAAAACGTGAAGGAATTGTTCGTTATTGTTAGAAGACCTGTATGGGACTCAGAGTAAGGCCACCTAATATATGAGTATTTGAACTTACGTAATACAAAAATGGGTGTATCAGGATATTTATTATGGACTGTTAGAATGTTTCCGAAGACTGCAGAAACTGGCAGACCTGTTCGGTGCTCTGTACCAAACACCAAATCCTATTTTCAGTGGCCGTTAGATACCTACACACCGGTTAGTTCAATATGTTATTGGGAGCGTATGATCCAGGATTAAAAGCTGCTTTTGAGGGCTATCAGAACGCCACCTCCTATCCATATATGACGATCGCGACGACAGACAGTCGAATTTTGGTTCGAGGGAAATGCTTTATTATCGCTTCTGTTCCCGTGTAGCAAAGTTTCTGTTAGTAATAGTATGCCAGTCTTAACGTCTTCGATAAAGCTGTGGAGGTACCGCGTTTATATATTTCACTTTGAATATAAATAAAATTGATGTTGAGGTTTAGGAATGAGGCAGGACGGTGGCGCGCGGTACTGAGGAGTGGGTGATTCGGGGCCTGTCATGCTGTGAGTTGGGATGTGTTCGGTGACCATTCGTGATCATGGGCTACTAACACATTGTCATCTAAGTTTCTGTGCTCATTGATGCTGTATGGTGATGTCTCGCAGAAATAGCTCTTTTATGTACGAGTAACTTGAAAAGGTTGGTGGTTTATGCTAGTTTCCCCAATTTTCTGTTGTGGTTTATGCGCATGAATTCTATGGCGAAGTTTCCGCTAAACACATCACTAATTTATTATCGTTTCCGTCGATTAGTCGTCCTAGCCCACTCTCCCCCTGGGCCAAATATAACAAAAGTAGAGCGACGCACTCCTAACGGAATAACAACAACATCTCGAGGCGAACGGAAAACACAAGGAGAGATCGCTCAGCTAACCAGGTGCAGGTACTGTATCTTTCACGAGGTACTGTACGTTTCACAGGCCGCAAGGTTCGAACAAGGCGCGGGCACGCTTGAACGATGGGAACATCCGTGCGCGGAGAACGGGAAATTCGAAGATCGGGCAAGCCACTTAACCACCTCAGTGCCTCTTTTTACTTTTCCCGCTTCTAATGAATTCACTTTATCCGGTTTGTGCCGGTGATATGACTTGTAAAATCGCGGGCGTTCATCGTCGTAGGGTATTGATTTCGCTGATACCACCGTAATGCTTTTCGAAACAAACTGAATGCGTGATGATTGACTGAATAGTGATGGAAGCAGCCGGTCTCCCTTGCAAATTATAAAAGCTTCATTTTGTACTTTCTAAGTGGGATGAGCTCAAAGTTTTGATTTGTGTTTGTTTTGAGTGTGCAAACACGCAAAAACTTTCTTTGTCAGGGCAACATCTATAGATGCTTCCCCAATCAGGTCTCCGATTTCGCAATTCTTTTGTGACGTCCCGAATCATAGTACCCAAGCCAAGAAGGCGTCGACAGCTGTTTTCACGGTTCTGGCATTTTATGCCTGACTAGTTGTGATAATGGTGAAGTTACACTCACGTGATTGTGCGCAACGATTTATTCACTGCACGAGCCAAATCTATTGATGCAGGCTTTCACTTCACCAACTTGTTTTACTCAAGCATTTTGTACGCGTACGGCGCGTCACCGTTGAAGATCCGTAATTTCTCAAACTGTGGTACGTTAATGTTTATGGTGAGGCGATAACCTACTGGACGCCATTGAGGCTTTCTGCGCTGTGTACTGTCGCTGACAGTGGTATATTTCCATAGACCAGCTTCTGTCATCTGAATTTGTTGGAGCTGACCTGATTGGCAGTCAGCTGTCCAAACCAGCAAGAACCTTTAACATGCTGCATCTGACATGAACGAGCAGAATCACTAAATGTACCATGAACTTTGTCCTCAGTAGAGCGGCCAGTAATTTCCCTCCAACAGTCGAATGTTTTTGGCAGACATTTTATATCGTGTCCGTCCTGTCGGCTGCTTTTTGTTCGGCGATGCGCAATGATTCTATTTGTCCCAGGATGCCACAAGGTGAACGGATGCTCTTGGAGATACAAAACTACTAGTCAGAAAATGCAGGTTCCCTCTTCTAACAGACTACGATGCATCACGCGTCGTTCTTAAATGCATTTGAGTGAATACACGCTTTCTTTCACCTGAGCAATCTTCGAAAGCACTGCTTTTAAGTTTTTATGAGAAAGCATAACGTTACACATGGATCGAAAGCGCAGAGTTGTTTTCTTCTCTAAAGAAAATTGCAGCAGCTTTAAAAAGTAAAAAGAATACGCATTTGATTTTGCATGAGATTTCAACAGGGATTACGGCCGAAAGTTGGGGTTGGTTAATACATGAAAACATTTCACAAGCGTAAAAATGGCGGTAAAAAGAAAGAAGCCCCCGGACGATGGCTAGACTTCAACTGTGGGTGTCTTGTGAGCCTCCTGCGTGCTTCTTATTTCGGAATCATCCTTTCAAGCTAGTAAAATGTTTTTTTAAGTTTTAACAAGTGTATTTAGTGTAGAAGTCTGGTGCGTAATGACCGAGCTACCTGAGCTCGTTCCCTATGGCGGATGAAGCTTTAGTGTATTGCACGCAGCACTGGCATAATATCACATCACAGGAGAACATGGCGGAATATGAGTAGAACACGGACACTCCAGCCATGGAGAGCTAGAACTATTAAGCAGCTATAGCGGGAAGTGTATCTCCTGTTTCTCTCAAAATATTGCCGGCACATGAATTAGATGCCAAAGGCAAAAAGGAGACGGAAACACAATGTAGAACAGCTTGTGATATTTATTCCCAGGGGAAATTATATTCTTCTCGTTTTGAGAGAAAGTAAGCAGAGCTTAGCGGAAAGAGGAATTTGGGGAACCCAAGTTTGCCCCTACAAACTGTACTTAGTTAAACATTTGGCATCACCCCTAGTGGTCGGACCACTGAAAGTGAGTCGTGGCATTCTTCGTAAGCTTGAATTCATGAATCATTTCATTCACGCATTTCAATCACGTTACGCAGATGAGGACTCTTTTCTACGAAGAAGCACATGCTACTACTTTATTAGGCTCTGCAGCTGATCCTTTGACAACAATTGCTCGACCCACCAGTGTTGCGTTGGCCACTGGACAGCACAAAAAATAAGACTGGTGTGAAGCAACCAACAAAATATTTCTTGAAGTGAAGGCATAAAGGCCTTGTTTGTTTTGCTCAGACGTGTTGACCAATACATGACACAAAATATTGTTTTGTTTATGGTTGAGCTGAAAACATTGCGTACGAAACTTTTCAGTTGCTTAAGGTGATGAGAAGTAAACCAGCCAAAGCAATACGGTCCACTTTAGAGCTTTCAGTCCTTGGAAAAGACTCCATAAAGAAGACGCCACCATGTAGATGTTTGTGCACTGAGAGCTTATCTGAAAGAAAAAAAGATTGACAAAAATCACCGGAGCAAAACCTTCGCAATATTGCTCGGTGCTGAACTCCGAAGTGCAGTTTTCTCGTGTGATATAAAAAAGCTTGTTCGTGTTTGTGTCTCTGGCCAGTTTGCTGTTTCCCCACACTATATTCCAAAAACCTCCAACTTACGATAGCAACATTCGTTTATACGAAACATTTTTGCTGATCTTGTTCATTTAGCCCAAAGTATTTGTCGTTTGAAGCTTTCCCTTACGTGAAAGCATATATTAACCATTTCTGTAGGACATTTCTCAGCATAGGGAGATGTGCTGCACTGAATAATAAACTTTCCCTCGGTTAGCATGGATGCAACATTTGAATTTTAATCTATTACACAGGGAATTGTTTTAGTACTCTTGGTTTATAAAATATTGTTTTATCTAAACATTTCCTGTACTTTATTCAGTGCGCGAAGTGGTAAAACTGTCATAGGTGAAAGATGTAAAATACACTTACCAAAAAACGGACCGATATTTTAGAGGTTCGAAAATTCGCAGGAATGTTTTCTTCGGCGTATATTTCGAGTGACTACCCCCCAAAAGAAGATTTAAATATGGGCTTGGTATTCCCGCTGCCTTTCTGCACTCTCGAACCAGGTTAAATTTCAACTTGCACTTTATCATACATGTTCTCGTGAGAAGAGCGAAATCGTTTGGAGCAGCAGAAGCCCTGCACTATGACGCAGGTGCAAAAATTTTAAAAATGACATTGCATAAAACTGTTCATTTGCGAAAGCGAAAGAAACCATTCGTATTTTAAGCATATTTTCAAATTATTTCCAACCCCGCGATTTTTGTGTCACTCAAATTACATCATCCTAAAACTCTTCTTTGCTGACAATTTCCTGTTTTGCAACATGTTCTATACTATACCTTCACAAATACACTTCGAACCACAATGTTTGCTGCCCTCGTAGGGCAGGGTTCAACCCGTTCAGTAAGCAAGCTTGTTTAAAGGAGCCATGAAGACAAAACAGAAGTTGGGTTTAATAGAAAGACTGCTTAGTCCCGATAACAATGATGCCAATATCATCGCAATCTTCGAAGAAATAACGGAGATATTAAAGAAAACGTGTGAAGCAGTCGCGACCCCCTAGCCAATTTCCCGCAACTTTTCTATGACGTCACGGAACCTTGCCTGTGCGATTGGCGGCCGCCTAACTGACCTGTCGCGACGACACATGACTGGACGTCTGTAATGGGGCCTCTAGTTCCATTTGACCGCATCACTTAAATGCTAACGTGCAGTTGAAGCACTGAAAATTATATTTTATTGTTGGCCCGTATGACGTCATTCTTGGTCATAATACGTCACTGTGGCACAAAATTTGAAAGTTTTCAAATACTTCTTGCTTTTTTCGTTAAAACCATCTTTTGTTGCTGTAATGGAGCTGAGTGAGATACTGAATCCTAGTTTTTTCAATTTAAATGAAGTTGTATTTTCTCTTCATGGCTCCTTTAAGGAATTTAGTGTGCAAGATAAACAACCCAGTTGGTGCGAGCCCGTTTTTTACCTCCGAGAAAGCTACCATTGCGATACAAGTACGAGCACGGCCTAGTTTCATTGAACACGTTTTTGTCACTTTGCAAGTCCCATATACAACAATTCAACTAGTGCTCGTTTTAAGAAGCCAAATCTTGCAGTTCAACACACTTTTTAATACCTGTTGCTGATAGAAGACGATAAAGGAGGCAAAGACTTGTGATGCTTCACCTGCAATTGTGGCTTTGATCTTGTGAGCAAAGTCCGACCGATCCTGCTGCCTTCCTTTCTCCGTGAGAACGATGGCAGCCGCAGCTGCTTCCCCGTACTCGTGGTGGGGCAAACCCACTACGGACACCTCTGCAATCTCGTCTCCGAACTCCAGGAGCAGCAATTCTTCCAGCTCGCCGGGAACAACCTGATTGTCCATGCACTTAATCATCTGCTTGAGCCGCTCGCTGTAGTATAGACGTCCTTCTTCGTCGTAGAATCCGCAATCACCTGGGAAGTTTGCGGATATAGTCATAATATTTTCACAAATCTGTCGACTTTGCCCAAGCAAATGCGTTTTAAAGCTTTTCCTGGAGATGACCGAGCAAGAAATATGACTGCTCTAAAATAAGAAACTGAAGGTACAGCCTTCGTGACAAACCAACAAGTGCGAGTTTTGCTTTTTTGGCGAATTTTTCACATTGCTAATCCAACCATGCGAGAACATATGCCACCACTAAAACAATGAGTCCTGCCCAATATTTTAAAATAAAGGGTTCGAGTATTGATCTGGTATATACCATATTACTAGGCATGAGTCCTTGCTAGAAATATATGTATTACTACAGCCATACACTCAATTTTAGATGCGACTGCATCTCATTCACTCGTCTTGTCCCTGCATCCGGCGTCGTCGTCGGCATCCGCCCCCCCCCATTCTCCTCGCCGCGTGTGCTGCGCTCTCCACCGCTCACCACCTTTCCTCTCCGATGCCCCTCCCTCGCGAGGGGCATTGGATTGGATTCGAATGGATTGGCTTGGCTTGGCTTGGACTGGATTGAATGGGATTGGATTGGATTGGATTTGGATTGGATTGGAATAAAGTGGATTGCGTTGGATTGTGTTGCGCCATAGCCGCGGCAGACACACTGGCGCCGGCGCATGTTCAGTACTCTCTCTTCCGCGGTCTCCTCTCCTTCGCGCGTGCTGCGCATATAACCGGTGTGCCGCTCTCCGGCGGCGTTTCGGTCCACGGTTGCTCTCCGCTTGCGCTTGAACCCCCCTCAGCGTCGCATCACAACAGGGTTCCCGCCACGCGAGGTGAGCGTAAATTTTTTTTTATTTTCTACTTAAAAAAATAAAGCTAGAAAAAAGGCAATAGCATATTACCATTATAGTAAATAAATGTGTCGGTGACAAATGCAGCCCCAGAATCGTAAAAGTTCTTAGGAAGCATGAAACAAAAGTGCAAGCTCTACCATTGAAAACCAATGATTACGGTGTTGAGATACACCCGGAATGCTACACATCAGGCATTACACGCTTCCAGTGCCTCTAGAAGAGCCGGTTTGTCATGCTCAAAGCCCGTCTTGAAAACAATCACGGCCCTCACATTGCTCAGCTGTGAATTGGTGTTTCACACCATCTATTAACAATCCATTATGCGGTGATGCACCTTGTAAGGAAGGCGGAATGTCCTCACACTGCAAGCAAATATTATAAATGACATTTATTATCGAGGATTACATACAAAGGTAAAATGGGCACGCCAAAGCCAACAGGTCGGCTTCTGCGGCATCGCCATGTAGCGACGGCTTTCACTTCTTTAAAAAGCACTCACTGACAGCGATAAATGGGTAGGGAGGTAAAAAAAAGACAAGCTAACAAAAAAACAAAGAGAAACGTAAAAACATAAAAGGTAGGCCAAAAAGAAAACAAAACAAAAACAAAAACAGACAAACAGAAAAGGCGAAAGCAAACAGACAAACAAAATGCAATAAATCAACATCGGTTCTAGCTACGTGGGTGGCCTTTGCCGCATCACCAAAAGCAAATAGAGAAAACAGAAATAACAAACTGTCACCACACACGCATACATACTTCAGCAGAATTATAACACTAGAATTGCAGCACACGACTGGTTCCGCGTATTTTAAGAGAAAAATTCGTCATGCAATTTGTTGAAGATCGCAGGTACATAATATGGCCTTGCAGGCATTCCGTAATCGGTACGGACCCTTGGTGTCATGCGCCCATGTGCCGCCGACGTATACATTTACATTGGGAGTTCGGTAATCCGTACAACACAAATATTTTGCACGACGATTTGCTTAAACAATGTATCAAATGACGGTAAACCGCTTTCCTTAAATACACAGCGCGAATCCGGCACGTGTGACCTATACAGAAAGCTCTTGGCTATGTTTTTAAAATACTGTTCACTCTTTTTTTCCAGGTAGCGCAGCAGTTGGAAAAACAGCACATGTCATCTAGACGAACACTAGAACCGAAAGTTTGAGCTAGTATTTTTCGAACAGAGAAAGACAGAAACACAGTTAGGTTCTACAACACACATGCAGTACTTCTAAGCTTTTTACACGTGTGAGTAATGTGTGTTTTCCACCAAAGATGCCCATAAAAATATACATGTAGGTATTCAACAGTCTTGACTCAGAAAATACGGGCACTGGATCAAGATACATAATTAGATGTGTGTATCGTAATGAAGCAGTCATTTGGCACTGTTTTCTCTCGATTTCAGAAATCTGTTTTTGGCGCTCTTTGCCTTAGTTGGCCTTGCGCCAATAAAATGCTACCATCATCAGTAAACTAGCCGACTTTCTACAAGGTTGATTTTTATTACGTTTGCTTCGAACCAATCGGCTACATTTCTGGTATCACCTTGAAGGTTTGAGAGAGCAAGTGAATAACCAGAGTTGCCAGTTACCAGCAGGGTTCAACAGCGTATTAATAAGCTTTCGAAGTTTTAACAAATGTAGTGAAGTCATTACATACGAACTAAAACGAAGAGGTGAAAAACTATAGCCTTGCCGGACACCTCTCTGAAGTCGAATACTATCTCTCAGCACTGATCCAAGTGAGACTACCACTTCAAAACGATCCCTCTGGTAATCGTGAAGCAGATATAGAAATGGTCCCTAGAAGCCATACCAGTATAATTTAGTACAGAGTGTATCATTGTTCAGAGTAATGAACGCTGTCTTAACATTAAGAAATACTCTAAACGAAACCTCATTCTAATCTACGCTGTTCTCAAGGGTATCAGACAACTTTTTAAGTAACACCTGCGTGCCCGCGCCGGAGATAAAACCGCATTGATGCTCACTCAGTAACTCGTGTTTTGTTACAAAAGAAGTCATGGCACCTAATATGTGCTTTTCAAGAATTTGCGAAGAACAATATACAACCGAAATGAGACGGCACTTTGAAGGGTCGTTTTTTTGCACCTTTTGTAGTGGGGAACCACGCGTGCGGACAGCCGGACCGAGAACAATGTTCAATTATTTTTTTCAATATAAACAAATACCTTTTAAATACCCAATATTTCAGCAGAGATTACCTTAGTGTATGTTATAGAGCCCTGGTGATATGTTGCGGCTTAAAATACTGACTCTGCAAAGGAGATCAGGCTCTGTGAAAAACCGGGTAAATGTGGACGATGACATGATTTGTTAGTATATTGTGACTTGGACAATGAGCGAGATCGTTTTCTTCTAATGAAAACGTTTAATTGACTTTGCTGGCTAGGTCGGAAGTGGCGGAACCAAAGATAAGTTCTATTATGTTTTTGTAGCCAGGCGTTCGTTACCTCGCTACTGATTTATTATGGAACAAGTTTTTGTCATATTGTGAGTAGACGTTTTGAATTGTTCGGTACAGAATTGCCTGTTTGAGCAAAGAATCTGCGCGGTCACTCTATTTCTCACCATGCGGAACTCGCCTCGTAGAGCTGTGTTTTCAGGGGCTCGGTGACCTCTTGCTAGAACGAAATTTTTTTTCTTTTATGAGTGCCATAATACAACGGGTAAGGCATCGATGCTCAGCCCTGTATTGGTTTATTACTACCGTTTTCTTACAGGCCTCCTTCAGCTAGCTTAAAGGGCGACCAAAATTGTCATATGCAGTGGCATTGTTATTATCTAGACTGAAATTACTGCTTACAAAGCTACTCCTAAAGTACCCGGGCTGCATGTAGTGTTAGCGGCGCTACCAATCAGTGCATAAAAGTTCGCTTGGTAATATGTGGAATGTGTGCGTTTGTTAAACGTCAATCTATATCACGGCACGTAATCAAACGTTTAAGTCTAAAAATTCCACGCTGCAATCGCAACGACATTCTGTGCACTAACGAGGCGGCGCTAAATTGTGCAGCATTGCGGCAGCATTTTACTCGTGCATATACGTCTATAATACAAAAGGGCACCTACAGCTCTTACAGTCAGAGTGTTTTTGTCGGAATAGACAAGATCATGCCATGGTTTTGCCTGTATTAGGCGCAGGCGTTCTTTTTTCACAGCTCCCGAATTCGGCCGGGGACAAATACATGTCATCACTCATAACTAACTGGTTCATAATGATGGAACATCATACATGCAATACGTAGTTCTACTGAACTGCCTACTGGTCTTCTGGGTATGAAGATCATCACGTGGTCTCCATGGGAAGGTAAAAAGCAAGCTGATGTTTCAAAAACCTATTCTTTTCGACAGCTCGTTATGATAGACAAGAATGCACAGGCCAATTTGCACGCTGTATGAGCACGTTTTAAAGTTATGCCTATAATGGCCGCATCTCTTTGTTCGCAATCACAAGCGTGCATAAAACGTAAGTATTGCAAACATGGTCATCCGCAAATAAAATCCGTTCAAGAAACCCCAAATGTTTTATTTTAGGGGATGCGCGGGTATGAACAGGCTTGTCATAGCTCCAAATCTCCGATAAGAAACAAACCTGAGCCAAATTTGCACCTTCTAAACAAATAATACATGGTTGTATGTGATTTACATCGTCTAAATAAAGTAAAGCTTTCGTTTGCTCTTCACCTAGTTTGGGAAGCGGAGTCCGCAGGTGCTGCTAAGTCCCCCTGTTGGGATCCGCTGGGTTTACTCTTACAGTATATAACTCTAACTCATTCCCGGGTATGGCGCCCGTGGTTCTCGAAAAACGGCCTGCAGCGGGAAGGCGGGGGGCGGCATGTTGCGCGAGATAACACCGGCCACTTTGGAGTTCGCCTGAGTGGCGACAGATAGAAAGAGAATGGTTCGAAAATCCTTAGTCTCTGCGTGTATCACGTTTTCAGGGCACGCTAATGGCTCGACTCTTCCCCACGCCAGTAGAAACGTTGAACTCTGCTTCTAATATCTCGCGGCTCACCCAAAAATCTTTAAGTATCACAAGCACAGTAACGCTAAAAAATACCACAGCCTAGTTTCTTTGAACCCAGGCATGGCACGATGAAAGCTTCACGGTACGTATACTTGTACCTATATGCGTTCGATTCGCCAATATTTATGGCGCTTTCAAGTGATAGCTGCAAAAATAAATTATCTATACCGGTGTGCAAAGACAGTCAATGATCTAGCGGACACGTTTTCCGTCCATAGCGGCGTTACTCTCAATTGAACAAGTTAATCAAGCCGGTGGCGACTAGCGCAAGTGGCGTCTAGTGTTTACTACGGCGCATTTAACTATACGAGATGGTTAGATAACGCATTCCCCAACGGCGAGATAAACTGGTCCAGATATTGACAAATGTGTCGGCATAAGCGGTGAACAGAGTATACCTTTACGCTGAAGATAAGTTTATCAGGAAGAATTTCGCGAAACTTCGAATTGTACGAATAATAGAGTGGTACCTGGCAAGTCCCATATGGAATGTGTAGGAGTGTTACAAAATTGATACTTTTTCTGACTGGCTCCTGTCAGCTTCCTTTATGAAACCTTGAACAGTTGTGTACTGCGTATTGACGACGCGGTCGAATAGAGGAAAAAGGCATTTGATTTTCAAAATTTGTTGCTTAAGCAGACATTTCTCTCAATATTTCAGTTGAAAGCCACCTTTTTTTATAGAGTATAGATTGCGCAAAAGCGAGGGGCATGGTCTTCAATCTTGCTTTCGCTAAGAAAAGACTGGCAATCCACTACCAATAACCTTTGCATTCATTGAAAAAACTACTAAACCGTGGAGTTGAAATAAAATCGTAACATTTATTCGATTTGGAAAACAAAATTGTTTGTGGTTTCAAAACTATTGCAGAACAATATGCGGAGCTCAACGGTTTAAACCTGCGTCAATCGTTGTACCTCGTCTCCACAAAGACAACCTTTCCCCTTGAATTCTCATCATTCCTAGTGTGTAGGCTAAAACGCTTAAAAATAGTATGACCCACTTGTAGCTTTTGAGTTGTTTTGGTGTTCTGCTTTTGCTTTACCTGATTTCATCCAGCCATCTTTGTCAAACAGGTCTGCCGACTCCTTGGGATTCTTGTAGTAGCCTCTCACCATGAAAGCGCTGTGGAAGCAGATCTGTCCCATTTGTTTTGGGCCGAGCTTTTCTCCCGTTATTGTGTCCACAACCTTCCAATGAAACCAGGAAAGAAAACGTGATTAGTGTGCAGGAGTAGAACTCATTTCTCACTGCCACAAACCCGAAGATTCATTTACATTTTCACCTGCCGCATTTCTCTCATATCTTATTAAATGTTAGGAGCAGAAACTCGTCAGCTATCAGAGAACAGTGAAGAATGACGTCGTAATGGTACACGCAGTGCCACTGGCAATGACCCCTATAAGTGCCAATACTGGAATTAAATTTGTAATGCCCCAGTTGTGAAGGCTGTTTTAATTTGGTTTGGGACAGTCTTTGGGTCACCATTACACGCAGTTTACCACGGAATCTATTGCCTTCTTGCGGAACGTTAAAAGCGAAATACATTATGAAGTGCGGGGAGCGTTTAACTCGCTTTAACCTCCACCCCACAGTCCGCACGGAGCAGAGTTGTCAGTTACGAAATTACAGTAGTTAAATTACTGTTTACTGTAATGAGTAATGTAATTAATTACTATTGAGTGTTGGTAATTTAGTAATGAAATAAATTAAGGCCAGTGATGTTATGGAAATTACTGATTACTTTCCCAATTACTTCGGCTACTATATAGCCTGTCCGCTAATCTTACAGCATAAAATCTATACTAAGAAAAGTTGACCAAGTAGAGTTCAAATGCCCAGAGATTCTCTGGGCATTGGAACTCTACGAACGCGAGGAAAACAACGCTTCGGTTAAAGCTCTGCATGCTTTCTCGTGCCTCTTCATTCCCTTTTCGTGCGTTCCGGGAATGCCGTGGTGACAGTTAGCGGGGTTACACAAAAACGTGCGAATTGTATTTAAGGCTTCGTTGCGCTGGTCACTTGTGTAAGCGCGCTGTCATGAAGGCGCTTGTTTTCATCCGGCGTGGATAAGCACGGAAGCGCGCGAACTGTTTGTCGAATGATGAATTTTTGTTGACGTAATTGCAAAGTAATTTCATTACTTTTAAAAAGTAACAGTAACCTTTGGCAGTGTGTAATTTTGAATGTACTTTAATTACATTGTAACAAAATTCTAGGAATGTAATGATTAATGTAATTTAATTACTTTTTACTAGTAATTTTGACATCTCTGGCACGGAGGTACACACACCTTCAATGTGTGTCTGGGCATGTGGTGTGTGGATACGGTTTTCAGTGTGTGTTTGAATACATACGCAGACATTGTGCTTGGGTTTATGTGTGGGTGTGTGTGGTGGCCTGTAGGTGTTAGTGCACCAGTGCGTACAAAAAGTATTAGCTTACGTCGTGTAGCGACCTAAGCTAACGGGAGATGCTATCACGTATTAGATCACACGTGCGACAGGGGGCAGGAAATCAGATAGGCAATCTCCCGAAACCGCGATCAGTAGCTTATGCATTGTTTACAATCCCATTAGGCTAGCATAGCGAAGCTGAGGAAAACCGATCGGAAAAGAATGTATTATGCAATTTTAACCAGAGTAGAAGTGCTTATCTCTGTGGCAACGGTTACTGCCAATAGCACCATTGGCAACGGTACCAGAGCATAGCTTCGTGGAACTCGGAGAGCATGACACAGCGTCCAGCTTTTGGGAATGCATAGACTGTCAACGAGATGGCTGGTTGCACCGCATCAAGGGAAGATTCACTGTTGTTTTCTTTTAAATGCGGAGCATTTCTTAGGCTCGCCTGGTCCTGCGTCGTTGATGGCGGCGCCGTCCACACGCTCACTGCGCATGCGCAACTCTCCTCCTTACACCCACAGCTCCGCGATACTACACTATAAAAAAAGAAATAGTTAGCGGCGCCCGGTTTCGATCCTACGACTCTCTGGCCGCAACGGGAGGTACGCGGTGCTCTTCCCACTACGCTACAAATCCGGGACACGAGCAAGTGCTACGAACGCGCCTTATGTCCTTGACGCATTCAAACTACGTCAAGAAGCTACTGATACAACGAAGGCACGCGAAGCTGAACGTCAACGGAAACGACGAACTGAAAACTTTAGAGGGGGATGCTGAATTTCCCGTGGGAAAGCTGTGGCGGGAAGCGCCACGCGCCTTGCAGCTCAACCAGCCCCGTCCCCAGCGCCTCTGATGCTGATTGTGGCAGGATGCCCCTAGGGATTGGCCAACCAAAGAATCCATCACGATATAGGTTCGCGTTCAACCACCGTCGTAATCTTCCCGTAGGGGAACCGCCGAAGAAGAAAAAGAACGAGAAGACAAAGCTGCGAAGAGGAGGGCGTGTACATTGCTCTCAGCCGGTGCACCAATGTCAACAACCTTTACCTCACCAAAGCTGACGGAGACTACCGATTCTACCACAGAGACAACATCGACAAGAACATGATGGACGAGTTTCGGCGCCTCGAGAACCACCGCCTACTCACCGTAACACAACAGCACTTGCGTGCCTTTACCACCGGTGTGGACCCGGACGCGGAATTCCCTCTGACGCTAGTAAAAACCAGATCACTCAACATAACGGCAACACAATGGAACCACACGGAACCGCCACGATGCTTCGCATCCTCATCAGGGTTCCCCACGGGAAGATGGTGTACTTTTCTCATTCCGGCTATCCTGTGCTGGCGGAGCTGCAAATAGTGGAGGCGTAGATGAACTGTTCGTTCCGTACAGCAACGTGGACTCTTATTGATCCTGATTTTTACCTTGTATCACCATCATCAGCCTATCTACGCCCACTGCAGGGCAAAGGCCTCTCCCATTATTCTCCAATTACCTCGGTCCTGTGCCAACTGTGACCAATTTATCCCCGCAAACTTCTTAATCTCTTCTGCCCATCTAACTTTCTGCCGTCCCCTGCAACGCTTGCCTTCTCTAGGGATCCACTCTGTTAGCCTTAATGACCAGTGGTTATCTTGCCTTCGCATTACATGCCCTGCCCACGTCCATTTCTTCTTCTTCTTCAATCTCTACTAATATGTCCTTAACACGTGTTTGTTCCCTGACCCACTCCGCTCTCTTCTTGTCCCTTAATGTTACACCTATCATTTTACGCTCCATTGCCCGCTGAGTTGTTCTCAATTTAAGCTGAACCCTCTTAGTGAGCCTCCAAGTTTCTGCCCCGTAGGTGAGTACCGGTAAGATGCAGCTGTCATACACTTTCTTCTTCAGCGACAATGGTAGGCTGCTATTCATTATCTGAGAATGCCTGCCATATGCACCCCACCCCATTCTGATCCTTCTAATTATCTCTGCCTCATGGTTGGGATCTGGGGTCACAACTTGGCCTAAGTAGATATAATCGCTTACCACTTCCACTGCCTCGCCACCTATCTCAAACTGCTGTGCTGTCCCGAGGTTATTGATCATTACTTTAGTTTTCTGTATATTAATTTTCAGGCCCACGGTTCTACTCTGTTCGTCCAGTGCGGAAAGCATGCTTTGCAATTCGTCCCCCGAGTTACTTAGCAAGGCAATGCCATCAGCAAATCTGAGGTTACTGAGGTATTCTCCATTAACCCTCACTCACACCAGTTCCCAATCCAACATTCTGAATACTTCTTGTAAACATGCTGTGAATAACATTGGAGAGATTGTGTCTCCTTGTCTGACACCCTTCCTTATAGGTATTTTACTGCTCTCCTTATGGAGGATGATGGTAGCTGTGGACCCATTGTAGATATCCTCTAGTATCCTTACATAATGCTCATCTACCCCCTGGTTCCGTAATGCCTGAATGACTGCTAGGGTTTCGACCGAGTCAAATGCTTTCTCATAATCTATGAAGGCTATATATAGGGGTTTAGTATACTCAGCGCACTTCTCTATCACCTCATTTATCGTGTGAATATGGTCCATTGTTGAATAACCTTTACGGAACCCTGCTTGTTCTTTAGGTTGACTGAAATCTAAGTTTGCAGAAATTCTGTTAGCGATTACCTTGGTAAGTACCTTGTAGACGACTGACAGTAGGCTGATCGGCCTGTAATTTTTCAAGTGCTTCATGTCACCTTTCTTA
Organism: Haemaphysalis longicornis; assembly: GCA_013339765.2. NCBI lineage: Eukaryota > Metazoa > Arthropoda > Arachnida > Ixodida > Ixodidae > Haemaphysalis > Haemaphysalis longicornis. The sequence continues at coordinate 46,973,663 of CM023451.1, read as the reverse complement.
TGGATTAGAATGATGTTCGCGTTCTTCCAAGATTCCGGTACCGTTGCGGTCATTAGGCATTGCGTATACAGGTTTGCCAGTTTTTCAAGTACAATTTCTCCGCCATCCTTCAAGAGGTCTGTTGTTATCTGATCCTCACCAGGTGCTTTGCCCCCTTTCATTTCTTTCAAAGCCTTCCTTACTTCTTCGGTCGTTACTGGTGGGATGTCTATCTCCTCTGAGCTACTGTCTCGTTCGGCATTATCCTGGATGTCCCGGCTACTGTACAGATCCCTGTAGAACTCCTCGGCCACTGTGACTATTTTATCCCTATTTGTGTTGACATTGCCTTGCTTATCTTTAAGTGCATACATCTGATTTTGCCCCACGCCAAGACGCCTCTTCACAGCTTTCAGGCTACCTCCGTTCTTTACAGCGTATTTGATCCTCTCGATAATATACTTCCGTATGTCAGCTGTCTTACGCTTATTGATTAACTTCGAAAGCTCCGCTAGTTCTATTCTGTCAGCTGCGGTAGAGATTGTCATGGTTTGCCGTTTCCTAATTAGATCTTTCGTCTCCTGTGAAAGTTTACCCTGTATATGTATATTTTAATCACTGTTCCTGTCATTCACCACAATGTGTGTTTCAATTTAAAACTGTTGCTGGCATCAGGGGTACGCCGGGGTTCCGACTCACGTGGTTGAAGTGTTGGGTGTGCGAAACGTGGTTGACACGTACAAATAGTGTCAGCACTGCTCTTCGTTAGAAAATGTGTCCCCAATGTGTAGTTATTATTGGTACCAGAGGGATAGCCAGCCAGAACATTGGTGCAGGAAACAGTAAAGATGAAATGCACAGCAAAACGTTTGAAGGAGACATGTGCTGTCGGTTAATTAGCGGAATTGGCTTGAAGCACACGGACAACATTAGCAGGGATGGTGGCCCCCTCTATATTAAAGTTACTTTCGGTACAGCAACCCTACCCGGAAGTCAACATTGCTTTTAATACAGGCTATTCCTCCCTGCCGGGCCACAACCGTGAGCACCAACTTATGAACTAGAAGTCTTTAGTCGTGTTGGTTCACATCACACGTGTGTCTCGTCTCGAGTACTTTTTCTTTTGGGTGAGTGCGCATCAGCAAGCCTGCGTTCCCGTCTGTCAGACAACACTTTCTTTCCCGCTCACCCTGCACTCTCAAAGGAAGAAACATCGGTACTCACCGAGCCCTCCTGCTTCGTAAGTTTTCAACTCAAATACCCTTCAGAATACCAGTTTTGTTCACTACCCGCTCATCTAGGTATTATTATACCCGAGTGTGAGCACTATCCCAAACTTCCCGCTCTCCGATCCTTTCTTCCTACCCCTGAGCTGCTGGAGAACTCAAGAGCCATCACGACATACAGCAACACCTGTTTCCCAGAGCGAAGGCCATCTTCTCAACTTCTGTATTGCCGCACTTAGGGAACCACTCACAAATCTGCTGCCCAAATAAATGTTTTTTACTACTACTACGACTAAGGCAAAGATCTTGCAATCTCTCGTCCTCCCACGCTCGTAAGTGTGTGGTGTGCACTTGTGTTTGCATCGGATCAGTGTTTCCAATTGCAGTAGTGGTGAATTTGTCAAGCTGCAGTCGATTTTTTTTATTTTTTCTAGATTTGAAAGCATGTCCAAAAACACAAAGTACGCTAATATAACTTCCTCCGACCCCTCAACCATGGTCGAGTGGTTACAATTCATGGACAATAACTGGAAGACCTGTTTTCGAATTCTGTAACTTCCTCTCTGCGAACAGATAGATTTCTGCTATGTACTCAACAGTCCATGATTGCTGCTACTGATCATGTGCACAATACAAAGAAAACATGGCGACCAACGCACACACACACCTAAATATTGCCCCCTCTATATAAACGTCCAGGGGGACTTCTGATGGCTGCTGATATTACTTGTAGCAAAATTCGTTTTGCACGTCAAATACTGGATCACAATTTTCGTCAATTGCTACTGGTGTTTCATAGTCAACGGGGCAAAGAATGGCAGGCTTATGCTCCCAGATATTACGCGAAAAAGAAAACAGACAACTGACGCAGCCGTCGGGTGCATATTCAATTATGATGCACAACTGAGCCCCATTATGTTCATTTTGACTGCTCTGCGTTTGTACATAAGCCATGCTTGTTCCCTTCACGAGTCCGCAAAGGGCGCAACATATGTTTCGTATAAATTCGTTGTCGAATACACACCCGCAAAAATGTGATACTCTGTTGCTGTGTCACAATGTGAAGTTTCAGAGCAAGCGAACAGATTATTTGTGGTCCACCCGCTCAACTTCCGCGCACCAGCATACTGCACGGTTGGAGTGTTGAATAACTGGTTGATCGGTTGATTCAATATGTTGACCGACGAAGATGTATAAGTCGAAAACCCGTTGTTACTAATGGTTTTTCGCCGGCCTGTGTTGTCATGTTACCGTGTGTTCAAGTAATACCAAGCTAGGGCACACGCACGGATTACTTCAGGTCCTTATTTCTGATGCTTCCGCACTATTTTGTAAAGTTATGACTTGATTGTTGACTAAATAGTTCCTAGCATTTTACCGGTAAATGACGTGGTTTTGCCGAGCGTTCATTTAAAATGGCGCTTGGCAATGATACTCTGAGTGTAAGTGCAGAGTGTGGTTACGAATCAGTGTTTCGGGCGCCCAAATACCTGCCATTTTATCAAGCGTATCAAGTGCACACTTCTTAATTCGGCTGCTCTGTCGATATCTAACTCTGCGCTATGCTTCATATTTTCCGCACAGGCTTCAAGTTAAACACCTTGATTTTTTTGCGTTTGGTCCCCCAGTGCTTGTGCACGAATTAAAATAAGTTATTCATTGTTCATTACTGCAGTGGGTGTTAGAGGATCTGCTCGAACAGCATAAATTGGAGAGGTTTAGTGAACAAGAATGCGAAAGCAATGCGAAAATGTACAAATATAGGCCATTCTTAGCACCTGCCTTGGCGGCGGCCACCTTTGGGTCCCTACTGCGGGGGAGCTGACTTTTCGTGCGGAGCTTTGAGTTGCCCCGCCAGACGCCGCAATTACGGCGTGCCCACTGACGGGTCTTTTCCAGGCAGCGCGTTTCACAGCAGCTTCCAAAGACCGCGACACTTATCTGCTCCTACGCTGCTGCCCTGTTCTGCGGTTTGCCTCACACTCCCACTACTTTCTCCATCTCCGGCTTTCAGCGTAACCACATGTACCTCTTCCCCCTTCACAACCTCCTTGCTATTGCAATATGATCACTATTCAAGGTCCTCCGCGCTGGCATGCCGTTCACCGCAGTGGATTGCGCACACATTGTGACAACCCGGAGAAGCCCATCTTTGCCAATCTCCTAGTAACTGGCGGTTACCTTAACTTTGACGGTTACTGCTGGGAAGCCAACGTCCCCTCTATGCTCCGAGATTGCAGGGTATTCCGGCTGAACAGAGATAAGGGCAGACGCTTCAGTCATGCCGTACATATTCTGTAGGCTCTGGAGGCCTCCAAACGTAGAACGGGCGGCGTTGGATAGCCATTCCGTGAGCACTGTGCCCCCAATAGTAATGTGCCTCATGGTTGGTAGGCGCCGTCCTGTACGACGCATCTCGCGCACGAACGTCTGCAGATGGGCCGGGAAGGTCAGCATCAAAGTGGCCTGTCGGGCAGAGAAAAAAGAATTATAAATTGAACCGGCGCTTTTTTAATGTTTTCTGTTTTTGTTTCCTAGGCTCTGGAATGCCCAGTTTAAGCATTGAATTCAAAGCGAAAGTAGATGAACCTCTCTTAGGAGGCAGTTGGCCCCCACATTCGCTAGCCATACCAGGAAGTTCTTTCGCGCATGCAGCAGAAATTACAAACGAAAGCTGGAAAACGACGGGAAGAATGCGGTGAGAAGAGGAAAGAAGAATAAACACGGTTTTTCCGAGCTCATTGGGGTATGATGCTCCGGCACTAGGTAGTGGTGGAGGGGGTGTCCTCTATTTCGGGATGCGCTAATTCATGCTGGTTGCTCGCGCCCTCTCTAACGGTGTGCTCTTGCAACAGAGATCCGAGCTGGGTATCTGGCCCTCCCACAGCTAGTACGTGGGACGGGGAATGAGTGTCAGTGATGGGGATTTTCGTTATTCTCACACTACATGACACAGGGCGCCGGGCTAGGGCAGACGTAGCATCTGCTGTAATATTGGGTATGATAGGTAATGTTGGAGGAGTGTTGAGTGGTGGAAGGGGTTTGTCTGGAGCCAGCAAAGTGCGTTCGCTTCGGCTCAGGAAAACCAGGATTGGGGTATCCAGGATGGAGCAGTTCACGTTTGCGTTTAAGGTGAGAGGGGATGCCGGCGTGGCCATTAAGTTTGGGGAGAGGTGCGGGGGAGGTGGGGAGGCTTTCCGGTCTTGGCTTTCTTCAGATACAGCCCAGAGAGGATATTCTGGGCAGCAGAGCGCGGCGAGTCATTTCCGTCGAGGGACTTCAGACATTTTGAACAAAAAGCCAATACAAGGCCTTCTATTCTTTTCAATGTATTTTGTAGTTGCGCCAATAGTAACCAATATTTTAAATGGTTCAGAAAGGCATCCTAAAATAACCTTGTGCCGCGCCCATAAAGGCCTATTGCGATTACAACAAGGGTGTGGTTCATATTTAGTGCAGGTGTTGTTTGACTGAGCTCGAAATACTGGTTTCTAACTTAGATAAAATTATTTCTTGATAATAGACGAATTATTACAAATCATGACTTCTGAACCAGCCTGTTCATGAGGTTTTTGCCGAGGTATTCTAAGGATGGCTAGTCAGGAAAACTGCCTGATAATGAAGAATAACACCCCTGCTGAAGCGGTTTTATAGATAATACACTAACAAACAGACCCAAATGTAAGCCACAAAACAAATGAAGGCCAATTCGGTGGCAAAACACTCCGAAAACACTCTGAAATGTTGTACCAAGCACTCAGAAATTTTTTCCTCCAGTTACTTTTGAGGGATGGTGTTTCGCGAGATATTTCACATGAATGCGTAATTGTGCAATTGGTATATTTTCTAACCTCTGGATTAGTCAAAGGCCATATCGTAGCAAGTGCTGGTAACTTTATTGTCATGTTTACACGATTACCTAAAAATACCGAATAATAAAAAAAACAACGAGAGTTCATTGGCTTCAGTACATGCGCTAAACCTTTCTCTGTGTTCCTGTGGCGTTGCATTCGTGTTTGTAAGCGAGCCCCTAGGACTGACTAGTGCTCAATTCAGGATCACGAAAACTTCCCAGAATATTACAACCCGCAAATCAACATCCGGCGAGCTCGCCGGCTGTTGATTGCAGCTCCTGAAGGCAGCATCTCGTCATTCCTCACAAGAGAAACGTGATGCCAGGGGCGTAGAAGGCATCCGAAACAACGCTTTCGGAAGTCATTTGGAAGATTATGGAGAAGACGTGAAAGCCGTGGGTACTCGCGCAATGGCATCAGGTATGAGATTCATGCGCGGCGCCTCAATAACTGATTTTGCTGTTTCGAATATTTCCAACTCATGGAAGCTAAAGCGCTGGTTGCCCACTATCACTGCATTCAGTGGCATGTACTATAACTACAATGATAAACATACATTACGATGACGGCCTATGCGACTCTAACTTCATTTTTGAACTGGCGAAAGGGCGTCGGTTCTAAAACGATTCCTCTGTTGCACCACGTCATTGCATAAATTGCAGATAGCGGTAATCTCAACTCCGAGCTCAGGCAAGGTCAAACGAGCGAATGGTGCGCTTGTGCGGAGTAAAAGCATGAAAACGATTTTCGTTCCTCAGGAGAGGTGCGGGAAGGGTCATAAAGAAAGTGAGTAAGTGCGCGGGCAGTCTTAAAAGGATACAGCAAACGACACCGGCGACTGCGCAGGACAGCGTTGCGGTACAATTACTTGAGCTGTCGCTGCAGGCTTTCGGCGTAAAAACACAGTTATAGCTTGACAGATTTGGTTTAACCGCGTTATATAACGACAGCTTTTTTTTTCAAAACATCGTGGCGCTATTATATGATTATATGTTTTATTTGGCGAGGGAAGAACTATTCAAGTAGTCACATTATTTTTAAAAAGTGCATCACATCAATCCCTATCTTTCAAAACGTGCTTTGTTTCCTTGTCTATCTTCATGCCTGTTCGAAAGCTACGTGCTTGCTTCCCCTGTATTCGTGTACTTGGAGTGCACGCATTTAAGGAAAATGGAAGCTATAACTGACATAATCCAGCCGTTCACACGTGCACAAAATACTGCGAATTACGTCGCTTTACGACAAAAATGGGAGAAAGGCCTTCTTTTAATATAAATCGGGACTCGTAGACGTATTTCTGTGTACCCACCACGGTGGCTGAGTGGCTAATGCGTTGTGCTGCGTGCACGAGGATGCGGATTCGATACCGGCCGCGGTGGCCCCTTTTATGATGGAGGCGAAAATCAAAAACGCCAGTTTGTACGAGATTACGGCGAACGTCAAAGATCCCCCAGGTGGTCAAAATTAATCGGGAACCCTCCACTACGGCGCGCCTCACCGCCTGCCTTGCGTCCTTACGTAAAACCCTACAATCAATCAATCGTATTTCTGTGCGCGGCAGCTACGACGCGTACATCAGTAGCAAATTGCCGAACATATTCGACGCTGCGCTACCACTAAAATATATAAGAAACACCGCATAACACGATCTTAGAATTTCGGGAGAGAAAAAGTGGAAAACGAACCGTACCCTTTGTAGCTATTTCAAAACGAGCTGAAAGAATTACGTCTGGAAACCTCTGGCGTCGCTACTCGTCGCAAAGACTAGGCACATATGTGTGGGATTTTTTCGCTTTATTGCTTAGGTCACCATCATTACTGCTTCTATGGGCTCTGTACTATCGACGGCAAGCCGTGAGTCCCGGAATTACTGCAACATCATAAAGATGGTAGTAAAAATAAGGATTGTGCCCAACAGAAAAATATTCACTAAATCTTTTGAACTTGTTTGCCTGGCAATATCATACGGTGTGCACGCTTTTTTGGAAAATATGCCATCTGTGCGACGCTAGTAAAAACAAGACTTAAGCCTTCATTTTTTGTAGAACATGACACAACGGAGCCATCTTTTGTGAATCGTCTTTTTACTGTTTTCCTTGCGAAGTTATTTTAGAGGGTGAATTACATTTCAAAGTTAATGTTAAGTGCCTATCTTCGAAGCACAGATGACAACTATACGAAGCTGAAATTAAGTTAAACGTTAAAATTGCCCCATCAGCCTCTTAGTGTCCCTTTTACATAACCTGCTGAAGCCTAAGACATGCGCACAGCTATCACTATTGTGGACGAATGCGAAAGATTCCCACCTTGTGTCTATCGATGGCGTCCATAAGTTGAATTGGGGTTGACGTGGCGGACACAACAGCACCCACAGCGCCGTTGAGAACAGGAAATATTTGAAACAGCAGTCCAGAGAGGTGGGTGATAGGGTTGGAACCAAGAGAAATTTCGGTCGTTCTCCATGGCAAAACCTCACTGCGGGAAACCCATTGGTAGTTGAATGATTTTAATATTGCATGAGTGAATCAGGGAAACAAAATGGGGGCCCACAGCAGCCACGGGAGAGAAAAAAAAGTATGCAGAAATTCAGAGAAAGGTCTACGCAGGCGTACGTATTATGACTCCGCTTGTTATCATTTTGCGTTTCCATAGCCAGTGATTTTTCTAAGTGCCCGAATGTGTCTGATTATTCGCGTTGGTTTGTCGTTTTCGTTCTTTTGTTGAGCCACATTTTCACAATTACCGAGATTGCGCGGTTTAATTTCGATGATTATGCATTATTTGTAAGGTGAGAGGCGTAGTGCAACGTGTGGGTCTTTTTAGGTCAGCTTTGGTCGTTTTTTTCTCTATTTTAAGACGACAGTGTTGAAGTTGGATATTGTTGATTGAGCTCCGTAATTTTATAATTTTATATTTTTCCTTGAGAACTATTATTTATAAAACGCCCAGAGAATTGTACTTACGCTGTTGTAACGATTGCTTGTGTTATCTTCGCCTAATTTTATTTTTATGCAACAGCACTGTGTTACCCGGGTGGTGCGTTCTCGGAATTTCGTGATGGCGGCTCAGTTAGGTGTTTCAGAGTTCTTATATTTTATTTTTGTTGTGTCAAGGCGCCGTATAGAGCACATGTTTTTGATTTGTTTAGTTCATTTCTTAGATTATATTTGATACTTTTGGGATATACTGATTTTCGTGATATCGTTCAGCCAAGTATCTCAGTTTTAAAAAATTATAGCAATAAAATACATTACCTTCACCAGTAATGTATTTGCGTGAAAATGCACAATGGTGCACGGTTAATCCATTTTCACAATTTTCGATTTCTGTTTTTGTTTTGAGAAGTTTGTTTAAAAGGCATAAATATTTTCAATTCGCTTTTTCTTTTGTAGCTTTCTTATTTCCCTACATTTGTCTTCTTTAGTCATTTCCTTCGAATAATTATTTCCGTTCAGCCTATCACAAAGTAAAAAGAAGTGAACTGTGCCAAGGACGCTTCTGTGTGAAAATACGAAGTATTGCAGTGGCAGTTCATTTTAACCGCTTTTTTTCTTTTTTGGATCTTTTATTTTTGAGAAATTTCTGAATGCTTTGCGTAAAGTGCAAATATATTTTACCTTGTTAGTGCAGTTTTATCATTTTTGCCTTTTGCAATTTACTCTCCTTTTAAATTTTCTTCCACCACTATATTCAGCTGCGATATTATACGAGTGAGGGGGTTATCCCTGCCCACTGTGTAATTTTGTGCAACTCCAGGCCGTCACATGGTTGGCTGTGGAGGGGTACTCCCCAACGCCCGCTTCAACACTAAAAGCTTTGAAGGGGTCCTAAATAGGGTGGCGAAGGCTATAAGGACTGGAGTTTACACGCTTTCCTCGCGCCTCAAACCGCTGTTGATGCTACGATATCATAAGCTCTAGCAAAACAACCTAGAAACACCTGTCAGGGCGCTTGCGCTCCGAGGTGCGCGCAGAAATCGGTTTCGCTCTGCTGTTTGTCCGGCTCATCATTTTTAGCGCCGGCGCACATGGTGCGGCTGGTACTGCCTGCGGCGCACTGCTTTTCGCGTCGGCCGTGCTAGCGATGGCAGGTAAGTTCTAGGATAGGGGAAACTACCATTTGAAGGCCAGATAGGAGGGCTCCCGAAACAACATGCTCGCTGACGGCAATAATTAAAGATTTCCACCTACGACTAGCGGCCGGCTTGGGTTTCATGCATGCGTGCGCTGTCGCGACGAACAGGTCTCTCCCAGGCCGCGTCGTGCAACAAAGAATTTGGGCCGCATTCTGGGTCTCTCCTTCACTCCATTTGCTCCCTCCAGTCGGCTGAGGGGAGGATTGTGCAATGGTTATGCATGAAAAAATCTATTTCAAGGATCTAATGCACCGGCGACTCGAGCAGAGGAACGATTCAGAATACCAGGTTTAGCATCACCGCAGTTATTCGGTCACCGTTTTATAAAGCAGCACCGCCAACGATCCCCACTATCATCCCCTTTCACGCATTTCTAAACTGATTTTCGGCAATAGTCCGGATCTGACAGGCGGCGACGAGTTTTAGCTTATGCGGTGTGTGCCGTTTCGTGCGTGGTCCATGTTCACCGTGAAGGCAGATCATCGTCGCGGTCGCGTGCGTAGCGTTTCTACGCTCCTTGTTTGTGAACGTTACTCATATCTTTTAAACAACGCGCTATAACAACAACCTTAGCTAAGCTCGTCTGACGGACGGCGACGATGGACATTCTTCCCTACAAAAATATGCCATGCCGCATTTACGCCCTCGTTGACGCCGCCCGAGCCAGCGAAACCACCTGCTGCTTTCCTCAGAGCCGGAAACGCTTATTGGCTGCCGCATTTGATAAAACTAGAGTTCCTGTATATCGCTTAGCGCAAGAGTTGCGCGTCTGATTGCCACATGCCGCGGGTTCCAATCCGAGAGGAAAGCCAGCTTTCAGTGCTGCGCAAAAGACCCCGTATTGAGTCAGTCCTGCGCAACTGAGCATCGGCGGTTGTTGAAGCGGCGGCAGCGGCGACAGCCGAGAATCGCGCGCCAGTTTTTGTACGCGCCGCTCCTCGCCACTACTCCTCACCGCTGCCGCTGGCGCGGCGGCCCAGCGGCATTTCGAACATGCGACATGGGTGGCTTTCCCGCACGACCTTAAACTCAAGATGGCGGATGGACGCGCAACTCTGCTCCCCTAGGGGAGCTATATACAGAAACTCTAGATGGAACCCTTCAACAGCGACGGTGTAGTCTTCGCTGTCAGCTGTGTCATAAAGGCTACGTCAGAGGCAAAAAAGCTGCGTCAAAGCTTTCTTGAATGGTGGCAAAACTTCGCATGTAAACAAGGCAAGAAAAGAACGCTTATCTAGCGATAGCGCGCTTGCAATGGGGACCCATTTAGGGCATATTAAATCATAAAACTTGACGACCGAAAGAAGTGCCGCCGCTGCAACAATACGTGTTCAGCAATATGGAATGGTCACTCGTAAAAAGGAGCGGCAACAACGCAGCGAAGGCTACTGAGGTGATACCAGCCCTGGCAATGGCTCAAAACCACCGTCATTAAATGAACGTGCATCGAAGCACCATACCAACAAAATGGCTGATTCATGTTTTGGGCGTTGCAGCGACACATGGAGCACGCCACCTTCAGATGAATTGCTAAAAGTAGAGACCAGGAATTTATTGGTTGTATAGGTTTTACGCGCAAACACAACGCAGGCGATTAGGCGCGCCGTAGTGGAGGGCTCTGATTAATTTTGACTACCTGGCGGCCATTAACGTGCACCGAAATCTCGTAAACACGGGTTTTTTGCTTTTCACCTCCATCAGAAAAGCGGCCTCCGCGGCCGGGAATCGAACCCGCGTCGTCGCGCTCAGCAGCACGACGCCTTAGCCACTCAGCCACCGCGGCGGGTAAGACCAGGAATTTTCACAACGCTAGACGAGTAATGGTAAATGTTTTCTTCTCTGGCGCTCGCCCATTGTAGTTGTTGCGAGATTCTTTCTTCTTTTATCTACCTTTTAGACTCCTCACCCTCAAAAGCTCGACCTAATATATTTCTTTTCACTCTCGTTCCCATCCGCGTGGCTTTCACTACACTACACAGGAACGACAAATCGCTTGCTGCAGGAGAAAATGTGAATCTATACGTGAGCGTGTGAAAATTTGTCCGAAAGCATTACAAAAAAATTCCGAGAAACACCTAAGAGTGCTTACGTGTGCCACTGCAAAAGCACAACATTTATCTTCAACCTGTTAGATTCTGTACGTGTGTTCTAGCTCTAGGGTGATTATGCATTTTGCTGTTACAACTTTGTCTTTGTCACAATAAAGATATATCTCCCATTTGTGATCTTTTAGTCCTGACGTTTCTAATGGTGTCGGCCGCTGGAGGTTCTAGCAGCAGCGAGTGCCAGGCCTTTCGCCTGCGGTGTAGCGTTTCCATCTTTTGGGCGCGTTACGTTGGAGGGCGGCCGTGATTCACAGCTTCAACTGAGGTTGTCCCTTCAGAACCCATTGTACTGGATGCAGTAGAGGCATACAGAATCGATTCGTGAGAGGTGCAATGTTCTTTTCACCGCCATCGTCATTATCCCTTCCCTAGTGTGTCGTTGCCTTCTCTTTGTTATACATACGCCATTGAAGTAAACACACTTTGCTACATTTTCATTTAGCTTGCTCAGGTCACTGATGCACGCTTCGAATGGTTGGATTGTGTTCTTCTTAATCATCATTGCAATCCTTCTCCTTTTCAGTCGTTTCTATTGCTTTGGCCGCTAATGATTGAAGGTGTTCTCCAAACGCCCTTGCGTGCCCTACTCATACGTTCTTTCTCGAAACCAGATTTCGACTGTCGTAATTAGCATGCTCAAACCACAACTGTAGCCTGCAGTGGTATCATATTTTCATTGATATACAGCCGTCCTCCACTTTATTTTTTTGCACTCTTTTGGGGGGTTCTTTTTGCTTCAGTTCTTCTCTTTATCTTTAGTGTATTGTCGCCTAGCCTCGCAGGTGGGTTGTTTTTTTTTGGTTTTTATTTCATTTTTCATATTTGCCAGTCTTACATATTCGCTCCTTGCGAAGACGTGTTTTTCTGCCCAAATTACTCCTTTAGGCTTCCGGCCAAATTACCCAGCATTAACATTGCTTTCCTGGGCAACCGCTGGTGTTCTCACGTCTGCTGGATTTAGTGATGATGTTGGCTGCCCCTCGCTTTTTCTTTGTCATTCTCTCTATCAGCCTTTCTGATATTTCCAAGTCTCTCTGGGATTAAGCCCAGTGAGGCTGATTTTGTTAAAAAATCAGCAGAAAACGGAAGCTTTTCCTGCTCCCTATACGTTAACATACTTCTTGTCAATGATATATTCGAGCGATCGTTATGGGAAAACGAAGAAAGAAAAGCCACAAAGGCTAAACAGACCTACGTGACACATCCTTGGACGTGAACAGGCACACAACGGGAGCTACTCGCCGACACACGTGTTAATGCACGCTTTGTAGACCAGATTTTCGAATAAATCTCAGCAATTCGTCCGTCTCTATGACCTACACAATGCGCGTATCCGCTTGGGCCAGACTGTTTTGCCTTCAAAAACCTAACGTCAACCCATTGAATGGGAAGTAGCGCGCCCGGGATTTGTTACCTGTCTTGGTGATTTCGGTTGCACAACGTTCCAACCACCTTCCCTACACTCACCAGCACTAGCACCCTATTATCAACTAAGTTCCAAAGAAGTACAAGAAGGAGGAAGCTATAGCGACTTTGCGACCGGAAGTTAGACAGGTCTGAAATATACTGTCACCGAGAGGACAATAGTGGCTACTCCAAACTATTGAGTTATGTTTACTTGGCGCGGCTTCATATATTTTATGCCACGCTGGACCAACTACGGCACCAAGGTCTCCTTCCCCGTTTCGGGGTGATGGAGGAGTTCACTTAATCACTAAGAACACTAATTCGAGCCCTATTTTCAAAAGGTACCTGAGGCAATAGGGTAAGTAAAATTATAAAATAGAACGGGGTCAAAAGCCGTAATTGCATTCTAATTTAGCTTATATAGGAAAATTACCGGCACGTGTAGAAGGCGCCCACGTAGTTGTAGTGAGATATCTCCACTCCCTTAGGCAGACCCGTGCTACCCGAGGTGTAGCAAACTCCCAAAAGAGTGTTCTTTGGATCCACAACGTGAAACTCTTGAAATTCCTTCTCGTCCAGTGTTGAAAAGTCGATTGCCGTAACAAAGCCCACTGCAGGGCCCATGGAAAAAAGACCCTGTGAAGAGAAGTTTCTGCGCTGTATGCATTTAAAAAATCTTTGAATATTCACAATAATTAATCCCAAAATATTCTCTTTACTATATAGCTTTTGACACAGCATTGGTTAAACAAATCATCACGGAATCTTGTTAGATATGCAGAGATAAACATTGTTGTATTCTGCGTTTAAAAATAAAATATCGTCCTATACGTGAGGTTTGTATTTTAGAAATTTCAATGGAGCTCCGTCTAGGCTCCCAAGTATCAATGACTGATTTCTCGCCAGCTAAGCTTTCTCTGTGAATTGGATTAGTTCCAAATGTGTAATCTTTCATCACCGCATCAATGATGATAAAAAAATGATTGTAGTTTCACTATTTAATATATGCCAGAATTTTATCAAGCTTAATATTGTGAAATATTCATTTTCTTCCTAGTTAGAAACATCCTCCTCAATGAAGACAATGCTGGAAGCTGGAACGAATGGTGTGAAGGGTAAAAATCACGATAATTAAGTTTGAAAGTGAATGAGCTATATCTGCGCATGGAGGGGAATCCAAGCCAAGGCTTCAAGAATGCAAGACCAGCACGCATTGGTACCACCCCCAAAGCTCCATGGCTCTAGAGCTGACAATGATGGACGCAGTATATGTGTTGCGGTTTTCTAACTTCGGAACATGTGTTAGACACATCTGTTGATGCGTACACAAGTCATTTAAAATGTCGAACCTGGAAGTTAAAATTGATCAATTTGTAAAGCGCTTTCTCGCAAATTTTTCTATATGATTGGTGATGTGAGCGCCAGTTTACGTTGTACTGACCTTAGTAGTGCAGAACGAGGGATACTCTAAAAGCTCTTATCATACGGCGCTGCACAACTGACGGTGCCCCTGCGGTGTGAACACCATTAGTTGCCAGCTTGCAGTTCCACCTGACGTTGTAATTTGATTTGAAAGTCGTCAACCGATACCTGAAGCTTGAAATACACGTAGTATGATTGCTCTTGGTACATGGTAAGCCGCAAGTTCTTGGGTCATGAGTCATGGACGTCCCTAACGCAATATTACCGAGGCCTTCCATTCTTAAAATGGTACGAATAAAAGGTTCAAAGAGCAATTATTAATAAATTAATGAAATAACGTTTCCACTATTGAAACCTAATGGCTTTGGATTCGTTAGATCGGCACGAGTACCTTGGTGCACCTGTAGTTTTCTTTTTTCCTCTAAAATAAGGTATACTGTTTAATGCGCCAGACGCAGTTACACTGAACCCCTTCAACCACACGCTTATAAGGGTGAGCACGTGCTTCATTGTATTGAAGAGACAAAGAAGTGAATTTGTCAAGCTCCTGTTTTAACTTGAACTGCGTAGACTGGCTCAAAAACACACTTTCATTGTTTTATTCGGGCGATAAGGCGGTATTTATTTTATAAAGCCTGAAAGAAGAAAAGTTATTATCCGCGGTTTGGGGCGGCTGCACCAGCAGCAGTGACGTCACTGCTGGTGCAGCAGTGACGTCAGTTAAAGGTGCTACGTGATTGCATGATGTGCAAAATTAAAATTTAATCCAGTTTCGGTTTCTGTTCTGTGAAACAACATGCTTGGCATCCGACGTTGTCGGTGGATGGGTAATATCGATGTCTCAGTAAACGGCATACCGCGCTTCTGCCGTATTGTCGGCTGTAAAATGCGTCACATAAGCCTACCAGCACGGCTTGGAATCCTAGCAATCACTAGCCGATGCGTACGCATTGGATGAACGCCCTTCACGTCACCACAGACGCTCAAATGCGGTGCGCGTTCCCTCATCTTTGGAGCTTGGCTGGCTCATCTCTGTATCTCAAAAAAAGTTTTCACCATCTTCCCGTGGGGGAACCCTGAGTAGTATGCGAAGCAGCCATGAGGGTCGACTCAAGTTCCCATTAGTTTTCAGTTCGATCGCGGCGTTGCGGGAGGGAGGGAGCGGAGCGCGCGCGTGCGTCATTATACCGCGGAGCTACATTGGCGCCCTCAGCGGAGTATGCAGGGTATACCGTCGCGTCTGTAACCCAAAGCTGCTTCGCATTATCGCGCGCGGAGCCGCAGGTGTTGTCATTTCGTTGCGCAATCCCGAGAGAGGAGAGGAGCTTCGGAGAGGAGAGGAGGAACGTCGTATAGGACAGGAGCGTCGGAGAGTAGAGGAGGAATGCCTCGCATATTATTCAGGGTTCCCCTACGGGAAGATGACGACGGTGGTTGAACGCGAAGCTATCTCGTGATGTATTCTATGGTTGGCCAATCCCTAGGGGCATCCTGCCAACAATCATCATCAGCGGTGGCCAGGCCAGGCATGCGCAGACATGTGCACTGGGGGTGTGGACGCCGCACAACGGTGCCCACACAATGGCGGAGGGAACAGGCTCGACCATAAGCTGATTCGCATCTAAAAGCGTGTTCGCACCAGACCAAGGGCCGGCTGATTCGGGACCGTGCCCACTGGTGGCTTATGGCAAGCCAATGTAGAGTCGGTGCTTATGGCAACAGAACGCCAAAGAGAACTCGCTAGAGCGCCAGTGTCAGTCGGCGCGTGTTTTGCGAACTCGCTCGTGGAGCAATGTACGCTTCAGCGCAAAAATGGTGAATTCAGTAAAGAAAACATCGGCAAAAAAATCAACCCTTAAAAGTAACAAACAAAAAATGTAATCCAGCGGATTAAAACTTGCGACTTGCAAACCGACAGGCTCAACGCTCAAGACCAGTCGGCTACGAGCCTTTTTTTTTTTTTCTTTATTGCCTGCTTACACATAAAACACGTCTCAGCACAAACACTAAAATAACTGGTGAGCGATTTTCCACCGATGCGTTTACATCAAAATTTTTCCGAAGCAACTAACTCAGCGGGAACTGGCAGCCACTCGGGCGGTTCCCCCTGAGTGCGGCACACATCCCGTAGATACACAACACTTTCACGGATGTTCTTCCGCACAGCTCACGCAATCACATCACCATGATTCACAGCCTTTGATGCTCTCTTTATACAGTGACTCGGCCACGAGCTAACGCTACCAGCGTCGAAAATATAAAGTATATATATATATATATGTATATCCAGTTTACATTTTTATTTAGTTTTCGCATTTGGAACAGCTTATATGACTATTTCTTGTATAGCATTCGTGCAGAAAGCGTCCCTCAAATTACCACAATATCTTCCACCTAACAATTGCATTGCTCAATCGTAAAAGCGTTCGCAGATTTGTAGCCTTGCTGCTAACCGCTCTGAAAAATCACCCAGCCCCCCTCCCACCTTTCGCCCCCTAAAAAAAGATGCTAACCGAACCTTGGTTTTACGCTGCACTACAAAAGATGCTGTCGATTTTATTTCTTCACCACAGTTAAACCTACATGTAAAAAAGGGCAGAAATTTACGTTACATCCGGGTTTTCGTTAGATGCAGGTTTCCAGTTAATGCTTGCTGAAATTAAGCATAAACGAAGTGAAAATATTACGTATGAGTGAAGCTTAACTCACACTACAAAGATTCATTCCACATGGAAAAATTGTGTGAGTTTCGCCTACTGCTTTCGCACGATCTTGGGCGCTAAAACGGTGATCAAAACAAGATATGTCACCTACCCCCCATTCACAAACCTAACTTAACTATCACTTTGTGGTGGAGGGCTCCGGATCAATTTTGACCACATGGGGATCTTTAACGTGCGCGGTACACAAGGCCATACACACGGGCGTTTATCCTTTCCGCCTTCACCAGAAAAGGGGCCGCCGCGACCGGGAATAGTACCAGCGTCCTTGTGCTCAGCGCGCAAATCGTTAGTCACTAAGACCCATGGCGGGTGATACTTTCATGTACCTTAACGTGTTTTAGTAACCAAAAGTATGCCGAAAAGGCGCCTTTTGGCGAACTTGGGACTCTTTTCCGCTCTCAAAATTGTTGCCATGGAGCTAGCTAGAATACTGTACATGGTGGCGACATTCTGCTTTAGAATGTCGCCTTCTGCTTTAGATGCTTTAAAAATTCCGAGTTTGTCTTTAAAAGAGAAAACGTTTCGTCTTTTGACAAGAACTAGTCCCCGACGAACCGGCACCACAGATAGCAGTGGAGACGTGCTACTACACACCGACAGCAAGGCCTAGCACTTAAAACTTATCCTGGTATTCTGTACTTCCCCCACTCGAGCGTCCAATGGAGGAGGTCCTTAAAATAAATTTCGCCATTCATAAGCACTGCGGAGTCCTCCCATTAGCCGAGTGGAGGGACAAATGGAGTGGAGGAGGGACTGAGAATACGGCCCTTAGTCTCGAATGAGACCGCGCTCACACCTGGAAACGCACGGAAGTTTTTGGTGCAGGTAAAAAAGAACGGCTGGCGTCGTCCATTGCTAATGTAGTAACCGCCTCTCGTTTTGCTAGTGTAGCGTGAACAGCCTACCTGGTGTGGTGTTCACGCTACACAAGCAAAACCAGAGGTGGCAATTATATTACACACAAATGGCGCGAGTCGTTCTTTTTATTAGAATATTTATTTTTATTTAATCATCATCATCATGCGGAATTTAGTTCTTTCGTCGATTCTAGACGTTTTCGTAGCTGCTGGCTTCTTACTATAGTGCTAGTATACGCTACAGTAGTAAATTTATCCAGCCGATTTTTTAGTAAAAGCTGAGAAACATTAGGTAATCAACTTAGCGACTTCTTTAAATCAAGGCTAATTGCCCCAACGCTTTCGTTACATAGAGGTCAAAAAAACATGGGCTTCAATTTGGATTACGACAGAAATTCAAAACCTTCGTTAAAGCTAGGAATTCGTTACGTGGAGGTTCGTTATATCTAGGTTTAACTGTACCTATATTAACTGCACTGACTGTTCTCCCGCCTTCAATTGGCCTTATATTTTTAGGCTAGGGTACCAGTCAGAGAAGCGTCGCATGATCGTTTGTGCAGCGCTTGTGTGGAGTGATCTGGAATTAGAATTGATACACTGTACAAACTAGCAAACTAAAGGCACATTCTTGCATTCACAATCGTATCGTGGCTCAGTATAGCGAACGAATTTCGACGACACGTTGGCGGCAGGCGGAATAAACGCTAGGCCGGCTGCTGACCCTGACAGAGGGTCGGTGAGCCGTGCAAAAGTGCAGTCAAGTCCAGCAACATTTTTCTGACGTCAAACGAAAGGTCACCAAAAATGGGCGACGATGGAGAGAGTAGAACAGCATTTCTGAGATAATTTTTATAGGAAATAAAATCACGTAAACACATCGAGAGTGCTGGAAGCATGGCCTAAAGACTCCAAACTACAATCTGCGCTCGTAATTCGTTAATATTTAAGAATCACCTTAGTGTCATTTGAAACCCATTCTATAGCCCGGTGCCCGACATGCGCATTGGTAGCGGCGGTGGTGTCGTGGACGCGAGGATCGTCAGGTTAAGTGGGCACCAGAACAAATCCCTTCATTCTTCAACGCGTTCGACCCAGACTGCGGGACCGTTCTTCCTCAACGCCTGTGCAAATTATTATAAGGTAACTTTTCCTGCATTAGACGAAACAGACACCTAACCGCTGCCTGCATAAGGCCTTGTTCGATGGCGCGGACACGGTGCACCCATGTGAAGGGATGACATGGCTGGCCGTAACTGGCCCCAAAATGCATCATGCCTCATATAGCATCGGCTGCTGACGGCACGCGCCACCTTCTTGCACGCCATCTCTTGTGACCGCAGCTTACAATCGTGGGGCTTTCAGTAGCCGGTGTCAGTGAGCTGCAAGATTTTCCGCTCCTGGTCAACCCCGCCAAAGAATCTGGCTTTCATGCGCCACGGGGCGCTCAACGCTGAGCTTTAAAGTTCTTGTAAATACGCACTTTTGGCAGGCATAGGCTGTACAAAACCTTCTGATCGTTTATATATTTCGAAAGTTTCACCTCAATGCTGAAAGGCTCCTTTCCTCTACTAACCATCCGCTTCATTTTTGTCTCTATTTATCTCCACGGCGCTTCCCCATTACACTCTTTCCCCCATTATAATCACCGCAACCACAGTGCACTCATTTGCTGCACCGTTTTTTGTTCACATATTGTCTCCTCAAGTACTCCTTTTTTAACCCAGTGTCCCTCTTCCCCAATACCCTTGCGCTATTCTCCGCTTCCTCTCTCGGCATTATTCTCATAACGAGACCCGGTTCAGTGTTCCCTCTCCTCTCCACCTCTTCAAACTTCCCCATTCCAGTGGAGTTCTTTCATCGTTGTCAACTGTTCAATTCCGAGTGTTTCCGTTGTTCTTAAGTTAGCTATACACTTTTCTAGCCTCTTCTTCCCGTCACTCCTCTATTTCCCACACTACTATACTCCACATGTTGTCTTCATATCCCGCCGCATTCCTCTTCCCCTCACCTAACCCTTTCCAACTACTTACCTGCGTATCAGGAGCCCACTTGTGATCAGGCCAACAAGTACAATTTCTGCCTTAGTCGTTGGAGGCACGCACGAAGAAAGACATACATACAAGGCAATAATTTATCATTGAGGCAGCTAACAACGTCTCTCTTTAAAACAGACGTCTTGGCAGTTACACCGCAGAAAGCAGCCTTTTTCTGCAAAGATTACCTTCATATCCAGCGATGTAGTTGCTGCGGCCACCCTTTCCGTGAACTGGACCTCGGTGAGTATGTGCATACTGCCAAAATCTTGAACCTGGCTTCGAATTTCCTCTGTGAATTGTAGCATCCCGAATGATAGATTGTCAGATACTAGTAATCAGAGCACCATTCATTAAAATTAGGGTACAAAACGCATCCGCTGGTGCAAAACATTTTTCATGATATCTTTAATATGTGCGCCCTCACCCTTTTACACTAGGTTAACAATACTGCAGCTTATATGTAACTGTTGTCGATCGGAATTTCTGAAAAATTGTAAGAAATGACACCTAACAGTGCCACTTCTCACACGCTGTTTACATGTGTGCCGAAACTTCGTGCGATAATGGAAGCTCCTTGACGCTCTATTTCCTGCCCAAGTTATACTGACTCCACAAATACTAGAGCTACGCTGCTATCCCCAGCGGTCCCGTATCCCGTGTGCCATGCAAGCTAATACCTATCCAAAACTCGTGGGTTTTAATTTTCCTGTCAATCTTTCTGGATTAGTCAGAAAGCTAACAAATTGGCCAATGAAATCTTATTGGCAGCTGTACTGGAGCTTAGAATAGGTTTCTCAAATATTTCGTGAAAGCATTTTGTGCCACATCAGTGCCACCTCTTGCCAATTTGCGCAGCGCCATTCCAGACATTGGGCTGGACCTTCAAATACTTCTGTACATTAGGCAGGACGGGCGTTTATGCCTTGAGATCGAAGATTTGGCAGCTCTTCAGAGCGCAATTGGGATCACACCCGCGCTCGGGGTTTTGAATGCATGGGAGAAAAAAAAACTCTTGTGGCTGTGTCTGCTTGTTCGACTGTCGCTGATATGTTCACCCGAATACCAGCATTCGTGGCCATGGAGCTTCCTTAAAAAATTAATTGTACGAGGAAACGTTTCTTGTAATGCTATCACTGCCGCCTCTTCAATAGCAGTGGCAATCACTTCTAAGTGATTCCCTCCACCCGTACGAATTTAGGCAAATCACATTATCTGTTATTCAAAGGGCAACGTTTTAGAAAAATGACATTGGCGGGCACACAGGCAGTGAAAACTTAAGGAATACGCAATATTGCCAGTTCATGCTCCGGCTTCAATACTTTCGGATTCGCTACGATGGCTCAATCAGGAGGTCTTTGTGCTGCTGAACCCAAAAACAAGGTTGAGTTACGGTCGCGATGGCTCCTTTTGGATCCAGGTAGAGAGCGAGAGCGCCCTCTTGGGGGATTGCAGCGCACCTTAAAGATCACCTGACTAATAGTGAGCAGACAACGGCGTGTTTTTGGTCTATCGTTTTTTGGTCGTTTAGCACAATTTCATCTTTCGAAAATGTACCGACTCGCCCAGTCTCTTGCTTTATTACTCGACAATATTATCGAGGCTTCGAATACAGCGGGCTACCTTCAAGTGGAGGTCGCCTGAAAACTAGGGTATTGCCTCGACGCATTAACCTCCAGAAGTTCATTCTTTTTGTAGCTTTTGGTTACCGTGAGAGACCGTTGGAAAATGCAGTAGTCATTGAAGACAACCGCATGCAATATATAGCTCTCAGCGCATCAATCTTTATGACAGAAAACCCAAATCGAATGCAGCCTAGAATGACAGAGCCTATGAAAATGTGTGCAACGACTTTGAAATACATTTGTATGCAGCACCAACGTGAAATACACGAACAATGTTATGCATTGCTATTGCACCGAAGGTTGATCATTGCTGCATGCGGTAACCTGTAATTGAAGCTCAGTGCAAAATGACTCTGTAGCAATAGATAATATTCGTGTCGTTCATGAGGTTGAGGAGCGGCCTAAAAACCAATAGAACCTTTGAGACTGGCCTGCCACCATGATATTAGGCACTTTCCTAGTGCGTGAGTGACTTTTAAAGCGTAATCATTTGTTGTCTATTCTGGTTGAAAAACGGACGTCCAATGCATAATAAATAATCGACGAATGGCAGATTGGGGCTGTCTCCGTAAACAAAAACGGCCCAATGAATGGTCAAAAAGCCACCACCTGTTTCCGCAAATTTCGTACAAAAAACAGGTAGCGTTGGAAAGAAAGCTGGTTGAGTTTGCGTGGAGTGGACCAAAGGTGCCACGCAGTGCGAGGCGAGCACAAACTCCCTCGACTACCACAGGTCTTTTTTGCAGCGAAGTTCTTATAGGGTAACTCTACAATACTTCTCTGCGCGGACTAAGACAAGCCGGTTCTCCGCTCCTCACTTTTGTACACTCTTTACCTGCAGACACCTGTGCCCCTCTGGCATTTTGATATTTTTTTCGCAAATGCCCTGCCCCTCGAAAAATGTGGTCCCGGCCATCAATGTGTTATAAAATAAAAGGTAATGGTAAGGACCCAGGTGCAACACTACCGTCTCTCTCAAGAGCACCGTAAGCAGAATCCACCACATGACCCTAGAACCACGTGTGTTAATTTAGGTTATGTTGCATGGCTGTGGGTATCATGTAAAACTTTCCTTCCAAACCACCTTCACAGCGCAGATTGGAGCCAATTGTTTTTAGTTTGTTCATAGGAATAGTTGCAAGTACGATTTCGAACCCTTGTGGAGCAGGTTTCGGAGGAGCATCAGGGGTGATTTTGAATAAACGAAGGGATGAGAGGTCTAGCGGCCTCTTAAATGTGAAGGCGGCGTTGGGTGTCCCATTCGGCACGTTGCGACACCGTGCTGTGTCATGTTTCGGCAAAATCCGCTTCGCTGTGGGTGTCCCGTAGGACGGCATTCGGAGTGGAAAGAATTTTTTCGCGGATATAATGATGGCTTGATTGTGCATGCCACCTAAAAGAACCAAGATTGACTGATCAAGTACGTTAAGAAACTTTATGTGAGTCTCGTTGATTCATGTATAAGTTCCCCGTAATTTATTCTGCCAATAACACTGCACGGGCCTTGTCTGAGGACAAGGGTGATTGAACAGAGACAATACGGGCCGACATCAGGAGGCATACAGGAGTGTTTTAAGCCAACTAATTACACAGTGGCATCGCCTGTTTACGCTAACAGTGGTATGTAGGGCTAACCACCATGATTTCTCAAGTCACGATGATTGTTTAAGTGTACGTTTCGTATACCTCACGGTTTATCCAGGCTACAGAGTGTGCTATATATCGCTTGCACCTCAAAGTAGCCTATACCAAAAGCTTTTTTAACAAAATCGGTCTGGTGGCATCGCCTTTGTGTCCCCTTTGCGATGTACGAGAGGACACAGAACACCTGTCCTGCGTTTGTCCACGTTTCAACTCGGCTCGAATGGCAGCGCGAAGTTTACTGCGGGCGACAACGCTAAGCATGAAGGACTTTTCAGGCCCTTGGAGCAGCGAAGACAGTCCGGTGCGGGGTTTTAAAGCTCTTGTGCGTTTTCTTAAGAATCTGTACTCGACTCCAGCCTGTGACTGCCTCTGTCGCTATTTTTTGCATGCGTGTGCGTTTGTACGTCTGGTAGATGACCTTTCGTTTTTCCTTTTGTTATTCGTATTGTTCCTTGTAGCATTTAACCCTCATAACATGTTTACCAACCACCTGAAGTAGCAAGTCCGGCATTATGCAGGGTTGTCCTTTTCGGTCTCACTAAAGAATTTTCACTTTCTCTCTCTTTTCAGTTGTAGTAACAAAAAGACAAAAAGACGCACACGGACAGTGATCATGGGGATCAAAATACGCGGAAAATATTGCACCTTTGGAGGCCCACATGAATAACTTTATTACGCTAATTAACAAAACAGCTTTGCACGTGAGCATGCGTGTGCGCTGCTAAAACCAGCCGCTCGTCAAACCTCTCTCTTATTTACAGAGAGAAGGATACTGCACAATGAGAAAAAAGATAATGACAATGGGAATAAACAGCTATTGCAACACTGCACGCATTGTTTTATAGTCTGTAGCATCTCTAGTACAATAGACTCCGCATGGTCTGCGTTAGCGGCAACTGTAAAACGTTGTGCGCCACCAAACCACCTGTTACGAGACGCAAGGAAACAATTAAACGCCGCACTGAGACCAGAGTGAAGCCTATGTTGCAGCTAAAAGCACCACCAAGCCGAACCATTGCAACCGTTACGAAGCGAGGATTGCGTACCAGACATGTATCATCGTTGTGACGGAGGTATTGCCGCAGCAATACATGTAATTACTGAGATCTACCATTTGATATAAAGGAGCGCAGAGGTTGAAATAAATACGCGCGAGGGGCGCGCCATGGTGGCCAGGCTTTTCAAATATTTACCTAGGCTTCATTACAAATGTCCTACTCCATTTTGAGTTTATGTGAGCCCACTGCATGCATTTTGGAATTTGAACCAGAAAACTTCGACAACCGGTACACCCAGCTGCACGTAAAACGAGTTTGCCTTTTCTTGGCAAGTTCGGTGAGTTAAACATTCAAAACAACCACACGTAAAGCTAAACGTCGGCTTAACAAAATACTTCACCAAATGAATTGGGCAGTGCGGACCGCTTGTGCGAAGAGAAGAAAGTACAATTTTTCAAATGTCTATTACTAGAAAACTCCACATGAGCAACCCGATTTCCACAACGCACACAAAAGAATCTGCTAGTTACGATGTCAGCTACTGTCAGAGGCTCACTGCCGATTCTTGAATTCTTGTTTTGGTTTCGCTTCAAGAAAACCAGTCGCCCTAAAACTTTCATAAGCCTACTTCACCAAGCTTCGAGGCGTAGCACATTTCCCCAAAGATGTATGGGTCAACGCCCAACGCCCAGGACAAAAATGCCTCCCCACTGCTGGACAGCGTGGGGTCATGCGCATAGGTAGTGATGCGTTCCATAGCAAGCACTCTCCATTCAGCTGTCAAGAGTCTTGCCAATGCAGGCCGCTTTGCATGGCAGTACCTGTCCTGCAACTGTGTAGTCTCAACCGCTGCCCGTCTGACGATGAACACATCGCTGGAAAATTGTTTTCTGGCTGCTTTAATTCGGAGACGGGGAGGCGATCTCGCTGAAAGATTACCGAACACAATGCGTAAGAAAAAGTGTATTTGAATATTAGGCGATGCCGTTTAAGATATTTCGGAGCACATCCAATAAGCACGCACTACAGTAGAAATTCTGAGAAGTACCCGGAACCTGTTGAAGCATAGCACAGCAGAACATGCTTCATAAAACTTAAAAACGACTAGCATTGCCAAACAAAAAAGACCACTCAGGGCGTGGAATCGGAGGATGCTGTTCACGCATTCAACACTCATAAAAGTGATGAGGAGTCCTCAAAAAAGTTTAATTCCACCGGATGATATGTGCCTACGTTTCTACCGATGCCCTATGTGGAGATATGTGTATCGTGGTGATTCTAGAAACAGTAATAGTAGCAGGTCTATACGTAAGTGAAAAATCTTCTGAGTTCGTAAAGACACATGACGAATACCAGCTGATATAAACGGCGAAAGCACGAAGAGATCCTTCCCGTGTTTTCTCCGTGAACGGCCTCAACGTCTCCTGCTCTCGTTGTCTTTGCGATCATCTCGAATATTTAACTAGCGACAGGAAGATTAACATCAAGTATGTGTTTCAGTATTCTCACGTTCAGTGAGTGACGTCTTCACCAGAACGATGGTTGCTCCAGCGAAGATGCAGCCCAACACGGCAGCAAGGTTTTCCACGCTGTTGTTGAGCTGAATGCCAATCAGGTCTCCCGGCTTCACACAATGGCGCCTGAAGCCACACCGCATAACGCCACCGTACCAGCAACGCTCCGCGCAGCACATGTCCACCAACATGTGAGGGCTCCGAAAATTGGGCGATTTTGGCATGTGTTCATACATGTTACATGAAAGTACGTTTGTCGAAAATTGCGCAATGCTTTAGAATATTTTTTATAAAAAAACAAACAGAAAAATGGCAGAACAGGACGAAGTTTATAATTGATCTCGGTTAATATCACAAAAATTTCTTGAAGTGATCGTTCTTCCTCATGCAAGTTAGTGGTAGCCATCGGCCTCTCGCTTATAGGTAACGTGCCCTCAGGTATTTAAAGCAGTAAACGCATAGTCTAGAAGAAACAGTGAAGACTGCAGGCTTCGCACTGCTGTAACCCTAGATGTTTTTATTCGGAATGAGATCCGCAAACGTTGATTAGTTCATCTGTGTATAAATGCAGTGCTTCAGACAGTCACTGCGAAGGCAAGTGTTGACAAGGTAGAAAAGAAAATAATCACGGTATTCTGGAGATTGATTGTTGGCTTTAGAAATGCATCCTATGATGAAATTTGTAAAATGTTGTGCACAGTACATTTACATTGGCAATTTTTACTGACTACGCCGCTCTAACCAAACGATGTTACTTCTGGTAGGTGTATTATGAGTCTCGAATGAAGGAAATGCACTTTTTAGGTTCTTTGAACATAGGCTGTGCATTAATAAATATTATCAAGCACATTGCTTTTTTACTTGCGAGGCGTATGTACATCATAAACGTACGCGAGGAGCGTTTTGATATTATATACAGTTTCTTGATTTATGTGGGTTTTCTTTCTATTCCCCGAGTGTCCCATCGAACGCTCTGGTTCCGGGAGCGCCTCTCACCTACGTATCTGATGACAAAGTTCCATTGGAGCCAGTCCGCCAATTAAAAACCAAATTTAAAGCACCACAGCTTTGTGACCCGAGAGAGTTGAACCACCTTTACACAGCCCGCATTGGTTTTATTGCGTTTTGTGGAGGATGGTTTCAGATGAAAAAGCCGAAATATGTGCAGGTCCTCGGGCAGAGGTAAACGCAGAACGGGAGCGGTGGCAGAATATTATCGCGGCGCCGCCGAGGAACGGCGACTGGAAGCCACAGGCGGCTTTCCGTGAATGCGGGCGCAGCGCACCTGTCACCTCATCTGACATCTTTAATGACCGCTTTACATGTTCTGGTGAGACAGCTAGGCGTGACAGCTTCAAAAAAAGACCGTGCTTGGCTGCACACTGTCTCTGGTTGCATTTCCCAACACAACAAACAGCGGCGACCGTACCTACCGCTTTTGAGTTCGAGTAAACTGGGCGCTTGAAATCGTGCATTGTGTAAGTGATTCTTCAAAAATCATATCCTTCAGAGGCAGCAAATAATCTTCTACTTGGTTTCTACATTTACACTTTCCTTGTTGTTCCCAGTTTCACCTAGAATGCAAGCATAGATACTAGAAAATTTATCCTTTTTGAAAACTGCACCGTTTCATACATTTTGCTTCCATTGGGGGTTTTCTCGTGTGCGTTTAAGTAATTGCTATAACTACTAAGCTCAGGTCTGTTCCGACGAAAAGTAAACAATGAACGCGTCTGTCTGACAAAATTTGCATGACGGGATGGCAATATTATGCACCCCACGAGCAGAAAAAACAGCTGTGGAAGCACTTTATATCGCGATACAACGTGCATTTTCATCTGCGGAAATTCCTCGAATTTAAAAAATGAGCGGCAGATACGGCCGCTGGTGCTGGCTGCGAGCGGCAATGCAACCAGTGCCATTGAACAGCTAAATTCATTGAACAACCTTTGGGGTATTGTCGCACCGGGTCAGACACGCTAGCAGAGCGGCGACTAAGCTCATCAGATAGGGCGACGGCAGCAGTTCTAACACCGCTCCAGTACGCCACTCGTTGTTTCCTTTTGGCGTTTCTCGGCATGTTGTTCGGTCACTGCGCCCGTGCTCTGTTTAGTTCTAGGACGACCTGTACAGTCCGACTGCGGTGGTCATGTGCGAGCCATCTTTTAGTCTGGGCATGTCCCGCGTCGGCGTCCGCACTCGCACTGCGCATGCGCAACTCTCCTCCTTCCGTCTCTCCCACAGCTTCGCGATACTCCCGCCACTTTTTCTCTCGTACGAGCAGCGTGCACTTCGCTTTCGCTTCTCCCGCGTTCTCGCTTCTGCTTTCGCGGTGCATCTGGGCGCTTGCGCACTCTCCTCCTCTCTCCTTCCTTGAATGTAAATCGGGTAGCGCGCTGCGCGCGTTCAGTTCAGCGCTTGCTCGTTGCACTTCCGTGAAGTTGTTGCAACAGTCCCGTCGACCCCAAAGACTACGAACACCGGAAACACAACGGCATCGCATCTACTCAGCATTCCCTTCGGGAAGATGGGCAAATTTTTGTTTGTTGTTGTTATCCCTTTTTGCCACGTCAAAAAAAGCGAGCTTTGGCCAGGACCTAGTAGTCCTGTAGCAATATCATGACGACATGGCGGTTATTGCCCTTATATTATGATGCAACGGGGGCTAGAAAAAAGAAAACAAAAGATACCCCAAATGCGCGATTCCTTCAGCCAAACAATTATGGAAGACCTACGTTGCTTTAATAAATTCAGAAATACTGTGGCTAGCTGCATCAGGCAGGCTGATTGTGCTTTTTTTAATCTGTTCAAGAATGAAGTAATGAAAAAAAAATGTTTCGCGGAAAATACTAAACAATTTTCTTCGCCGAAAACAGGAAGATACGCAGTGTGCAGAAATAATTTGGGGCGGCGCACCCTCATCGGGTGAGCAGATGGCTAACGCATATAAAATTATTTTTTCACCCTTCTCAAGAAATGCTCTTTCAAAGCGGGTATTTTGGATTACATGCCCCCGAGTAACTGCAGTAACGCGTTTCCCCACCCGATGCCCATGAAATTTTCCTCACGTTCTCAACGTGCCGTAACCGTAAAGCCTGTGACGTCGATGACATTTAAATCCGACTTGTCAAGTACGCATTACATACAAGCTGCCCTACCCTTCAGCACCTGTCAAACCTTGCTTTCGGAAAAGGCAAAGTTGTACATGAATGCAGCAACACGCTTCCAATCGGCTCAAGTGAAAAATATATGAAAGGTGGTGATAGCGATGCACTGCCTAACAATCAACCAATATTTTTTCCGCTTTTTGTGAATCGTTTGGAAACAAAATATCATAACTAATTCATAAAAATCTCTGAACCTACTCTGAGCGTATAGCAAAAAAAACAATGATTTCTGCATGAATCTGAGAATAAGCCAGCAACATTAGAAGTTTTTGTGGATTTTTTCAAGCCGTTCGATCGCATTAAGCGTACTATATAACCAAAAATGTTCACGAATTTTGATTTTAAAGGTGTACATAATACTTTGTTAGAAAGTTACCTTTAGTATCTATGCCAGAATGTTTTAACAGACAGTGAAATACCTTATTGCCACTCAAAATATTAGGAGTGGCCCCTGGGATTATCCTAGCGCCTTTAATATTTTTGCTTTACATCAATGAGTATTATTATTGGCGAATTTTGCAGATTTGTTATTTAAACAAACAACACCACCTCACTTTTTCTTCAGAAGATACTACGAAATTACTAGCTGGTGAAAAAAAATGCTCTAACAAGGACAATAATTTTGGAGGTTATTGATTAGCCATTACTTACTAAAGCTAACCCAGTTTTGTGCAGACCAGCAAATTTAAAGAAAGTATTTGCAAAAGCGTACGCATTGGTTCTTTGAGCATCGGAATCGCTCCCCTTGAGAAAATCCTTGCGCTGTTTTTAACAGCAGCTTAACGTGAAATAAACTAGTCGGGAATGTTCGAGCAAACTTGCGGCCATCGTTGCTGTTCTCATGAATATAGGTTTCTTCGACCGCAGGAAAAAAATGGTTATTTTACCAATTCGTTTTTTGGCCTCAGCCTAATTACTGCCTATTAGTTTGGGAACGTATGACCGCAACCAATATAACAAACTACATAGACTACAAAAGCAAGCTGTGTAAGCCGTCTCTAAGTCTGCTAATGATGCTCAAAAAGAACCGATTTTTGAAAAGCGCGGTGTTCCTTCTGTTCAACTACTGCATAATTCAAACGCATTATCAGATGCAACACTGAAGCAAATAAAATGTAATTTTTATTAAAACTATCGAACCTGACTCCAAACAGTAACAATATTTATAACATACGTCCCCCAGAAGCATGGTTTGTGCCCTACCCACGAATCAACTATGGAGAACAATTATACTGCTCCACTCCACCATCTGTAGTAAATTCTCTTCTTCAAATGACTAAGTCGCGTTTATATTTTAATAGATTCTCGCAGTTCTTGCGGTTCACCTTTTTGATTCCATGCAAGCCTCTTGTTGAACTGTGGCTGTTATGCTTGAGGTACCGGAATTTGGTGTGTTGCTGGCAATGACTGTGAAGTTTTGTGACGATATTGATTATGCCTGTAGTTTTTTTTTCTTACGGATAAGCCCGCACATTTGTTTTATAAACACATCAGGGGGAGGAGTCCCGTCAAGCCACTTGTGTTGGCTTTATGTAAACGCTTCTGACCCCTGTATTTTATTGTTGATTTAAAAAAAATGTGACTGACGGTCTGGTTGGTTTAATCGGGCGTCTCCACTAACTGCCCGCGTCGCTGAAGCCTCCAGCGTGCTCCCAGGTTTTTAAGTCGCCATGTTCGCCATTTTACGGTCGAGCTACTGCGGAAGCAAGCCTTCGGAGGTGGCCCTCTAATACATCACTGCATCATTGGCCCGATCTGTGTATATTCTACGACTGTACTAGCTCACAAATATATCGAATTGTTTCTTCGAATATTGTATTCGATGCCTCGGGTCGCCTTTGGAGTCTCCGGCACCGTACGCCAAAACCGTTTTCCCTTTTCCCTTTCCTTCTTCTTTCCCACAGCGGGCCCTACAGCACGCACCTAGCAGCTGCTTCCCCAAGTGAAGCACGGTATCCCAAAATACTCCCAGGCAATCACAGATGCACTCTCTCTCCGGAGAAGGTAAAGGTTAGCGCGCGTAGCGCGCACCGTTTTTTCTCAATTTAAAGGCACTCTACGGCCCGGGTATAAGGCTAACTTGTAAAATTGACCAGCATTTATGACAAACCCTTCCTAGCCCTCAAAGCAAACCTGACACCATGCTGCAGCGACTAGGAAACGAAACATGAGTGTTTTGGGACTGTGCATCGAATGGTTCCGTGTCAGCCTTTATTCTTTTAATAATATCGGTAAACAGCACTATTGCTAATAAACAACACCATTTCGTTTTGCCGAAACACCCATTTCTGTTTAATTTTTCTCAACACGAAACACAACCCTTGGATAGGGTTGAACAAGCTTCGTGTGCACCCAAGTTGCCGGTAGTGAAAAAGTCATTTAAATTTTGTTGTAATTTTTTGACTAATTAGTTCTGTAATGTTTGCTTTAGTGCTTTTCCTTTTGTATTAGGTTCCTCTCGGGTGTGTTCAAATTTTGCACTTTTACAATGCCTCCACTTTCGAGATATACATCTCTACCATTATTTTTGGATTCAAGACTTTCTTGTTCTGTCCCCTGCGGCCGGGAGAACCCGCTCATCTGATGCACACCCTTTCGGCGCTGGTTATCTGCGGATTCGATTAATTTGTTTTTCCGGGATATACCCCGGGATATACCTCCGGGATATATCGTAGTAACTTTGGGTCGGCAAATTTCACAACCCGTACTCTTTCTGAGCCCTTCGTATCAGTGGCATTTATAGTCTGGTATTCTATCGTGCACGACAGGTTGTTTGACGGAGCGTTAGGAAAGAGAAAGCGCCCTGAACAGTTTGCATAAAATATATCTTTTTCCATATCACCAACAGTGCTCCTTGTTCTATTTTTGGAGGAACATATAACTAGCAGCAAGGCAGAATGTCGGTTGTTTCTATACTTGCAAAACAAAAATTTTGTTTCAACTCTTTCGCAATATTACAGACTCGGACAGTAGTCATGAATAGGAATGTGTAACAAACTGAACTGTTCTCTGGAAAGGCCTAATTGTTAACTTCAATGTTTTCTTGGATAAGGTGGTTTGTTTTTGTGTCTACATGAACGTTTGCAAGGATGATTGTGGGCAGTGCCGTCGGAAGAACAATTGCTACGGAAACGTAGGAATGCTCTGGGACATGCTGGTGATCTTTCGATTTGGATTGCGGCTTCACGAGTTTTGAAATAAAGACAAAACTTTAAATACAACGCATTTTATGCTGCAGGGGAACGAGTTATTGAGTAAAAAGCACGTGTACCGCAAGTACGAAGCAACACTGTTTTATACAGCACATTTGTTTTTTGAGGCCTATGATAGCCTTTAATAAACCCGGCCATAACAAGCTCTGCACTGCGCGTTAGTTTACTTAAACCTGGAAGTATGATTAATGCACTTTGAATCAAAAACAATTAGGCAGACGTAGCTAAGGAAATTACATATCCGAAGTGTCTTTGATTATCCAAAGTATACTTTCCATAAAGTGAAAACCCAAAGTGCTCTCTCTTCATGTCTTCCGTTCCCAGTCATAAACGACGGATTATAGCACCTCTTATAAGAGAGAGATAGCTTCTGTGTTGGAGTCTGCCATGCAGCCATGTGAGCACGATGCTGCAGTATTCCACTTTACACGGTGGGATATGTAAGCCCTGATGCATAATTTGAGGTCTTTATGGCGTGTACAACTATGTACAACCAACTTCTATGTACAACCTACTTCACATCTTTATTTCATTGGGGGTGCTGAAAGTAGTTGTGAGCCTAGAAAATACGATAGCAGAATGGTCTGCTTAATTGCATCTACTGCATCTACTAAATTGCATCTTCTCAAAGTGCAACTTTATTGTGCTTAGATAAAGCTCAGTTTCACTCAAAAGTTAACAAATATTGCCCTTGGTTTGCAATCTTGTTATGCGCCATTATTCGGTGCAAAACGGGTTACTGAGCCAAGAGTAGTGTTGTTGGATTGATTCTTTATTAATATCCTGATTTGTGAAGCAATATTGTGCCAGCATGAGCAACAGCAGCATTTTTATGAAGCATGTTATGCAGTATGGTTATGCGTTACCGTACACCTCTGGTTAAATTCTTTATTCGGAGTTAGTGGAAGACCTCAAAGTCGGGTAGGGCTTTTGAAAGGATATTTATTTTGGCATCCCTCCTTAAAACAAATGTGTTTTGCCGCAGTTGTTTTCGCGTGGCGTTGACATCGCTTGTCAGAATGCAGAGATTTGTAGCCAGCTGTGTCACAATGATAATTTAGCCTGTGACGTGCCGTGAAGGCATTCCTCTCGTAGCTAATCGGCAGCACCAACTTTGTTTGAACTCTTTGCGCAGTTCCAACAGTTTGAACGTGCGGGATTTGGGAACCTGAATTGTCCCCATTCATTGCCGGCGGCCTTTTTTTAAGCGTACAGAAACACCGAAAATCTACACAATCTGCATGCAAAGACACCGAAAAATACCAACATTTTGATTCAAGAGCATAAGCCAGCAATCTGTATCAAGTGTT
>CM023451.1:46718981-46940352 GCA_013339765.2 Haemaphysalis longicornis | reverse complement strand
TTTTTTTGTTAAACTAGCTGACGGTCGGCACCGGTTCACAATGAAAGCAAAGTTTGATTTGATTGTAGGTTTTCACGCGCCGACGCAACGCAGGCGATGAGGCGCGCCTTAGTGGAAGGGTCGGGATTAATTTTGACCACCTGGGGATTTTTAACCTGTACTGATATCTCATACAGACGGGCGTTTTTGCTTTTCGCCTCCATCAGAAAAGCGGCCGCCGCGGCCGGGAATCGAAACCGCGACCTCGTGCTGAGCAGCGCAACGCCTTAGCCACTTAGCCACCGCGGCGCGTGCAGGCAACGTTTTCATAGGCACGCTCAAAAAACTTTCCAATCTCTTCAAACAGCATATTGTTTGAAATAATGGTAAAATTATTAAATTCAGAGTCTCTAATGAGTTTCCCGCCCCAAATATTAACATTGTTCGTAACTACAACCCTTGGCCTGTGGAAGAGCAGGCACAACCGTTTAGGCAAAAATGCGCTTTACTTTTTCCTTAGTTTAAAACAGCCTGTTTTTATTTTCCAGATACATAATTGCACACTATTCTTCTCGTTTTTGTGGCACTTTGTTTAAATTTGCGGTCACTAAAACGTTCCATCCAAGTCAATGATAAGACTAAGGCGAGCGCGATGTATAATGGCGGCCCATGACGACACAGACGGCCTTGACGTGAGCCGCATACACGCTAGCGCCAGATTCCTCTCTAGTGTATATTGTAAGAAACTCTATGGGCGAGACAATAACCCAAAGGTTGTTCAATGGATTTAGCTGTTCAATTCCAGTGTTTGCATTGCCACTCAGCAGCCATCACCGGCGGCCATACCTGCCGTTCATTTATTGAGTTCGACGAAGGTGGGCACATGCAAATGCCCCTTGTTTCGCCATCTAGTGTGCTTTCACCGCTCTTTTTTCTTCTCATGACCCCATAGTATTGCCATCCTGTCATGCAGATTTTTGTCAGACACACCCGTTTATTGTTTACCTTTCGTCGGAGCAGTCCTCAGCTGAGTAGTTCTAGCAATTACTTAAACGCACTCGAGGAACCAGCCAATAGAAGAAAAATGTATGAGCCGGTATTCTGTTTAAAAACGTGACATTTTCTAGTATCTATGCTTGAATTCTGGGTAAAATTCGGAACTACAAAGGAAGTGTACGGAAACCGGGTAGACAGAGAATATTTGCTGCCTGTGAGCCGGATATTGATTTTTGCAAATATTACTTCCTCAATGCACGATTTCAAGCGCATAGCTTCCTCGAAATCAAAAGCGGTGGGTACGGTCGCCGCCGTTTGTTGCGACCGGAAATGCAACCAGAGCCGGTGTGCAGCCAAGCACGATTTTTTGGAAGCTGTCACGCCCAGCTGTCACGCCAGAAAAAGTACAGCGGTGAATAAAGATATCAGATGAGGTGGCAGCCGCGGTGCACCCGCGTTCACGGAAAGCCGCGTGTGGCTTCCAGAAGCCGTTGCTAGGCGGCGCCGCGATAATATTATGCCAACGCTCCCGTTGGCCGTTTACCTCTGCCCGGAACTTGGCACATATTATGGCTTTTTCATCTGATACCATCCGTCACATAACACAATAAAACCAATGCAGCCTCTGTGAATGCGGTTCAACAGTCTCGTGTCGCAGAGTTGTGGTGCTTTAAATTTGGTTTTTACTAGGACGACTGGTTCCATTGGAACTTTATCATCGCATAGGTGAGTCATAGGCGCTCCCGGAGCCAAAACGTTCAATGGGACACTCGGCGAATAGAAATAAAACCCGCATAAATCAAGAAACTGTGCAATGTCAAAACTGCTCCCCGCGTACATTCATGATGTACATACGCCTCGCAAATAAAAAATAAATCTTCTGGAAAATATTTATTTATGCACAGCGTCTGTTCAAAGAACCTAGGAAGTGCATTTTCTTCATTCGTGACTCATATTACACCTACCAGAAGCAACATTGGTTCGTTAGAGCGGC
Source organism: Haemaphysalis longicornis (assembly GCA_013339765.2). Lineage (NCBI taxonomy): Eukaryota > Metazoa > Arthropoda > Arachnida > Ixodida > Ixodidae > Haemaphysalis > Haemaphysalis longicornis. The sequence goes on along the minus strand of CM023451.1, from coordinate 46,938,383 downwards.
TTAGTCAGTAAAAATTGCCAATGTAAATGTGCTGTGTGCAACATTTTACCAATTCTATCATAGGATGTGTTTCTAAGGCCAGCAATCAACCTCCACAATACATTGATCATTTTCTTTCCTCCCTTGCCAAGACTTGCCTTCGCAGTGAATGTCTGAAGCACTGCATTTATACACTGGTGAACTATTCAACGTTTGCGGATCTTATTCCGAATAGAAATATCTATGGTTACAGCAGTTTGAAGCCTGCCGTCTTCATTGTTTATTTTCGACTATGCGTTTACTGGCTTCTATACCTGGCGGCATGTTACCTATAAGCGAGAGGCCGAGGGGTACCACTAACTTGCATGAGGAAGAACATGCACTTCCAGGATGGTTTGTTATATTAACCAAGATCAAGTATAAACTTCACCCTGTTCTGCCATTTTCCTGTTTGTTTTTTTATGGAAACAATATTTCAAAGAATTGCGCAATTTTCGAGAACAGTAGTTCTAGGTAAAACTAACATGTATTGAACACATGCCAAAATCACCCAATTTTTGGAGCCCTGACATTGTGTTCCAGGTGGACGATGTGCTGAGCCTCAGTCGAGCGGAATTGCTGGTACGGTGTCAGCGTTATGCGGTTGGCTTCAGGCGCCATGGTGTGAAGCCGGGGGACTTAATTGGCATTCAGCTCAACAATAGCGTGGAAAACCTTGTTGCCATGTTGGGCTGCATCTTCGCTGGAGCAACCATCGTTCTGGTGAAGACGTCACTCACTGAACGTGAGAATACTGAAACACTTACTTGATATTACTCTTTGTGGCATGAATTAAATAGGCGAGAACACGGCAAAACCAACGAGAGCATGAGATGTTCAGACTGTTCACCTAGAATACACAGGAAGCATCTATTGGCGCTTTCGCCTTTTATAGCAGCTGGTATTCGTCATGTGTCTCTACCAACTCGGCAAGTTTTTCACTTACGTATAGGCCTGGTACTATTACTGTTTTTAGAACCAACGCGATACACATATCTCCACATAGGGCACCGGTAGTAGAGTAGGCACACATCATCCGGTGGAATAAAATTTTTTTGACAACTCCTTATCACTTTTAATGAGTGTTGAATGCGTGAACATCCTTATCTGATTCCACGCCATGAGTGGTCTTTTTTGTTCGGCAATGCTAGTCGTTTTTCATTTTTGTGAAGCATGTTCTGCTGTGGTACTGTTCAACAGGCTCCGAGTACTTCTCAGAATTTCTACTGTAGCACGTGCTTGTTGGCTGTACACAGAAATATCTTAAACGGCATCGCTTATTATTCAAATACACTTTTTCTTACACATTGTGTTCGGTAATGTTTAAGCGAGACCACCTGCACCTCTACGAATTAAAGCAGCCCGAAAACATTTTTCCAGCGATGTCTTCATCGTCACACGGGCAGCGGTTTAGACTACAACAGCTGTAGGACAAGTACTGCTATGCAAACCGGCCTGTATTGACAAGACTCTTGACAGCTGAATCGAGAGTGCTTGCAATCGAACACATCACTACCTATGCGTATGACCGCAACTTGTCCAGCAGTGCCGAGGCATTTTTGCCCTGTGCGTTGGGCGTTGCCCCATACATCTTTGGGGGAAGTTGCTTCGCCTCATGGATCGGTGAAGTAGGCTTCCACACTGCCCACTTCACCGGAAAAGTATCTTGTTAAGCCAACCTGTAGTTTATACCTGTTCTTGTTTTGAATGTTGAGCTCACCGAACTTGCAAGAAAAGGCAAACTCGTTCTTCGTACAGTTGGGTGTACCGGTTGTCGAAGCTTTCTGGTTGGAATTCCAAAATGCATGCAGTGGGCTCACCTAAGTGAACTGCAAAATGAAGTAGAACATTTGTAACGAAGCCTAGGCAAATATTTGACAAGCCTGGCCACCAAGGCGCGCCGCTCGCGCGAAATATTTCAGCCTGTGCGCTCCTTTATCTGTAATGGTCGACCTCAGTAATTACATGTATTGCGGTGGCAATACATCCGTCACAAGGATGATACATGTCTGGTACGCAATCCTCGCTTCGTAACGGTTGCAATGGTTCGGCTTGGTGGTGCTTTTAGCTGCAACACAGGCTTCACTCTGCTCTCATTTCAGCGTTTAAGTGTTCCCTTTCGTCTCCTAACACGTGGTATGGTGGCCCACAACGTTTCACAGTTGCGCTAACGCAGGCTATGCGGAGTCTATTGCACTAGAGACGCTACAGACTTGCAAACAATGCGTGCAGTGTTGCAATTGCTGTTTATTCCCATCGTCATTACCTTTTTTCGAATTTTGCCGTATGCTTCTCTCTGTAATTAGGACTGAGAGGTTTGACGAGTGGCTGGTTTTAGCAGCACACGCGCGTGATCACCTGCAGAGATGTGTTAATTAGCATAGTGAAGTTACTCATGTGGGCCTCCAAGGGTGCAATGTTGTCCCCGTATTTTCATCCCCATGATCACTGTCCCTGTGCTTTCTTTTCGTTTTTTTATTACTATAACTGAAAAGATAGAGAGAAAGTGAAAATTCTTTAGTGAGACCGAAGAGGTCAACCCTGCATAATGCCGGACTGGCTATTTGGGGTGGTTGGTAAACATGTTATTAGGGTTAAATGCTAAACGGAACAATACGAATTACATAAGGAAAATGAAAGATTATTTACCAGACGGACGAACGCACACGTAGGCAAATAAAAAGCGACAGAGGCAGTCACAAGCTTGAGTCGAGTACAGGTTCTTAAGAAAACGCACAAGAGCTTTAAAACCCCGCACCGGACTGTCTTCGCTGTTCCAGGGGCCTAAAAAGTCCTTCATGCTTAGCTTTTACGTCCGCAGGAAACTTCACGCTGTCATTCGAACCAAGCTGAAACGTGCACAAACACACAACAGGTGTTCTATGTCCTTTCGTACATCGCAAAGGGGACACGAAGGTGATACCGATTTTGTTAAGAAATACCGATTTTGTTAAGAAATCTTTTGGTATGGGCTACTTTCAGCTGCAAGCGATATATAGCACACTGTTTGCAAGGATAAACCGTGAGGTATACGAAACGTACACGTAAACAATCGTCGTGACTTCAGCAATCATGGTGGTTAGCCCTACATACCGCTGTTAGCGTAAACAGGCTTTGCCACTTGGTAATTAGTTCGCTGAAAACACTCCTGTATGCGTCCTGATGTAAGCTCGTATTGTCTCCGTTCAATCACCCTTGTCATCAGGCAAGGCGCGTGCCGGTGCTTGCGGCGGAGTAAATTGCGGCGAACTTATACATGAATCGACGAGACTCACATCAAGTTTCTGAAAGTACTTCATCAGTCAATCTTGCTCTCTGTAAGTGGCATGCACAATCAAGCCATCATTAAATCCGCGAAAAAATTCTTTCCACTCCCTTCTACGAACGCCGTCCTACCAGAAACCCACAGCGAAGCGGATGTTGCCGAAACATGACACAACCCGGTGTTGCAACGTCCCGAATGAGACACACAACACCGGATTCAGATTTGAGAGACCGCTAGATCTCTCATCCCTTCATTTATTCCAAATCACCCCTGGTGCTTCACCGAAACCTGCTTCACAAGGGTTGGCAACCGTCCGTGCAAGCCTTCCTGTGAACTAAAAACAATTGGCTCCAATCGACGCTGTGAAGGTGGTTGGAAAGTAAAGTTGTTAAATGATACCCACAACAAGCAGCCATGCGACATCACCAATTCACACACGTGGTTCTAGCGGCATGTGGTGGATCCTGCTAACAGAGCTCTCCGGAGAGACGGTAGTGTTACACCGGTGTCTTTAACATCGCCTTTATTTTATAACGCATTGATTGCTGGACCAAATTTTTCAAGGTGCAGGGCCATTTGTTAAAGAATATGAAAATGCCAGAGGGGCACAGGTGTCTGCTGGTTTACCGCAGACACCTGTGGTAAACCGGCACTGCGTGGCACCTTTGGTCCACTCACCGCAAACTCAACAAACTGTCTTTCCAACGCTACCGGTAATTTTGTACGAACTTTACAGAAACAAGTGGTGGCGTTATGACCATACAGCCCCCCTCTGCCTTCCGTGGGTTATTTAGTATGCATTGGACGTCGGTTTTTCAACCATAATAGACAACAACTGCTTACGCTGTAAAATTCACTCTCACACGAGGAAGGTGCGTAATAGCATGGTGGCAGGCCAGTCTCAAAGGTTCTACTGGTTTTTGGTCGCTCCTAAACCTCGTGAACGACACGAATATTATCCATTGCTACAGAGTCACTTTTGCACTAAGCTTCAATTACAAGTTACGGAGAGTTGCAAGTGGCTGTGCGGCTCCGATGTTAGCGACCGCAAGCACCAATGATCAACCTTCGGTGCAAAAGCAATGCATAACATTGTTCGTAGAGTTCCCAGTGGTGATGGACAAAAATGTTGTATTTCAAAGTCTTTGCACAATTTTTATATGCTCTGTCATTGTAGGCTGGATTCGATGTGTGTTTCTTCGCATAACTATTATTGCGATGAAAGCTATATTTTTCATGCGGTTTTCTTCAATGACTACTGCAATGTCTGCCGGCCTCTCACGGTAACCGACAGCTACAAAAAGAAGGAATTTCGTGAGGTTACCGCGTCTTAGCAATACCATTGTTGTCATGCGATCTCCACTTGAAGATAGCCTGCCGTAGACGAGAGCTCGAGAATTATATCGAATAATTAAAGCGAAAGACTGGGTGAGTCGCTACATTTTCGAAAGATGAAATTGTGCTAAACGACCAAAAAACGATAGACCGAAAACACGCCGTTGTCTGTTCGCTATTACTCAGGGAATCTTTAAGGATCCGCTGCAATTTCCTAAAGGGGCGCTGTCGATATTCTACCTGGATCCTAAAGGAGCCGTCGCGACCAGAATTGAACCCGTGTTTTTGGCTTCAGCAGCGCAAAGCCCCTACCCACTGAGCCACCGTTGCGAATCTGAAAGAATTGAAATCGTCGCCTTAACTGGCAATATTGCGTATTCGTTCAGTTTTCACTGCCCCTGTCCCCATAGGTCATTTTTCCTAAACTTTTATGTTTGTATACCCGATAATGTGATTTGTCCTAAATTCCTACGGCTGGAATGAATCAGTTAGAAGTGATTGTCACTGCTATTGAAGAGGCAACAGTGATAGCATTACAAAAAACGTTTCCCTGCACAAGTAAGTTTTTTAAGGCAGCTAGATGGTCACAAATGCTGGTATCCCGGTGAACCCATGAATGACAGTCGAACAAGCAGACACAACAAGCAGTGTTTTTTTTTCTCCCATTAATGCGAAACTCCGAGCGCTGGTGAGATCCCGATTGTGCTCTGAAGAGCTGCCAAATCTTCGATCTGCAGGCATTAACGCCCGTTTTGCCTAATGTACACAAGTGTGTGATGGTCCAGCCCATTATCTGCACTGGCGCCTCGCAAAATCGCTAGAGGTGACACTGATGTGGCCCGAAATGCTTTCACGAATTATTCGAGAAACCTATTTTAGATCCAGTACAGTTGCCAATCAGATTTTATTGGCGAATTTATAGATTTCTGACTAATCCAGGAAGATTGACAGGAAAGCTGGAACCCACGAGTTTGGGATAGGTATTACCTTGCACGGTACACTGGACACTGGGCGCCTTTATAACTTTGGCGGGAAATGGAACTCAAGGAGCTACAATTATTGTACGTAGTTTCGGCACACGTGTGAACAGCTTGTTAGAAGTGGCAGTGTTAGGTGTCATTTCTTACGATTTCGCAGAACTTCCGATCGACAACAGCTGCATATACCTTGCAGTATTGTTAACCTAGTGTAAAACGGTGAGGGCGCAGATATTAGAGACATCACGAAAAATATTTTCCACCAGCGGATGCGTTTTGTATCCTAATTTTAGTGATTGATGCTCTGATTACAAGTGGCTGACAATATATCATTCGGTGTGCTACATTTCGCAGAGGAAATTCGAAGCCAGGCTCAAGATTTCGGGAGTATGCACATACTCACCGAGGTTCAGTTCACGAAAAAGGTTGCCGCAGCAACTACATCCCTGGATATGAAGGTAATCTTGGCAAATAAAGTTGGCCTTCTGTGGTGTAACTGCCATGACGTTTGTTTTGCAGATAGTCGTTGTTAGCTGTCTGAATGATAAATTATTGCCTTCCATGTCTGTCTGTTTGTCCGTTTGTCTTTCTTTGTGTCTGCCTCCAACTAATCAGGCAGAAAGTTTACTTGTTGGCCTAATTACTATTGTGCTACTGAACCGCAGGCAACCCGTTGGAAAGGACTTAGTGAGGCGAAGAGGAATGCGGCGGAATAAGAAGAGATCATGTGGAGTATAGTAGTGTGGGAAATAGAGGAGTGGCTGATGAAGAGGATAGAAAAAGTGTATAGCTAAATTGAAAACAAGGGAAACACTAGTTAACAACGAGGAAAGAATCCACTGTAATGGGGAAGTTTGAAGAGGTGGAAAGGAGAGGGGGCACCGAACCAAGTCTGGTTATGAGAATGATGCCAAGAGAGGAAGCGGAGAATAGTGCAAGGGTATATGGGAAGAAGAACACTGGGCTAAAAAAAGGAATAGGTCTGAGGACTATAAATGAACAAGATAAAAAAGGTGCAGCAAATGAGTGCGCAGTGGTTGCGGAGAATATATTGTGGGAAAGAGTGTAATGGAGGTGACGAGGAGGGGAATTAAAGCAAAAATGACGCGGATGGTTAGGAGAGGAAAGGCGCCTTTCAGCACTGAGGTGAAACTTTGGAAATACATAAATGATGAGAAGATTTTTTACAACCTATGCCTGCCAAAAGCGCGCATTTACAAGAGCTTTAAAGCTTAGCTTGAGCGCCCCGTGGCGCATAAAAGCCAGACTCTTTGGTGGGGTTCACCAAGAGCAGAAACTCTTGAAGCTTCACTGACACCGGCGACTGAAACCCCAACGATTTTAAGTTGCGGTGCCAACAGATGGCGTGCGAGAAGGCGGCGCGTACCGTCAGCAGCCGATGCTACATGCAGCATGATGCAATTTGTGCCAGTTACGGCCAGCCATGTCATCCTCGTCACATGGGTGCACCGTGTCCGCGCCATCGAGCAAGGCCTTAAGCAGGCCACGGTTAGGTCCCTGTTTCGTTTAATGCAGACAACGTTGCCACAGAATATTTTGCACATGCGCTGAGGGAGAACGGTTCCGCGGGCTGCGTCCAACGCGTTGAAGGATGAAGTGGTTGGTTCTGGTGCCCACATGACCTGACGATCCTCGCACCCACGACACAACCGCCGCTACCCGTGCACATTCGGGGCACCGCGCATTCGGGGCACCGAGTGCGTTTAAAGGGGCGCTACAGTTGTCCCTAAAGATTAACGGATTACGAGCGCAGATTGAGGTCTGGAGTCTGTAGGCCATGTCTCGATCACTAATCGATGTGTTCACGTGACTTCATTTCCTAGAAAAATGATTTCAAAACTGCTGTCCTACTCCCTGCATTATCATTCATTTTTTTGTGACGTTTCGTTTGACGTCAGAAAAATGTTGCTTGGCTTGACTGCGCTACTGCACGGCTCACCAGCCCTCTGACTGGGTCAGCAGTGGGCTCAGCGTTAGTCCGCCAGCCGCCAGCGAGTCGTCGCAATTCGTTCGCTAACTGAGCCACGACGCGATTGTGAATGCAAGAATGTGCCTTTAGTTTGCTATTTTGTACACTGTATAAAGTTCTAAGTCCAGATCGCTCCATACAAGCGCTGCACAAACCCGCATGCGACGCTTCGCTGACCGGTACGCTAGCCGGAAAATCTCAGGCCAATTGAAGGCGGGAGAACAGTCAGCGAAGTTAATACAGGTACAGGTAAACCTAGATATAACGAACCTCCACTTAACGAATTCCTAGCTTTAACGAAGGTTTTAAATTCCTGTCGTCATCCAAATTGAAGCCCGTGTGTTTTTGACCTCTGTGTAACGAAGGCGTTGGGGCGAATAACCTTGATTTAAAGAAGTCGCTAAGTTGATTACCTAATGGTTCTCAACTTTTACAAAAAAATCGGCTGGATAAATGCACTACTTTGGCGTATACTAGCACTATATTAGGAGGCCAGCAGCTGCGAATACGTCTAGAATCGAGTAAAGAACAAAATTCCCCATGATGATGATGATAAGAATAATTATTATTTTAATAAAAAGAACGGCTCGCGCCATTTATGTGTAATGTAGTAACCAACCTCTGGTTTTACTTGTGTAGCGTGTGACACCGCACCAAGTAGGGTGTTCACGCTAAACAAGCAAAACGAGAGGTGGTTACTACATTAGCCATGGACTACGCCAGCCATTCTCCTTTACCTGCACCACAAACTGCCGTGCGTTTAAAGGTGTGAGCGCGGTCTCATTCGGGACTAAGGGCGGTATTCTGATTCCCTCCTCCAGTCCATTTGCTCCCTCCACTCGGCTAGTGGGAGGATTCGGCAATGCTTATGAACGGGAAAATGGATTTTATCGATCTTTTCCACTGGACGCTCGAGTGGGTTAAGTACTCAAAATACCAAGATAAGTTTTAAGTGGTAGCCCTTGCTGTCGGTGTGTGGTAGCTCGTCCCCATTGCTATCTGTGGTGCCGGTTCGTCGGGGACTAGTTCTTGCCAAAAGACGAAACGCTTTCTGTTTTAAAGACAAACTCTGAATTTCTAAAGCATCTCCGCCGGCGGAGAGATGAATATCGCCACCCTGTACAGTATCCTAGCTAGCTCCACGGCAACAATTTTGAGAGTGGAAAAGAGCATCAAGTTCACCAAAAGGCACCTTTTTGGCATACCTTTGGTTACTGAAACACGTTGAAGTACGTAAAAGTAGTCACCCGCCGTGGGGATCTGTGGCTAAGGCGTTGTGCTGCTGAGCACGACGACGCTGGTTCGATTCCCGGACGCGGCGGCCGCTTGTCTGACGGAAGCGGAAAGCACAAACGCCCGTCTGTACGAGATTTAGGCGCACGTTAGAGATCCCCAGGTGGTCAAAATTATCCGGAGCCCTCCACTACAAAGTGATAGTTAAGTTGGGTTTGTGAATAGGGGGGTAGATCACCTTTCTTGTTTGGACCGCCGGTTTAGCGCCCAAGCTCGTGCGAAAGCCGCAGTCGAAACTCACATAATGTTTCACTGTGGAATAAATCTTTGAACTGTCAGTTCAGCTTCACTCAAGCCTAACATTTTCGCTTCGTTTATGCTTAATTCAAGCGAGCCTTAACTGGATGCCTGCAGGTAACGAAAACCTGGATGTAACGAAAATTTGCGCCTTTTGTCACGTGCCTTACAATCCGGTTTAACTGTACTGAAGAATTAAAATCAGCAGCAACTTTTGTAGCACAGCGTAAAACCAAGATTCCGTAAGCACCTTTTTTTGGGGGGGGAGGAGGAAGTGACGGGACCGGCGGGATGCCGTTTGAACTATCACAGCGGTCTGCAGCCTGACAACAAACCTGCGAACGCTTTTATGACTCAGCAATGCAACTGCTAGACGTGAAATGCTCTGGCAATTTGGAGGACGTTTACTGCACGAACCCTATACAAGAAATAGTCATATAAGCTGCTTGAAATGCTAAAACTAAACAAAAATGCATACTGGCTATACATGACTATACTTAATATTTCGACGCTGGCAGCGTTGGCTCGTGGCCGAGTCACTGTATATTGAAAGCACGAATAGCTGTGAATCATGGTGATGTGATTGCGCGAGCTTTGTGGGAGAACTTCAGTGAAAGTGTTGTGTATCTACGGGGTGTACCGCACTCAGGGGACACGCCCGAGAGGCTGCCAGTTCCCAATAAGTTAGTTGCTATGAAAAAATTGTGATGTAAACGCATCGGTGGAAAATCAATCACCGGCTTTTTTAGTGTTTGTGCTGAAACTTGTTTTATAACTAAGAAGGCAATAAATAAAAAAAGGCTCGTGGCCGACTGGTCTTGAGCGTTAAGCCTGTCGTTTTCAAAGTCGCAAGTTCTAATCTGCGAGATTGCATTCTTTGTTTGTTACTTTTTAAGAGTTGATTTTTTTTCCGATGTCTTCTATACTGAATTCATCATTGTTTGTGCAGAAGCGAACATTGCTCCACGAGCGAGTTCGCAAAACGCGCGCCGACTGACACTGGCGTTCTAGCGAGTTCTCCTTGGCGTGCTTTTGTCATAGGCACCGACTGCTTGCAGGCAGTGGGCACAGTGCCGAACCAGCCTACCCTTGGCCTGTTGCGAACATGCTTTTCGAGATACAGACATGAGCCAGCCAAGCTCAAAAGATGAGGGAACGCGCATCGCATTTGAGCGTCTGTGGTGACGCGGAGGCCGTTCATCCACTGCGTACCCTTCGGCTAGTGATTGCTATGATTCCAAACCGTGCTGGTAGGCTTACGTGACGCGTTGTACAGCCGACAACCTGGAAGAAGCGCGCAATGCCGATTACTGAGATATCGGTAATACCCATCCACCGACAACGTCGGATGCCAAGCATGTGGTTTCACAGAACAGAAACCGAACCTGGTTTGAATTCATTTCTTGCACATCGTGCAATTCCGTAACACCATTAACTGACGTCACTGCTTTTGGTGCAGCCGCCCCGAACCGCGCGTGGTAGTTTTTCTTGTTTCAGACTTTATAAAATAAATACCGCCTTATCGCCCGATTAAACAATGAAAAGTGTGTTTTTTGAGCCAGTCTACCCAGCTGAAGTTAACACAGGAGCTTGACACATTCACTTCGATGTCCCTTCAATGTAATGAAGCACGTGCTCACCCTTATACTCGTGTGCTCCAAGTGCTTCAGTATAACTGTTCTTGCGTACTAAACAGTCTACCTTATTTTAGAGTACAAAAAAGTACAGGTGCACCAAGGCACTCCTGCCGATTTAACGAAATCAAAGCAATAAGGTTTCAATTGTGGAAGCATTATTTCATTATTTTAATATATTGGCTCTTTGAAGTTTTTGTTCTTACCATTTTAATAATGGAAGGCCTCGGTAATCTGGCGTTAGGGACGTCCATGACCCATGAGCAAAGAACTTACGGCTTACCATGTGCCAAGAGCAATCATACTATGGGCATGCCAAGCTTCAGGTATCGGTTGACGACTTGGAAATAAAAGTACAACGTCACGCCTGACTGTAAGCTGGCAGCTAAGAGTGTTCACACTGAAGGCGCACCGTCAGTTGGGCAGCGCCATAGAGTATCCCTCGTTCTGGCTCTACTAACGTCAGTACAACATAAATTGGCGCTCACATCGCCGATCATATAGGAAACTTAGCGAGATAGCGCTTTCACAAATTGCTGACTTTCAACTTCCAGGATCGACATTTTAAATTACTTGTGTACGCATCAACAGATGTGTCTAACACATGTTTCCAAGTTAGAAAACCGCAACATATTTACTACGTCTATCATTCTCAGCTCTGGAGCCATGGAGCCTTCGGAGTGTTAGCAATGAGTGCGGGTCTTGCATTCTTGAGGCGTTGGCTTGGATTCCCATCCACGCGCAGATATATCTCATTCACGTTCAACTCAATTATCGTGATTTTTAGCCTTCGCACCATTCCTACCAGCTTCCAGCTTTGTCTCAATAGTGGCGGATACTTTTAACTAGAAAGAAAATAAATATTTCGCAATATTAAGCTTGGTAAAATTGTCTTAAGTAAATATTGAAACCACAATACTTTTTTTTATCATCGCTGATGGGGTGCTGAAAGATTACACATTTTTAACTAATACGATTCACAGAGAAAGCTTAGCTGGCGCGACAACAGTTGCCGATAGTTGGGAGCCTCGAGGGATCCGCATTGCAGTTTCTAAAATACAAACCTCACCTATAGTACAAAATTTTTAAACACAGAATACCACGATGTTTAGCGCTGCATATCTAACAAGATGCCATGATGATTTGTTTAACCAATGCTCTGTCAAAACTTATATAGTACAGAGAATATGTCGCGAATAATTATTGTAAATTTTGAAACCTTTTTGAAATGCATTCAGCCCAGAAACTTCTATTCACAGGGTCTTTTTTCTATGGGCCCTGCAGCGGGCTTTGTTACGGCAATCGATTTCACAACACTGGACGAAAAGGAATTTCAAGAGTTTCACGTTGTGGATCCAAAGAACACACTTTTGGCAGTCTGCTACACCTCGGGGGAGCACGGGTCTGCCTAAGGGAGTGGAGATATCTCACTACAACTACGTGGGCGCCTTCTACACGTGCCGGTAATTTTCCTATATAAGCTAACTTAGAATGCAATTACTGCTTTTGACCCCGTTCTATTTTTAATTTCACTTACCCTATTGCCTCAGGTACCTATCAAAAATAGGGCTCAAATTAGAGTTCTTAGTGATTAAGTGAACTCCTCCATCACCCCGAAACGGGGATGGAGGCCTTGGTGCCGTAGTTGGTCCAGCGTGACATAAAATATATGAAGCTGCGCCAAGTAAACATAGCTCAATAGTTTGGAGTAGCCACTATTGTCCTCTCAGTGACAGTATATTTCAGACCTGTCTAACCTTCGGTCACAAAATCGCTCCAGCTTCCTCCTTCTTGTACAACTTGGACCTTAGTTCATAATAATGTGCCAGTGCTGCTAAGTTTAGTGAAGGAAGTTGGAGCGTTACGCAACCAAAATGACCAAGACAGGTAACATATCCCGGGCGCGCTACTGCCCATACAATGGGGTGACGTTAGGTTTTTGAAGGCAAAACAGTCTGGCCCAAACGGATACGCGCATTGTGTAGGTCATAGAGACGGACGAATTGCTGAAATGTATTCGAACATCTTGTCTACAAAGCGGATATTAGACGTGTGTGTGCAAGGAGCTCCCGCTGTGTGCACGTTCAGGTGCAAGAATGTGTCACGTAGGCCTATTTAGCCTTTGTAGCTTTTATTTCTTCGTGTTCCCGTAACGATCACTCGAATATATCATTGACAAGAAGTATGTTAACGTACACGGAGCAGTAAAAGCTTCCGTTTTTGCTCAGTTCTTAGCAGAATCAGTCTCACTGGGCTTAATCCCAGAGAGACTTGGAAATCTCACAAAGGCTGATAGAGAGAATGACAAAGAAAAAGCGAGGGGCAGGCAACATCACCACTAAATCTAGCAAACGTGAGAACAGTAGCGGTTGCCCTGGAAAACATTGTTAATGCAGAGTAATTTGGGACGGAAGCCTAAAGGAGTAGTTTGGGCAGAAAAACACCTCTTTGCAAGGAGCCAATATGTAAGGCTGGCAAATGTGAAGAATAGAATAAAAGCAAAAAAAAACAATCCACCTGCGAGACTAGTGATAATACACTAAAGATGAAGAGAAGAACTGAAGCAAAGAGAACCACAAAAAAGTGCAAGAAACGAAAGTGCAGGATGGCTGTATATCAATGAAAATATGATACCACTGGGGGCTACAGTCGTGGTTTGAGAATGCTAATTACGCTAGTCGAAAGACTGGTTTAGAGAAAGAACGTATGAATAGGGAACGCAAGGGCGATTGGAGAAGACCTTCAATCAGTAGCGGCTAAAGGAATAGAAACGACTGGAAAGGAGAAGGGTTATAATGATGATTAAGAAGAATACATTCCAACCCCTCGAGGCGCGCATCAGTAACATGAGCAAGCTAAATAAAAATGTAGCAGACTGTGTTTACTCCAATAGCGCATGCATAACAAAGAGAGACAACGAGACACTAGCGAAGGGATAATGACGATTTCAGTGAAAGGACCATTGCACGTCTCACGACCCGTTTCTGTATGCGTGTGCCACCTGCAGTACAAACGTCTCTTATGTGTCAACCTCAGCGACAGCTGTGAATCGTGGCCGCCCGCCCACATACGCCGCCGAACAGATGTAAATGCCGCACCACGGGCGAAAAACCTGGAACTCGCTGCTGCTAGAACCAACAGCGGCCGATACCGCTAGAACCATCACGAGGAAAAAATCACACAGGGTAGATATATGTCTATTGTTGCAAAGACAAGGTTGTAACAGAAAAACGCATAATCACCCCAGAGCTAATATACACGTACAGAATCTCACAGGTTGAAGATGAATGTGTTTTTACATTGCCCCACGTAAGCACTCTTAAGTGTTTCTTGGAATTTTTTGTAATGTTTTCAGACAAATTTTCACACGCTCACGTATAGATTCACATTTTCCCCGGCAGTAAGCGATTTGTCGTTCTTGTGTATTGTAGTTAAAGCCACGCGGATGGGAACGAGAGTGAAAAGAAATAAATTAGGCCCAGCTTTTGATGCTGAGGAGTCGAAAAGGTCGACGAAACAAGGAATAATCTCTCAACAACTACAAGGGGCGAGTGCCAGAGAAGAAAACGTTTACCATTACTCGTCTAGCGTTGTGAAAATTCCTGGTCTTACCCGCCGCGGTGGCTCAGTGGCTAAGGCGTCGTGCTGCTGAGCGCGACGACGCGGGTTCGATTCTTGGCCGTGGCGGGCGCTTTTCTGATGAAGGCGAAAATCAAAAACACCCGTGTTTACGAGATTTCGGCGCACGTTAATGGCCGCCAGGGGGTCAAAATTAATCAGAGCCCTCCACTACGACGCACCTCATCGCCTGCGTTGTGGTGGCTCGTAAAACCTATACAACCAATTATTCCTGGTCGGCACTTTTAGCAATTCATCTGAAGGTGGCGTGCTCCATGAGTCGCTGCAACACCTAAAATATGAACCTGCCATTTTGTTGGTATGGTGCTTCGATGCACGTTCATTTAATGACGCATGGTTTTGATCCGTTGTCAGGGCTGGTATCGCCTCAGTAGCCTTCGCTGCCTTGTTGCCGCTCTTTTACATGTGACCAGTCCACATTGCTGAACACGTGTTGTTGCAGCGGCGGCACTTCTTTCGGTCGTCCAATTTTATGATTTAAGAGGCCCTAAATGAGTCCCCATCGGAAGCGCGCTATCGCTAGATAAGCGTTTTTTTTTTTCTTGTCCTGTTTACATGTGAAGTTTTGCCATCATTCAAGGTAGCCTTGACGTAGCTTTTTTGCATCTGACGTAGCCTCTATGACGCAGCTGACGCGGAAGACAACGCCGCCGCTGTTGGAGGGTTCCATCAAATGCTGCAGCGAAAAGCGTTTCCGGCTCTGGGGAAGCGGCAGGTGGTTTTGCCGGCTCGGGCGGCGTCTACGAGGGCGTAACTGCGACATGGCATATCTTTGTAGGGAAGAATGTCCTACCGTCACCATCCGTCAGGCGAGCCTAGCTAAGGTTGCTGTTATAGCGCGTGCTTTAACACATATGAGTAACGTTGACAAACACGGACCGTAGAAACGCTACGCCTGCGACCGGGACGACGATCTGCCTTGACGGTGGACATGGACCACGCACGAAACGGCACACACGGCATCAGCTAAAACTCGTCCCCGCCTGTCAGATCCGGGCTGTTGCTGAATAGCAGTTTACAAATGCGTGAAAGGGGATGATAGTGCGGTGAAAGATTGGGCTGAGGATCGTCGTCGGTGCTGCTTCATAAAACGGTGACCGAATAGCTGCGGCGATGCTGAACCTGATATTCTTAATCATTCATTTACTCTGGTCTCTGGTGGAGTAGATCCTTGAAATAGATTTTCCCTTGCATAAGCATTGCAGAATCCTCCCCCCAGCCGAGTGGAGGGAGCAAATGAACTGCAGGAGGGACTCGGTATACGGCCCGAATTCTTTGTTGCACGACGCGGCCTCCGAGAGACCTGTTCGCCGCAACATCGCACGCGTGCATGAAACTCATGCGGACCTCTAGTCGCAGGTGGAAATCTTCAATCATTGCCGAAAGCGAGCATGTTGTTTCGGGAGCCCTCCTATCTGGCCTTCAAACGGTAGTTTGCCCCTATACTATACTAGGGGAAACTATACTATAGTTTCCCTTATACTAGAACTGACTTGCCATCGCTAGCACGGCCGACCCGACGCGAAAAGTAGTGCCCCGCAGCCAGTACTAGGCGCAGCATGAGCGCCGGCTGCTAAAAACGATGAGCCGGACAAGCAGCAGAGCAGAACCGATTGCTTCACGTACCTCGGAGCGCAAGCGCCCTGACTGATGTTTCTAGGTTGTTTTGCTAGAGCTTTTCAGCTCATAGCATCGACAGCGGTTTGAGGCGCGAGGAAAGCGTGTAAGCTCCAGGACTTGTAGCCTTCGCCACCCTATTTAGGACCCCATTAAAGCTTGTAGTGTGGAAGCACGCGTTGGGGAGTACCCCTCCACAGCCAACCACGTGACGGCCTGGAGGTGCACAAAATTACACAGCGGGCAGGGATAACCTGCGGGCAGGGATAGCGGGCAGGGATAACAGGGATAAAATAGCGCAGCTGAATATCAGTGCTGATGAGTAAATTGCAAAAGGCAAAATGGTAAAACTGCACTAACAACGTAAAATAAATTTGCACTTTACGCAAAGCATTCAGAAATCTGTCAAAAATATAAGAATCAAAGAAAGAAAAAAAAGAACAAGTCGTGAAAATGATTTGACACTGCAATACTTCGTATTTTCACACAGAAGCGTCCTTGGTACAGTTCACTTCATCTTACTTTGTGATAGGCTGAACGGAAATAATTAGTCGAAGGAAATGACTAAAGAGGACAAAAGTAGGAAAATAAGAAAGCTACAAAAGAAACAAGCGAATTGAAAATATTTATGCCTAATAAACAAACCTCTCAAAACAAAAACTGAAATCGAAAATTGCGAAAATGGACTAACCGCGCAGCATTCTGCATTTTCACGAAAATACATCATTGCTGAAGTAATATATTTTACTGCTATAACTCTTTAAATTAAGATACTTGGCTGGACGGTATCTCAAAAATCAGTAGATGCCAAAGGTATCAAATATCATCAGAGAAATGAACTAAGAAAATCAAGAACAGGTAATTTATACGGCGCCTTCACGCGGCCAACACAAAATTTCAAGAACTCTGACAAAGATAACTGATACGCTACCACAGAATTCCGACAATGCCCCGCATGTTTAAGACGTTGCTGTTGCACAAATATGAATATTAGGCGCAGATAAAACAAGTTCTCCTTACAACAGCGTAACTACAATTCTCTGGATGGTTTGTAAATAATAATTCTCAAGGAAAAATATAAAAAGATTAAAACTAGCTAGCTCAATCAACAATATCCAACTTCAACACTGTCTTCATAAAATAGAGAAAAAAAAACTACCAAAGCCGACCTAAAAACACCCGCACGTTGCACTACGCCTTTCTCCATCAAAATAATGCATAATCAGCGAATGTAAACAGCGCAATCTCGGTAATAGTGTAAATGTGGCTCATCAAAAGAATGACAGCTACAAACCAACACAAATAATCAGACACATCCGGCTACTTAGTAACATCACTGGCTATGAAAACGCAAAATGAAAACAAGCCGAGTCATAATACGTACGCCCGCGGAGATCTTTCTCTGAATTTCTGCAATTTCTTTTTCTCTCGCGTGGCAGCTGTGGGCCCCCATTTTGTATCGCCTATTCACTCACGCAATATTGAAATCATTCAACTACAAATGTGTTTCCCGCAGGGGGGTTTTGCCATGGAGGACCACCGAAATTTCTCTTGGTGCCAACCCTATCACGCACATCTCTGGACTGGTGTTTCAAATATTTCCCGTTCTCAACGGCGCTGTCGGTGTGGTTGTGTCCGCCACGTCAACCCAAATTCAACTTATGGACGCCATCGATAGACACAAGGTAGGAATCTTTCGCCATTCGTTTACAATAGGGATAGCGGTGCGCAAGTCTTACGCTTCAGCTGGTAATGTAAAATGGACTCTGAGAGGCTGATGGGGCAATTTTAACGCTCAACCTAATTTCAGCTTCGTATAGTTGTCATCTGTGCTTCGAAGAAAGGCACTTACCATGACGTTGAAATGTAATCCACTCTCGAAAATAACTTCGCATGGGGGACAGTAAAAGGACGATTCACAAAAGATGGCTCGGTTGTGTCATTTTCTACAAAAAACGAAGACTTGTGTCTTCTTTTAACTAGAGCCGCGCGTATGGCATATTTTGCAAAAAAGAGCGCATACCGCGTGAGAATGCCAGCCAAACAAGTACAAAAACTTCAGTCAATATTTTTCTGTCGGACACAATCCTCATTTTTACCACCATCGTAATTCCGGGACTTACGGCTTTCCCTCGATAGTACAAGCCCCATAGGAGCTATAATAATGGTGATTGAAGTATAAAAGCAAAAAAAAACCCTGTTTTTGGGCCGAGGAAACAGGAAGAGGTTTCCAAACGTAATTCTTTCAGCTGGTTTTCAGATGCTACAAAGTAAATAGTTTGTTTTCCTTTTTTTCTCTCCAGAAAATAAAGATCGTGTGATGCTGTGTTTTTTTTAATATATTTTAGATGTAGCGCAGCGTTGAATATGTTCGGCAATCTGCTATGATGTACGCGTCGTAGCTGCCTCGCACAGAAATACGATTGGTTGATTGTAGGCTTTAACATGCCGAAGCAACGCAGGCTGGTGAGGCGCACTGTAGTGGAGGGTTCCGGATTAATGTTGAACACCTGGGGTATCTTTAACGTGCGCCGAAATCTCCTACACGCGGGCATTTTTGCTTTTCGCCTCCATCAGAAATGCGGCCGCCGCGGACGGGAATCTTACCCGCGTCCTCGTGCTCCTCAGCACGACGCCTTAGCCACTGAGCCACAAAGGCAGGGTACACAAATACGTCTGAGACACGATTTATATTAAAAGGAGGCACTTCCCCCATTTCTGTTATAAAGCTGCGTAGTTCGCAGTATTCTGTGCACGCGCGAATGGGTGGGTTGCGCCAATTATATCTCGCATTTTCCTTAAATGCGGGCACTCGAAGTACAGGTGAAGCAAGCACGTAGCTTTGGAGCAGGCATTAAGATAGAGAAGGAAACGAAGGAAATTTTGAAACATTCGAACTTGTGTGTGCGCTTTTTCCAAAATAATAATGTGACTGCTTCAGCAGTTTTTACGTCGCCAACTATAACGCAATGTCGCCTGCGTTGCGTCGGCGCGCTAAACCCTACCACCAACCAATGAATAACGTATGTTCATTTAGCAGCGCTGCGATGTCTTGAAAAAAAATATCCCACCTCCCCTCGCGGGAACCCCTGTGTAGATGCGACGCATAGGGGGTTCACGTTGCAGCGTTGGACAGCGGAAGAACGGCGCTGGAACGATGCAGCGGAGCGGCGCAGGCACCGCGTTTTATAGCGCGCATAACGGTGAGGGGACGCGCCGGCGCGAGTGCGTCTGTCGCGGCTATGACGCAACACAATCCAACACAATCCACTTTAATCCAATTCAATCCAAATCCAATACAGTCCAATCCAATTCAATCCAAGCCAAGCCAAGCCCAGCCAAGCCAAACCAATCCAATCCAATACCCCTCGCGAGAGAGTGTTCGCTATCGGAGAGGAGAGGGGTGAGCGGCGGAGAGCGCAGCTGGCGCGGCGAGGAGAATGGGGGACGGGCGGACGCCGACGACGACAACGCCGGATGCAGGGACAAGGCGGGTTAATGAGATGGGTTGCATCTAAAAAAGTTGCGATGCTTCAACGCCGTAAACCATGTTTGTCAAGCGATAACTGCGGTTTTGCCCCGATAGCCGGCAGAAACTGCACACATAATGTACCGCAACGCAGCCCTGCGCAATCAGCCGGGGTCATTTGCTGTAACATTTTCAGATTACCCGCACCCTTACTCACTTTGTTTTAGGCCCCTTCCCGCACCTCTCCTGAGGAAAGAAAGCGCGTTTTCATGCTTTTATAAAGTCCGCACAAGAGCGCCATTCGCTAGCTTGACCTCCCTCATCTTGAAGTTGAGACTACCGCTAATTGCAATTTAAGCAATGACGCGGAGCAACAGAGTACTCGTTTTAAAACCAACTTCTTTTTCGCAAGCTCAAAAATGGAGTTAGAGTCGCATGAGCCGTCATCGTGATGTATGTTTATTATTGTAGTTATAGTACTTGCCACTGAATGCAGTGATAGCGAATAATCAATGCTTTAGTTTTCTTGAGTTGAGATATTCGAAACTGCAAAATACATTACTGAGGCGCTGCAAATGAATCCCATAACTAAAGCCATTACGCGAGCACCTACGACTTTCACGTCTTCTCTGTAATATTCCCAATGGCTTCCGAACCCGCTCTTTTATATACCTTCTACGCCACTGGCATCACTTTTCTCTTGTGAGGAATGACATGATGCGGCTTTCAGGAGGCTCCAGTTGCGTCAAGTAATTGTGCCTGGTGAGCTCGCTGGTTGTTGATTTGCGGGTTTTAATATTCTACGAAGTTTTCATATCCCTGAATTGAGCACTAGTCAGTCCTTTTGCGCTCTTTTCGAAGCACGTATGCAACGGAACAGAACACAGAGAACGCTTCAGTGCATGTACAGAACGCTCGTTGTCTAATTTATTAATCTGTGTATTTGCAGGTAATCGTATAAGCATTAGAATAAGGGTGCCAGCACTTCATACGATGTGGCCTTTGACTACTATGAGGGTGAAGAAATATGCCCGTTGCACAATCAGGCATTCCTGTGAAATCTCTCGCGAAACAGCGTCACACAATTTTGGGAGGAAACCTCTCAGGGTGTTTTCAGAGTGTTTTTACGCCGAATCGGCCTTAATTTGTTGGTACGTTTTGTGGCTGACATTTTGGGTCTATTTGTTAGTGCATTGTGTATACAACCGCTCCAGCAGGGGTGTTATTTTGTACTATCAGGCAGTTTTCCTGACAAGCCATCCTTAGAACACCTTGGTAAAAGCCTTATGAACAGGTTATTCCACAAGTCATGATTTGTATTACTTCGCTTATTGTCAAGAACTACAGTGGGACCCTGATAACACGACTTTCAAGAGACCGCAAGAAAACGTCGTATAACCGGAGTTTCCTACGACCGGGGTGTAGGTAAATGCCGTCCTAGTAGACGGTCTCACGCGGTAGTTGGGCTGCTAACCTTTTTGAACTACTATATTTAGCGCGTTCTCACGCAATTTTCTAATCTTTATTTGAAAAATCTGCTTCAAAAAACGCCTATATTTTCCCCCTCTCTTCCAGTGCGTCCGAGATATCCTCGCCAGCCAAGTTTCGCGCGCTACAAGACACCCGTGCCATGCGGTGCTATTTATAGCCCACGAGCCCCGCGCCTTGCGCCCGCGATATAAGGTCGACTTGGTCGACCAAATTAAGAGGGGAAAAGGAGTGTGAAACTCCCAAGGCTAAGCGAAACGAACGATAGTACAAGGCGGATATGAAAAAAAAAAACTGAATTTCCGTACAAGGTGGAGA
The DNA here is from genome assembly GCA_013339765.2 of Haemaphysalis longicornis. NCBI lineage: Eukaryota > Metazoa > Arthropoda > Arachnida > Ixodida > Ixodidae > Haemaphysalis > Haemaphysalis longicornis. The sequence continues at coordinate 46,917,103 of CM023451.1, read as the reverse complement.
CACCCTTTAAACGATCCCGTGCGTCGCTGATTGGGTCAAAGTGCTATACGTGTCTTCATCCCTTGCGGCGAACGCCCGTGATTGTAGGCTACCAAGCAAAAAAAGAAGCGGAGTGACAATGCCGCTTAGAAAGTCACTGATAAGCAGAGAGCAGAGGGAGGGAAGGGAGCGTAGGGAAAGGAAGAAACTTGCATCGAGCGGGCGAGGAAAGCGGGTGTTCAGTCATCGTAATGGGGTTACGTCCTAGTGTTTTTGCATTAATCGGCGGCTCGATGGAAGCTTCACATTTCGGTCCGACAACCACCTGTACCCTCAACTATAACTTTTCGCGGTTGGCGCGTTGGTGTACTGGTGCCGCGTGGGGACGTCGAAGGTTAACTTCCGCTCACGAGTACCCGCTTGCTTGCTTGCGTCTGTTCAGCAAGTGGTCTCGCTTGCATGCGGACATTTGCACATCAAGCCACGTCAAATGGGGGTTAAGAACAAAGGCCGGGAAAAGCCGGTGAAGCCGTGTAAAATATGGCAAAAACCGCCGGTTTATACGCGTCAGGGTCCCTCGTATGAAGCTGACCGCGTGCACCGAAGCGTCATATCGTCGGGGTTTTCAATGCATTGTTTCTACAGGGAGTTTCCCGGGACCGCGGTGATCTGACGTAACACGCGGGTCGTCGTACGTCTGGGGGACGTATCAGCGGGGTGCAACCGTAATTTATTCAAGAAAAAAACCAATTATTCAAATTTGGTCAAGCAATACTTGCTCTAAATATGAACCATAGCCGTGTTGAAATCGCAATAGGCCTCTTGGGCGAGCCAGATGTTTTTTTTAAGATGCCCTTCTGAAGCCAATAAAATATTGGGGACTATTGACGCAACTGCAAATTACTTTGAAAAGTTTAAAAGGCCTTGTAATGGCCATTTTTTTATATGTCTCAAGTCCCTCGATGGGAATGACGCTGCACACTCTGCTGCACAGAAAATCCCCTCCGGGCAGTCTGTGATGACAGCCAATACCAGAAAATTCCCAAACCTCAACGGCTACGCCGTCATCCCGTCCCGCTGCAAACGCAAACGTCGACGGCTCCATCCACCCCACTCCTGCCTTTCCCGATCCGAGGCGACCACACTTCGCCGGCTGTAGACCACTGCACCACTGCACCACCACTTCCACCACTGAACACTCAACACCTTCCACCACTCAACACTCGTCCAACATAACCTACCATACCAAATAGTACACCAGCTGAAGCTCCTGTTCTAGCCCAACGCCCTGTGTCATCTAGTATGACAGTACTAAAAATTGCCATCAATGACACTCAATTCCCGTCCCACGTACGAGCAGTGGGAGGGCCAGGTGTCCAGGTATCTCTATAGCAAGAGCACGCTGATAGACAGGGCACGAGCAACCAGCACGAATCAGGGCATCCCGAAATAAAGACGCCCCCTCCACCGCTCCATAGGGGTGATGCCCTCACCATGATGCCCCAATGAACTCCCAATAATGGTGTTTATTCTTTTTTCCTCTTCTCACCTCGTACCTCTCGTCGTTGCTGTCTGTCCTCTCTATTTTCTGCTGCATGCATAAAAGAAATACGGGGTATGGCTAGCCAATGTGGTGGCCAACTGCGTCCCAAAGGGGTTCATATACTTTTCCTTTTATTTCAATGCTTAAAATGGTTGTTCCAGAACCTAGAGAACAAAAGCTGAAATTTTTAACAAAGCGCCCACTCAACTTATAATTCCTTTTTCTCCGCCCGACAGGCCACATTGATGCTGACCTTCCCGGCCCCTCTGCAGACATTCGTGCGTGAGATGCGTCGTACAGGACGACGCCTACCAACGATGAGGCACATTACTGTTGGTGGTACAGTGCTCACAGAATGGCTATCCAATGCAGCCCGTTCTACGTTTGGAGGCCTCCACAGCCTACAGAATATTTACGGCATGACGGAAGCATCTCTTCTTATCTCTGCTCAGCCGGAAGACCTTGCAATCGAAGAGCATAGAGGGGACATTGGCTTCCCAGCAGTAACCGTCAAAGTTAAGGTAACCGTCAGTTACTATGTGATTGACAACTAGGGGCATCTCAGTCGTGTCATGATCTGAGCGGAATCCACTACGGTGTCGGCATACCAATGCAGTACCTTTATTTGTTTTATTTATTTATTTCGAAAATACTGCAGGCCAAGAATGGCGCAAGCAGGAGTGGGGGTGGTACAATACAAGAAAACATGACCAAAAAAGGAAACAAAACAGAGGTGATGGTGGTCATATAGCAATAGCAAGGAGGTAGTGGTGGGAAGTGGAACAGGTTGTTACGCTGAAAGTCGGAAGTGGAGAAAATGGTGGGAGTGGGAGGCAAAGCACAGAATGCGGCAGCAGGGTAGGAGCAAGTGAGTGTCGTGGTCTTTGGAAGCTGCTGGGAAACGGGCAGCCCGGAAAACACGCGTCAGTGGGCACGCCGTAATTGCGGCGTCGGGCGGTGCCACTCAAATCTGTGCATGAAAAGAAGGTCAGCTACCCCGCCGTTGGAACCCAGAGGCGGGTACCGCGGGGCAGGAGCAAAGAGTGGCCTATATTTGTACATTTTCGCATTACTCTCGAATTCTTTTTTACTACACGTCTGCAATTAATGCTGTTCGAGCAGCTCTTCTAACACACACAGCAGTAAAGAGCAATCATTTTAATATTTCAATTTATGCGCAAGCACTTGGGGATCAACCGCAAGAAATGAAGATGTTTATCCTGAAGCGTGTGCCCAAAACCTGAAGCATAGCCCAGGGATACATATCGAGAGAGCAGCCGAATTAAGATAGTGTGCACTTGATACGCTTGACAAATGGTAGATATTGGGACGCCCAAACCAGTGATTCGTAATTTTAAACGAACAATAAGCAAAACCCTTTCACTCACCGGTGAAATGCTACGAACTACATAGCAACAATCTATTCAACACTGTACAAAATTGTGCGCAAGCATCAGAAATAAGGACCCCAAGTATTTCACGCGTGTACCCTAGCTTGATATTACGTGAACACACACTGTAACATACCAACATAGGCTGGTGAAAAACCATATATAACGGGTTTTCGACTTATGCATCTTCATCGGTCAACATATTGAATAAGCCTATTAATCAGTTATACAACACTCTTAACAGCGCAGTATACTGGGGCGCGGCCGTTGAGCGGGTGGACGACAAATAATCTGTGCGCTTGCCCTGAAATTTAAGACAGTGTGACACAGCAAAAGAGTATCACTTTCCTACAGGTTTGTGTTGGACAACGATTTATATGAGGAATATATGCTGCGCCCTTTCCAGACCGTTGAAGAGAACAAGCAAGGGTTATGTACAGTGCTCACGGATTGAAACGCGACACTGCGAGCGCGTGGCTGCCGGTACACGCAAAGCCGCCCGCGGACGCCCTCGCGTAAGCTAGGTGTTGCATTGTGGCATACCGCGAGGATGAGAGCGTGTTGACCGTAGGCTTACTGCTTCCGGTTGCCAATGAGGGGGACTGTGGTTCCCCGCAGTGACAGCAGGGCGCTGGGAGACTGGAGCGCTCGACCGCGTTTCTGCGTCAATGCTACTAGCATCGACTTCATTCGGCTGTGCGCGCATCCGATTTCGCGAAATCGTGTGCGCGCGCTCTTGTTATGCGTGCCCTTCCAATGCAGCACAGAAAATGTTCATGTAATGCACAGTCACGCTCATCTGAATAAAGGAACTTCTGTACGAAGTTACAGCAAACTTTATTCCAGGATGCAAACTAAAAAAAAGGAAATATGCCTTTGCAAGCACGTTCGCGTGTGGTGCGGTGCATTAGTACTTCGTCGGCTCATACACCTGCATAGCAGCCAAAGTGAACATAAATGGAATAGGTTGTGCATTCTGAGGGAATTCGCACCCGATGGTTGCGTCAGTGGTCTTTGATTTCATTTTCGCTTAATATCTAGGAGCAGTACGCCTGCCATTTTCCCTCCATTTTTATTGAGCACACAGTAGCAATTGACGAAAATTGTCATCTAGTTCATTTAAGCGCCAAACGAATTTCACTTCAGAGTAAAATCAGCCAATATCAGAAGTCTCCGAGGAGGCGCATTTATAGGGAGTAATATTTAGGTGTGCATGCGCGTTGGTCAAAATGTGTTCTTTGCATTGAGCACATCACCAGTAGCACCAATCATGCACTGTCCAGTTCATAACAGAAAAGTGTCTCTTCGCAGAGAGGAAGTGGCAGAAATCGAAAGCAGGCCCTCCAGTTATTAGGCGTGAATTCTAACCACTCAACCATGGTTTATTCCTCGGAGGAAGTTATAATAGCGTATTTTGCATTTTCGGACGTGCTTTCAAACCTAGCAGGAACAAAATAAATACACTACAGCTTGACGAATTCACCACTACTAGAACTGGAAAAACTGATCCGATGCAGACACACGTACACACAAAACACATACGAGCGTAGGAGGACGACAGACTGCACTGTCTTTACCCTAGTCGTAGCAGTAGTAAAAATAATTTACTTGGGCAGACGATTTGCGAGTGCTTTCCTAGTAGAGGAATCCACGAGTTGAGAGGATGGCCTTCGCTCTAGATAACAGCAGTTGCTGTATGTTTAGATAGCTGCTGGCCACCAGGTTCTCCAACAGCTCAGCGGTTAAAGAATGGATCGGATATCGGGAAGGTTGGGATACTGCTCACACTGCGATATAATATGACGTAGATGAGCGGGCGTTGACACAACTAGAAGTCTGAAGGGTAATGAGTTGAAAACATACGATGCAGGCAGGCTGGGTGAGGAAATGCATTGGTTAGTATCCATGCAGTAGCGATTCTTCTTCCTTTGATAGTGCAGGGTGAGCGGGGAAGAAAGTGTTGGCCGAAAGACACGAAATTTGGAGCGCGTCTTAATGGGTGACGAGAGGGGTGGGCGACTTACACTCATTTGAGGCCTCGAGCGAGGGAACGCTGGTTTGCTGATGCACATACACCTAAATTAAAAAAGTGCTCAAGACGAGACACAAAGATGACATGAAGCAACAAGCCAAAATGCTTCTAGTTCTTATGTTGGTGCTCAAGGTTGAGGTCCTTCAGTCAGGAATAGCCAGTAATAAGAACAATTTTGACGTGCCGGTAGGGTTGCTGTAGCGAGGGTAATTTTAATATACAGGGGGCCACCCTCCCGGCTAAGAATATCCGTATGGTCGAACCAGGCGCCACATATTGACCGACAGCACATGTCCCCTCCAAGGTGTTTTGCTGTGCCTTGCTGCTGTACTGTTTCCTGCACCGATTTTCTGGCTGGCTAACTCTCTGGTACAAATATAAACTACATATTGGGGACACATGTTTCCAACCACTAGTACCGCTGACACTATTTGTACATGTCAACCGCGTTTTGCCCACCGGAAACTTCAACCACACGAGTCGGAATTCCAGCGTACACCTGATGCTAGGAACAGTTTTACATTAAAACACCCATTGCAGTGAATGACAGGAACCTAGATTACAATATAGATCTCTAAGGTAAAAACCAAGGTCGATAAGAGGCCACGTGGCTTCGCAGAACGAACAGCTCCTCTACGCTTCCGCTAATTGCAGCTCCGCGTGCACACAACAGCCGGCAGGAGAAAGAAAAGAACACGGAATCTTCCCTCGATAGGGTGCAACCAGCCGTCTCGTTGACAGTTTATGTATTCCAAAAAGGTAGGCGCTGTCTCACGCTCTCCGAGATCCGTGCAGCTTTGCTCTGGTACAGTTGCCAATGGCGCTGTTGGGACTAACAATTACCGCAGAGATAAGCACTTTTACTGTAGTTAAAATTGTGTAATACATTCTTTGCTTCTCGGTTTTTCTGAGCTTCGCTATGCTAGCCTATCATGATTGTGAAGAATTCTGTGGCTACTGATCCCGGTTTCCGGATATCGCCTATCCGATTTTCTGGCCCCCTGTCGCACGTGCCATCAAATGCGTCATGACATCTCCCGTTGCCTTAGGTCGTGCACGCTGCCTAAGCTAATACTTTCTGCACGCACTGATGCAATAATACTTACACGGCCACCACACGCGCGCACACAAAAACCCAAGCACAACATATGCGTATGTATCCAAACACACACGCAAAATCATATCCACACACCACATACACAGACGCATACCGAAGCTGTGTGTACCTATTTGCGCATAGTGGGGTGGAGGGTGAAGTGAGTTAAATGCACCCGCACTTCATAATGTCCTTCGATTTTACCAATTTATGCAGAAAGCATTATTAATTGTTATCGTTCCCCAAGAAGGCAATGAATGCCACTGTAAACTACCTGCTAATAGTTACGAAAGAATTTCCCAAACGAAAGTAAAAGTGCCCTCAGGACGGTGCTGGTACAAATTTTATTGCAGTATAACCACTTATAAGGGTCATTTCCATTGGCACTGCGTGTACCATTACAACGTCATTCTTCACTGTTTTCTCATAACTGACGAGATTCGGCTCCCGGCATTTAATGTGATGCGAGAGTAATGCGGCAGGCGACAATGTAAACGAATCTTTAAGTTTGTGCCAGTGACAAATGAGTTGTACTCAGGCACGCCAATCACGTTTTCCTTTTTGGTTTCTTTGAAAGGTTGTAGACACAATAACGGGACAAAAGCTCGGCCCTAACCAAATGGGAGAGATCTGCTTCCACAGCGCTTCCATGGTGAGAGGATACTACAAGAATCCCAAGGAGTCGGCAGAGCTGTTTGACAAAGATGGCTGGATGAAATCAGGTAAAGCGAAAGCACAACACCAAAATAACTGAAAAGCTACAAGTGTGTCGTAATCTTTTAAGCGTTTTAGTCTACACACTAGGAACGATTAGAATTCAAGAGGAAAGATTGTCTTAATCGAGGCGAGATACACCGATTGACGCAGGTGCAAACCGATTGTACTCCGCATACGTTCTGTAAGAGTTTGGAAACCACAAAAAAATTTTCTCTCCCAAAGGAAGATTGAAGACTTTAGCAATGCCGCACTTATGAGCAATCTATACGCTATACAGAAAGGTGGATTTCAACTGACATATCGAGACAAATGTCTGCATAAGCAAGCAATTATAAAAACCAAATGTATTTTTCCTGTATTCGGCCGTGACGGAAACAGGCAGGCCACAAACTGTCGAAGGTTTTATACCGTATGCAGATGGAGCCGGGCACAAAAAGTATCGGTTTTGGTAACGCTATTGCGTACCCCTTTCATATGGGACTTTCCAGGTACTACTTTATCACTCGCACAATTCGAACTATATCGCGAAATTCCGGCTCCTAACATTATTTTGAGGGCGAAGTTATACACTGGCCGCCGCATGCCCCGACACATTTGTCAACATCTGAATCGGTTTATCTCGCCATTAGGGAATGTGCTGTGTAGCCGGCTCGTATACATAAATACGGCGTAGTAAACACTAGATGACACAGGCGCTGGTCACCAACGGCTTCTTCTATTGAAAGTGATGGCGTTATGGGAAGAAGAAAAAGTATCCGCAAGATCAATCGCTCTCTGCACACCGGTATACGTAATTTATTTTGCAGGTATCACTTGAGAATGCCAAAAGTATGGAAAATCCGACGCATAGGTACAAATACACCTACGATAACGCTTTCGTCGTGCTTTGTCTAGGTAGAAAGGAACTGTACTGATGAATTTTTTAGCGTTCCCATTCTTGCGTTAATTGCAGATATTTGGTAAGCCGCGGTGAGTGTGTGGACAAAATACGAGATATACTTTGAACGCTTCTACTGGTATGGGGAAACTGGCCACCCAGTGCTGTGCCCTGAGAACGTGATACACGCAGAATACAAAGTATTCTCGAACCATTACCCCAGTGTCTGTCACCACTCTGGCGCACAACAGGGCGGCCTGTGTTATCTCGTGCGACATCGCCGGCGGCCCCCCCCCCCCCCTCCCCCGCTCGAGGCCACTTTCCGAGCACCGCGGGCGCCATACCCGGGATCGAGCCAAAGTTATATACTGTTAGAGAAAACCCTGCGGATGACCACAGCAGGAAGTAGCAGCAGCTGCAGCTCCGCTTTCCAGCCTGGCTGAAAACTGAAAGAAAGCTTTACTTTATATAATAGAAGGAAAACACATACAACCGCGTATTATTTGTTTAGAAAGAGTGAAATTGAGCTGCAGTTTTGTTCTTTATTGGCGGTTTGGAGCTATGAAAAGCCTCTTCATGCACGCGCTTCCCCTTAATCAAAAATGCTGGGGTTACTTCTACTTATTTTTGTTTGTGGATGCTCATGTTTGCAATACGCACGTTTCATGCACACTTGTGATTGCAATCAAGGAGATCTGACCATGGCCTTATCCACGGCCGTAGGCATAACTTTAGCACGTTTTCACACAGCTTCCAAAATTGGTCAATGCAATCTTGTCTACCCTGAAGGGGTGTATAATAGGAAAAGATTTGGAGAAATAAGCTTGCTTTTTACCTTGCCACGGAAACAACATAAGGATCGGTTTTACCCGGAAGAACAGTATGCAGTTGAGTAGAACTATGCTACTTGCATATATAGTTCTTGATAATTATGAACCATATAGCTATGAGTACGGACAGGAATTTGTCCCCGTGCGGATTCAGAACCTGTTACAAGGAACACCTACTCCTAATGAAGACAGTACCATGGCATGCGCTAGCCTATTTTCGCAAAAAACAGACTGTGGGAGCCGTAGGTGCGCTTTTGTATTGATAGACTGGTATGAATAAGTAAAATGGTGGCACAATGCCGCAAATTTTAGCGCAGCCTCCACGGTGGATCATTGTGATGGCTGCATGGCATTTTTACATTCAAACGTGTGATTATGCGCCGTGATGTAGATCGACGTTTATCCAACGCACTCGTTCCACATATGCGCAGGCGAACTTTGTATTTATTTTTTATTTATTTATTTATTCAATACTGCCAGCCGCCCTTTGGCAGCCAGAGCAGGAGCAACTTTATGCACTGATTGACAGCACGGCCAACACTAAATGCAGACTGGGTACAGGGCATCTCACATTTATTATGAGGGTATATTGTTATCACGATTGCGTATGTTTTTGACATGTGTCCCTGCTGAAAAAAATAAAAAAATAACCAAGTCCCAGAATACCTTAGGAGTAGCTTGGCAAGCAGTAATTCCTCGAAGTGTAAGAACATGCTGCTTTCCTTACACGGTGCATCACCGCGTGTTTGGTGGCTGGATGGCTGTGAAACACCATTTCGCTGCTGGGTAATGTGATGGGTGTGTCTGTTTTCAAGACAGGCTTGGAGCATAAAAACCGGCACTTCTATAGGCCCCGGAAACATGTAGTGGCTGCAGTCAAGCATTTCAGATGTATTTGTTGCTGTTGTCCGCACCGCTGCCGTTGTTGATGTCCGTTGTTGTTGTCCGCAAGGCTGCGTCTATCCTCCACTCTCCCCCTCTCCTCTCCCCGTTGTTGTTGTCCGCACCGCTGCCTTCCCGCGTGCGTTCGTTGTTGTTGTCCGCAGCCACTCTCCCCCTCTCCTCTCCGATAGCGAACGCTCTCTCGCGAGGGGCATTGGATTGGATTGGTGGCTTGGCTTGGACTTGGCTTGGATTGGATTGGATTGGATTTGGATTGGATTGGATTAAAGTGGATTCTGTTGCGTCATAGCCGCGGCAGACGCACTGGCGCCGGCGCGTGCCCAGGAAGTGCGAACAATCTCTGTCAACATATGCGGGTGTGCGGCCCAGCGCGCTCTCACTCCGCCGGTGGGCGGCGCTGCGCGCGGTGCTGCGCATGTGCAGTACTCTCTCTCTCCGCGGTCTCCTCTCCTTCGGGCGCGCTGCGCATATAACCGGTGTGCCGCTCTCCGGCGGCCTTTCGGTCGACGGTTGCTCTCCGCTTGCGCTTGAATCCCCCCTCAGCGTCGCATCACGCCAGGGTTTTCGCGAGGGGAGGTGGGCGTAATTTTTTTCGTTCTGACCGCCGTAGCTTGCACTTTTGTTTCATGCTTCGTAACTTCTTTTACGATTCTGCGAGTGAATTTGTCACCGACCAATTTATTTACTATTATGGTATTGTAATATTGCCTATTAAAGCAAAGCTTCCTACCACTACCCGCCGACAGTTCTTTCGTGGTGTGCGGGACAAGAAACCCCTAACGCGGCTGGGAAGGCAGAATGCGCTTTTCCACTCACGAAACACTGTGTACGTGGCACGGTGATAGGGCGCAATTACCAGGCCTTCTCCGTGCTCAACCTTGCGGGCGCTTCAGCGGGACCCTTCCGTCGGCTTTGTCGTCTGCTTTAGTGACGGTTGTGGGCCTGTTTTGGCGCAGCTTCACCTCCATTCTCGGCTTACTCCGCGCGGCTTTAATAACTTGTTCTACAGCGCCTCCTGGGTAACCCTGACCAGACCGAATTAAGTGGTCGTACACCAACGATACATGAAAGATTGGTTTGAATGGCGGGAAAACAAAATGTAGAGACTACTTACAGACATCTGGCTCCTAGAAAAATGCCACCTTTCGTGCACTGCTTGTCACGATGTCAGGTTCGGGACAATAATAATAACAGAACGAAAAACTTTCGACGAGACTATAGTTCTATTGCTCCAAACCACCCAAAATGAACACAACCGAAACAGATACAGTGATGAGAGAATAACAAAAATGAGCGTGACTAACTATTGGCAAAACGTTACAGTCCAAACAAAAGTAGAGAAATTACGTGGTTTGTCAACGAAAATGGTCCGCCGCACCTCACTTCCCGGTAGCACAGGCAGGGCGTGACATCTCGTGGCTGAAGGTAGGGCAACGCGCTCCGAGCTCCCGTCGCTGAGGAGCCGACGCAGCTCTCTTGGAACGTCGCTGCCTTATGCCGATTTCCGACGAGACAACTTGCTTGCGGGAGAGGGGGTCAGGAGTTCCATTGTGAAGGACCTCTTGGACGTGGCCCGGGTCAAGGCACCCGGCCGCCAGCGTTCCGGTCTCTCTTCATTCTCGGTGTTCTTCTTCAGCCCCTTCTGCCGCCAGCTGCTGTCGCTGTCTCTCACCGACGCACGGGGAACGACTTCCTTGCGGAGGAGACGTCTTGGAGGTTGCAGTCGTGGATGACCTCTTTGGGCACGGCACGGGTCTGGTCGCCCGACCGCCGCGCATCCCGGTCTCGCTCCACGCTTCTGAATCCCTTTCTCTCGATGTTCTCTCCCGGGCTCGCTTCTCCCCGCCGGTCGCTGTCACTGGCCGCTCCCGATTGGCTGGTGGCTGGCGCGATCTCGTGCCATGGTCGCGAGCGCTCGGCGCCGTAGCTGGTGTCAATCAACTTGGCGGAGCATCTTGCGCATGTCGTCTGCTTCGTAGCTTTTTCGTTCTCGTCTTCTTTCACTCATGACAATATCCCCCAACTTAACCATTTTCCTACGAAAAATGTCTCTTCACAGTCCTACACCCCACCGAACACATACTACTTGTAATGAATTGTCACACACTATTTAGTCCTCATCACTGCACTTGAAACCTCCCCGCGAAAAAGCACAACTGCACAAAAAACCAATTAAAGTACATCATAAACCGACACACCAAGCTAATCTATACTACATACGCCAGGTCCAAGTGGAACAGCCAGTCCAGAATCGTCCAAACAGGCAATCGGGCAGATATTTCTTTCCTTTTCCGACAGTGGCTCCGATGGCCACTCTCTGCCTCTAACGTATACACGTCGTGCAGCATAGTCATAGGTTTCCCGTTACATCACAAACCTACGCACGCACACGCTAACTCTCGGCCAGGCTGTGAGCATGGCACATACCGCAGCAACATTTCCTTTAGTGGTTTGACCTTGGCAAAGCTACCGGTGCCTTTACATGTAGCCTCTGTGCCGTCCTATAGCTTCTCTTGGATTTCGATTTCCACTCCTTAGTTCGACTTGGGTAGCACCTCCTTAGATCACTTGACGGTTGCTCCATTCGGGACACTACGCGGTCTGGTCGGACTAAAGTATGGGGGCCTTTGACATCTGTGCCTTTAGTCGGTGTCTTTTTTACTACAGAGCGGTCCTTCGGAGGCGGGATGTCCTGCGTCTCCGAATTGTCTTCATTATCAAACTTAGTTTCCAGGGGCCTGCAAACAATCAAGTTTGATATTGCTGCGTGGGATTGAAATGATGTTTCGCTGCTACGGTCTGATTGAAGAACCATCTGATGTTTCGCTAGTAGATCAGGTTTCCACTGTTGTTTGGCATCTTGTGCCTCTCCAAAAAGTCGCCGAGATTGCTCTGAGCTAAAGCTAGAAGGTACGACAGGTTGGATTTGATCAGTTTCTTCTTGACTACCATCTGATTGAGATGCTGCCTTTCGCGTCGCTTCCGGTTCCGCGAGCCGTAACTTTAGCGGCAGCGTTTCTCTTTCAATTCTTTCACGCGCTCGCACGTGCTCATCACGCTCCTTCCTAATCGCGGCTAGCTCTTTGGCCGCCTCGCGATCTAGAGCCATCTCCTTGCACCGGAGCTCTTGTTCGTCGCGCACCCACTGCTACAGCGCTTCGCCGCTTAAGCCTAAGCGCTCCCCCAATTCAAAAGGTTCTGCTGTGTCCATTTCGGGTTTCTAGGGGTATACACTAAGAACTAGTCTCGTCCTGTCGCGGACGCCAATTATTGTCAGGTTCGGGACAATAATAATAACAGAACGAAAAACTTTCGACGAGACCATAGTTCTATTGCTCCAAACCACCCAAAATGAACACAACCGAAACAGATACAGTGATGAGGGAATAACAAAAGATGATCGTGGCTAACTATTGGCAAAACGTCACAGTCCAAACAAAAGTAGAGAAATTACGTGGTTTGTCACCGAAAATGGTCCGCCGCACCTCACTTCCTGGTAGCACAGGCAGGGCGTGACATCTCGCGGCTGAAGGTAGGGTAACGCGCTCCGAACTCCCGTCGCTGAGGAGCCGACGCAGCTCTCTTGGAACGTCGCTGCCCTATGCCGATTTCCGACGAGACAACTTGCTTGCGGGAGAGGGGGTCAGGAGTTCCGTTGTGAAGGACCTCTTGGACGTGGCCCGGGTCAGGGCACCCGGCCGCCAGCGTTCCGGTCTCTCTTCACTCTCGGTATTCTTCTTCAGCCCCTTCAGCCGCCAGCTGCTCTCGCTGTCTCTCACCGACGCACGGGGAGACGACTTCCTTGCGGAGGAGACGTCTTGGAGGTTGCAGTCGTGGATGACCTTTTTGGGCACGGCACGGGTCTGGTCGCCCGACCGCCGCGCATCCCGGTCTCGCTCCACGCTTCTCAATCCCCTTCTCTCGATGTTCTCTCCCGGGCTCGCTTCTCCCCGCCGGTCGCTTTCGCTGGCCGCTCCCGATTGGCTGGTGGCCGGCGCGATCTCGTGCCATGGTCGCGAACACTCGGCACCGTAGCTGGTGTCAATCAACTTGGCGGAGCATCTTGCGCATGTCGTCTGCTTCGTAGTTTTTTTGTTCTCGTCTTCTTTCACTCATGACACACAAAGGACTGTTTTCAAAGTTGCTGAATGCTAACACCGTTGTGTTTTAACAGGTATTACAAAAGACGAAAATGTAAGTGGTTTTCGATAAATAGCAATGGTAAAAGTTCTGTCAGATTCTCGCAATTCTCAAACTTGCAAAACTATTTAGTTTTATTCTGCATAAATGGGAATCACTAGGCTTACATGCCAGATTGTTTCGGTGTCTGCGCTTGTGTCGAGCTGCGCGATAGCGCCGAGCCTAGCCCATCAGGATGGCTAGGTTCCGCTGTCTCACCCTTCAGAACGCGCTTCCTTTCCATTTTTTTTCTTCCGATGCCCGGCCAGGCCACAGCAGTGGCGTCCGCTGGTCGAGCCCTGACGTGGCCGACGCTGCTGCGTTTGGGACGACGCCCCCGCGAATCCCACGTAACGGCTGGAAGAACCTCTGGTGTCACTCTTTCTAGAGCCACGTGGATGAATTCAAGTGACGTCACATGTGGAATTGTTGTGGGGGCCGTTCACAGCTTTGCTTTCCAACCACCGTCACAACGTGGATTGGAGCCAATTATTTCCACCTTTATTCTTTCAAGTACAAAATCAAAGATGAATATATTATTGTAGTCATCATGAATAAATTTCTAGCATGGGCTCAAGCCTGGTGATATGCTATATACCAGCGCAAAAATCTAACCATTTACGAAAAATCCGGCACGACTCTGTGTTTAGGTGTGACAGATGTTCTCACATTGTTGGATGAGCAATATAGAAGATTGAGAAAAAAAAAAGCAAAACTCGGACATCTTGCTGCTTCAGGAAGGCTGTACCTTTCCGTATATTGTTTTGGGGCAGTCATATTACTTGCTCAGTCATCTCTAGCAAAATCTTTCAAACGCAGTTGCTTGGGCCAAGTGGACAGGTTCGTGAGAATGTTATGACTATATCCGCAAACTTCCCAGGAGATTGCGGCTTCTACGATGAAGAAGGACGTCTATACTACTGCGAGCGGCTCAAGCAGATGATTAAGTGCATGGACAACCAAGTAGTTCCCGGCGAGCTGGAAGAATTGCTGCTCCTCGAGCTCGGCGACGAGATCGCAGAGGTGTACGTAGTGGGTTTGCCCCACGACAAGTATGGAGAAGCAGCTGCGGCTGCCATCGTTCTCACGGAGAAAGGAAGGCAGCAGGATCGGTCGGCACTTTGCTGACAAGATCAAAGCCACAATTGCAGGTGAACCATCACAAGTCCTTGCTTCCTTTAACGTCTTCTATCAGCAACGAGTATTAAAGTGTGTTGAATTGCAATGTTTGGGTTCTTAAAATGCGCCCTAGTTGTATTTGTTGAACTTGGACTGCCAAAGTAATAAAAAGGGTTCGATAATTCTAGGCAGTGACTCGTACTTATACGGCAATCGTGGCTTTCTCGGGGGTGTAAAACGGGCTCGCACCAGTTGGGTTGTCTATCTTCGCACGCAAATACCTTAAGAAAGCTGTCTCAACCTAACGGATTGAACCCCCTCGGAAAAAGGAAGCAAACATTATGGCTCGAAGTTTATTTGCGAGGGGATTTCATTGAACATATGACAAAACAGAAAATTGTCAGCAAAGAAAAGGTACGGGATCATGTAAATTGTGGAGGCACATATTATGCGGGGTTTCAAATAATGCGAAAATATGATAAATAGTGTTTTTTTTTCTTTCGCCAATGAACCGTTCAAAAGTTTTGCACGTAATGTTTTACGGTGCACGGCTTCTGTTGCTCAAAACTGTTCCGTCACTCCTTACGACAACATGTATGATAAAGTGCAACTTGATATCTAACTTTTTTCGAGAGTGCAGAAAGGCAGCGGGAATACTATACACCTGCTTAACTCTTTTCTTGGGTGGTATCATTCGGAATATCCGCCGAACAAAACATTCCGGCGAATTATAGAACCTTCCAAATATCGGTCCGTGTTTTTGGTAAGTGTAATTTTACATATTTCACCTATGACAGTTTAGCGAGTTCGCCCACTAAATAAACTATAACAATTTTTTACAACCCATTACTTTATATTCCAAAAGTGCTAAAACAACTCCCTGCATGATAGATTCAAACTCAAACATTCCATTCATGCTACCAGAGAGAAAGTTTAATAACTCCGTGTGGCAAATTCACCTATGCTGAGGAATGTGTGACATAAACTGTTAATTTGTGTTTTCACGTAAATGAAAGCTTTTAGGGTGAATAAATTTGACTAAGCGAACAAGATTAGCAAGAATGTTTGTCAGAAACGGACGTAGCTTTCGCAAGTTAGTGGTTTTTAGAATCGACTGCTGAGAAAACCCCGGACTGGCCAGAGACACAAACACTGAACAAGCTTTTCAACTTATACGAGAAAACTGCAGTTTGAGTTCAGTACCAAGCGATATTGCAAAGGTTTTGCCCCGGTAATTTTTTCAATCATTTTTCTTTCAGATAAGCTGGCAGTCCACAAACATCTACACGGTGGAGTCTTCTTTCTGGAGTCTTTCCCTAGGACTGAAAGCTCTAAAGTGGACCGTATTGCTTTGGCTGGTTTACTTCTCAATAACTTAAGCAATTGAAATCGAAAAGTGTCGCGCACAATGTTTTCAGCACAAACAGAAAGAAAACTTTGGTGCTATTTATTGGTAAACTCGGCTCTTATGCCTTTGCTGCATCAAATCTGATTTGTCAACATGTCAGAGCCAAACAAATTCGGCTTTTATGCCTTTGCTGCACCAAGCCTATTTGTGGTTACTTGACACGAGTGTATTTCTGGTGCTTTCTCAGTGGCCAATGCAACACTGTGATGGCTCGAAAAATTCATGTCAAAGGGTCAGCTGTAGAACGTAATAAAGTAACATGTTCGTCTTCGTAGTAAACAGTCCTGGTTCGCGTATGCGAATTACATGGTAAATAAAATGCGTCATGGATTGCTAAAAAACTAAAAACAATGCCACGTCTCAGTGTAAGTTGTCCAGGAACTAGAGGTGATGCCAAAGTTTTAACTAAGTACAGTTTGTAATAGCAAACTTGTGATCCCAAAATTCCTCAGGACCCTTAGTTTTGCTTACTACCTCTCAAGAAAGAAAAAATTATCATTTCCCCTGGGGATAAATATCACTAGCCGTTCTACGTTGCCTTTCTGTCTTTTTACCTTTGGTAGTTCAGTCTTTGGGGACCAATTATTTTGAGAGGCACAGGAGGTGCGCTTCACGTGACAGCTTCCCAGTAGTTATAGTTCTCCATGCCTGGAGTGTCCGTGTTCTACTCAGGTACCACCACATCCTCCTGTGATGTGATATCAAGCCACTGCTGCGTGCAATATACTATAGCTTGGTTAGCCGTTGGCAACAGGATTAGGTAGCTCTGTGATTTGGCACAAGGCTCCCACTCTAAATACCCTTGTTATAACTTGAAAACGTTTTGCAAGCTTGAAAGGATGATTACGAAGAAAAAAGCACGCAAGAGGCTCACAAGACATACACAGTTGAAGTCTAGCCACCGTCCGGGGGGCTGCTTTTTTCTACCCCCTTTTTACGCTTGTGAAATGTTTTCATGTATTAACCAACAACTCCAACTTTCTGCCGTAACCCCTGTTGAAGTCTCATGCAAAATCAAATGCGTTTTCTTTATACGTTTTACAGCGGCTGCCATTTTCTGTAGACAAGAAAACACCTCCTCGTTTTCGTTCCATGTGTAACGTTAGGCTTTCTTATCAAAACCTAAAAGTGGTGCCTTCGAAGATTGCTCTGGTCAAAGAAAGCGTGTATTAAGCCAAATGTGTTCAAGAACGAAGCGTGATACATCGTTGACTTTTAGAAGAGCGAACCGGCATTTTCTGACTGGCAGTGTTGTATCTCCACGAGCATCTGTTTACGTTGTGGCATCCTGGGACACATAGAATCATTGCGCATCGGCGAACAAAATGCAGCTGACAGGCGGACACGATAGAAAATGTCTGCCAAAAACCGGCGAATACTAAAGGGAAACTACTGGCCGCACTACTAGGACAACGCTCATGACACATTCAGTGATTCTACTCTCTCATGTAAGCTGCAGCATGCGAAGGGTTTTTCCTGGTTTGTACAGCTGGCTGACGATCGGATCAGGATTCAGGCGACAGAAGCTGGTATATACAAATATTTATCTGCAACAAGAGTACACAGAGCAGAAAGCATCAATTGCCCGAGTAAAGTTATAGCCGCACCATAAACTTTACCTCAAAACTATTTGCGGGATTACGAATTTTCAATGGTGAAGCGCCGTATGAGTAAAACCTGCTTAAACGTTTCGAAGCAATGGCTCTTTCGGCTCTTCCGTCAATTTTACTGGAGGCTGCTCTTGCTGCTGTATAGCCGTATGTGCCACTCGGTGTCACCTAACACCAGATATGACTGGCCTTCACGCACCGTCCCCGTGGGGCCTGGAAAGGGATTTTGGGACGGGGAGGGCCCACGGCGAAGTTACACGACTTAGAGCTAGCTTCCTGCCACAGGGCCCGACAGGTTGTCCTGGGAATAGATTCGGGGTAAATCCTAAGAAAGCCCCAGTACGTGTCACGCTCTCTGCGCTTGGACCTGGTGGATTCTACGCCACCGGGATTGAGAAGAAAAGTTTTCCTCACGACCTCACAATCAGTACACTTCTGCCAGCTCGCTGCTCTGAAAATGCACCAACTACTTTACCCATGGTAGCAGCAAAAACATGTGTATCCCTTTATTTTTGTCCTGGGTATGCAATATGAGAGCTTCGCGTAAGTTGATTACCTTGTGTTCATTCGATCCACCAACTTGTGCAGTTATATCAACTCTAACGCCTGTTGATATCCGATGTGCGCATAGTATCTTCCATAATTATTCCAGCACGCATTTTATTCGATATGCATGAATCGAACGCCGAGGTGTTTGCTGCTCATGTATTTATGAAACAACGCAGTCTTTTGTCGAAGTATTCACTAAAATTGAGAACGGTTTCCATAATGCCAACCCACAGCCAGCATGCGCGCGCGTGCGTGCAATATAGCCAGTTCAAAAGGTTGTTTCCGGATCGGTCCACTGTTCTGACTGTTCTGTTCATTGCCATCACCTGCCTTCTAACGAGCGTTCGCTACATTATTTCTGGACAAAACAAAAGGCTAATACAACTACTACAAACACGCCAAGTGCGTAGAAGCTGGCGATAGCACTCCTGACAGGAGTAGGAACCGGCAATGCAAAATGGTGTTTATTGCGTGCGTGCTTCTAAATTTCTGGTGTGGTCCTCTCGGTGGATTTGCATACGCTTACTAACGGAAAAACACTAGAGCGAAAACTTCCCACAAAGCATTTTATTTTGATTGAAATGAGTTTCAGTCATGGTTTTACGATCCTTATCAACAACGTCACAGGCAGAGCTGACACATATAAACTGTACAGTCTGCCGTGGTGAGAAGGTGAGAGGTAAGCAAAAAAATTGGGCCCATCTCCCCGCGAGGGGGACTCGAGTAAATGCGTCGCATAGGGGGTGGGTGTATTGCGTTAACGTTTAGTGTATGGGGAGTTGGTGATAGTGAATGCGTTGTATCAGCAGCTTCTTGACGTAGTTTGAATGAGTCAAGGATATAAGGTGCGTTCGTAGCCTTTTATTCTGTGTCGGTTTTGTGGCGCAGTGGGAAGAGCACCATGTACCTCGCGTTCCGCCCACAGGTAGTGAATGCGTTGTATCAGCGGCTTCTTGACGTAGTTTGAGTGAGTCAAGGATATAAGGCGCGTTCGTAGCCTTCCATTCTGTGTCGGCTTTGTGGCGCAGTGGGTAGAGCACCATGTACCTTGCGTTCCGCCCGCAGGGTCGTGGGATCGAAACCACGCGCCGGTAAGTATTATTTTTTTATATAGTGTAGGGGGAAGGGTGCGGACTACTACGGACGCCTAGAACGGGTGACATCGTGAGTTAAAGAAATGCTCTGCATTTAAAACCTGGCTGTGTATCAGCTCACTTCGCTGTCAATCTAATCGAAACACGTTAGTTTCGTACCACCGCTACACACGAGATATCACTCCAGGAATGCTGTTCTGCAAAAGTGTTCTTAAAGGTCGAGCGATGCCGGCAAACGCGATGACGTCATAGCTAGGCGAAGCTTGGTCCCGCCAAGGCATTGCTCGGAGGTCTTCACGGGCGTGTCGCGCCCGATGAGTTTGTTTTCTTGTTTTCTTGGCATTTCTTTTCCACACGCAGGACAGAGCATGTTCAAGCTGAATCAGCTCAACTTTTAAGAACTATCGTCTTTAAGAACTGCTACTTTTTACTATCAGGGTGATAACAATGCGCTTTTGGATGACTCTCCGACTGCTTGAAATCTGTCCACACACTTAAGATTCCCCAATCATGGTGTAATCAAACTTTTCGAAATAAAAAGTCGTAAAGGGACACTAATGGGTTGAAACAAGTTGGCCTGCATAGATAGGTCACGGTGCCGCGAATGTATGTACACCATTATCGCAACTAGCACTTTTGAATAAGGAACAAAATGCCAGAAACATGAAAACAGCTTTCGACGCCACGAACGCTTTTGCGTGCTACGGTTTGTGACCTCACCATAGTTGCGAACAGAGAGAGCTCATTGGAGCAGCATTTTAGAGATGTTTTCTTGACATAAACAGTTCTTACTTTCTTTTGCACGTGAAACAAGTGCGAATATAAACCTTACGTGAGCTCATCTCATTTGGAAAACACCAAATACAGCGCTTACAAATTTCGAGGGAGACAGGCTGCTTCCCTCACTATTCAATCAGCTATCATGCATACCGTTTTATTTTGTAAAAGCATTGGGGCGCAAGTAGTGAGGTCAATTCCCTATTACAGTGGAAGCGGGAGACTCTGCAACCCATATTTCCAGCATGAAGAGCATAAACATGATTCATTAGAAGCGAAAAAAGGAAAAAGATTCACTGAGGTGGTTAAGCGGCCCGCCGGAACTTCGAATATCCTGTTCTCCGTGCGCGAATGTTTCCATCCGTAAAGCGCGCCGTGTTCCAACCTCACCGCCCGTGAAATGATCAGTACTTACTGCACCTGGTTAGATGACCGATCTCTCCTTGTGTTTTCCCTTGGCGTAGAGCTTTTTTTTTGTTATTCCGTTAAGCCTGTGTCCTCTACCCTTGTTAAAATTGTCCCAGGGGAGCGGGGGCAGCGACAACAATAAAATGGGAAGGGAACTGAGCTTCCTGGGGCAGCCTGATAACGTCACCAGCGTTTGGCGAACGTCACGTTTCCGGCATCTGGCGGCAAGCGAAGGAAGTGCCCGGTCATCGCCACAGCCGGCGCGCTTTCTGTTCACGATCGCCCAGTCCAACCCGGCCGCGGCATCGCATCGGTATTTCGCCGGGCCGCTGAAACATTCCGTTGCCGAACCGAGAGTGTGTTCGCTCTTCTGCGCTTCCGTTGGCTGAAGAGCCTGCCTTCGCGATTATTTTCTGTCAATTTTAAACCGGCCGGTACAAGATAATAAAAGGTGCATTTTCTTTTTATGCGTAAGCAATCTTGCGCGAGCAGCAAGCCCTAAATGCAAATCTGCAAACGGAAAATAAATTAACGCCAATCCATCCTGAGAATGTGGTTGGAAAGCGAAGCTGTAAAGGGCCCCCACAACGTTTACCCATGCGGTAACAGTTGAATTCGCTCACGTCGCTCTACAAATAGTGAAACCAAAAAGAAGTGACATGCACTTAACCACACCCTCTATTACTTAAAAGTGGTATCATTGGTAAGGTTAAATTAATGAATCATGCATGAACGGTGGTTGGTTGAGTTGTATTGGTGTAGCACATGAGGGGAAACTCTTTTTCTCATAAAATTAAAGCTTAAAGCCCGGTGTTAGATTTGATGTTAGGTAAAGCCCGGTGTTAGATAAAGCCCGGTGTTAGATTAAAGCCCAGTGTTAGACGATCTCATTACTCTGTCGCGGACGAAGGCTGCGAGATCGGCGGCAGAGACGGAGGAGGAGCTGGGGAGGAGAAAGATGAGGAGGAGGAACTACTTCTATTCAGATTTATGAATGGCCTACAGTGCGACCCAGGGGAGTGGTTCCTTCTTCACTGTAGCCCATATTCAGTCCGCGTTGGCTGTGTTATATCCACCAGCTGAAGATGGGTAGGCAGAGAGGGGTTGGACAGCCGCATCTCCCATTGCTCTTGTTCGGTAGTTGACGGAACGAGAGGAGGGTGCTCACGGCTAAAGTCGCACACCCCGATTATGTGGGATAGTGTTCCTACTTATGAGCAAAACTTACATTGATCGTAGTAGCGCTTCGGGTGTATCAATTGAAGACGCGTCGGGTGTGGGAAAGAGCCGGATTGTATCAGCCGTAGGGTAGTTTGTTGTTCTATGTAAATGTCATGGTAAGGGGAAGGTAGGGTCTCTCTCACAAGGCGCTAATGCTAGGTTATGTCCCGGAACGAGACAAGCGGTTGACTGTCCTCGCGCAGCTCCATAGCACGGGAGGTAAAAGTGCAGGCTTGGTGGGCGTATTCGTAGCCCTCCATGGAAGCGTGAGCGGGTGTCCAGGTGGACTGAATGGAACCATTTGTGGAGTGGCTTTTTACCACACGCAGTCAAGGTCGGGACATAAAACCCGACTGGTAATTTCAGGAGCCGTGTTGGGAATCGGTGACTACCTGACGAGACCCTGGTTAAGTGAGAACCAAGGCGATGGCTGCCTCTTCTGCTGCCGTCATGTCGTCGCTCCTGAGTGAGCCACAAGCAACGAGGTTGGTTCTGAAGGTAGCCAGGATCATGACGTACTGCTGCCCTCGATGTTGGGAGGCGACTGGGTAAATAACTGCATGATCCCTATCGACGGTGGTGTTGAGCGCTTGAGCCCGTGCTTGTCGGCGACCCTCGTCGTCTGAGAGGTTCATATTTCAGCAAAGGGAGCATCTTTAGTTCTTGTCGCCAAAAGTCCAGGAGTACATCTAGCGGAGTCACATTCTGTGCTGCCCAGCAAATCTGGTGAAAGATGCGGTGACCCGCCACCGTTCTGCTCATTCGGAGCTTCTGGATAGAAAGATGGCCCTCAATCAGCTCTTCCACCAGTAATTCAGCTCTTCCACCAGAGAATTCTGCGTGTCTATCGCCACAGCACCAGAGGAGTAGGGGCTGCCGCTAAAGTCACTCCTGTAAACGGAGTTTTGGATCAGGCAATTTGTTTGTTTAAAGTTTAGATGTCTTTCTTGCATACAAAGAATACTACAGTGATTTAAAGAAGAATTTCGCAGATATCTCGATTATTTGTTAAGCCCCCAAAGTTCCATTGTTCAATGCTGGGTTTCATATACCTTCTAGCATACTATTTATATTATATTAAAGGGTCGTTAGGTAAGGGTATTAAAGTCAAACTTCGATATATCGAACACGGGTATATCGAATTATTGCCTATATCGAACACTTCCTATATCACGCGGAAAATCACATGCATTTTTAATTTTTTATTTCGAACTGGGACGGACATAAAATGGGTATATCGAACTCCGCCACCCCAGACTGCCCAGACCGCTGGCGCTCTGTTGACAGGCGGCGTGCTATCCCGCAGTACCCTCGAGGATATCGGTGGCGCGATGGGCGTTCCCGACTGCTGCGCATCGGTTGCACCGAAGCAGAATTAGACGGTGCAAAAGAATAATGCGAGCTTGAAGAAACCTGAAGCCAGCTGGATCGTTTTGTTGGTGCCGAGTCACGAAGCATGTACATTGATGACTTTGTTGGCGGTGACGACAGCACCGGAACGACGGCGGAGTTTACGGATGTGGAGATCCTAGCGGAGGTTACTACTGAGCGCACAAACGAAGACGCTGCCGAGGTTCTACCCGCAAGCGCTGATAGTGCCCCGCTCCCGACTTCGACCGAGGCTTCAGCGGTTTTGTCCCTACCGCACCGCAACTGCAGCGCTATAGAAGGCACCGGCCTGTCGCTTGTGGAACGTTTGGACTACGTTGAGGACGTCATTTATAACACGCGTGTATACCCTGCTGCAGTACTTTAAGCCAAAAGAATAAATACTTTGAAGCACCAAGTGAGTATTTACTGCACAATTCATTCATTTATTGATTTGTACCAGTTTATGACGCGTTTTTTTACGTGCTTTTATATTTCGAATTGTGGTTATATCGAACTGCGGGCACCGCGCTGTTCGATATATCGAGGTTTCACTGTAGGTGTTCTATTTTGGTGTGGTCACCATGGGGGGTGGCTTTTTCGGGCGTTCAAGAGAGGGCCGTCTCTCCTTGGGCGTCTGTGTTGGTGGTGAGGATGGTGGTCCACGCATTAGGTCCCCTGGCGTGCTTGGAGTTGCCGCTGTGTCAGGTGACTTGCACGGACGCCACGAAGGACACGATGGGGGCGAAGCCCATGTGGTGGCCGCACAGGGTGGTCGGGTGAGGAGTTGTAGCCATCGCTTCATTTTCAGTGTCAGCCGCAACTCCAGGTCCACGGGGGTATTTTAATAGGCACAGGAGAGGCGACACCACCTCCAGACGTATTTGTCGCCACTGTGACTGCGGAGTCCGCAGGCTGTTTGGAAGCGTGGGCTGGGGGTGGGTGGAGGGACCAAGTCAGCGATGATATATTGTGTTCCAACCAAAACCTGACGCCGCCCTACCTCCCGGCGAGCAGGCTTCCGCGTAGCTTCCTGAAGGAAGCATTGCGGATCTTTTTTCAGCCTCTGGGTAATATATATATATATATATATATATATATATATATATATATATATATATACAGGGTGTTTCAGTGAACACTTTCAAAAATTCCTGAAGTAAGCTTTTCAAGAAAATAGGATTCTCTAAGAAACAAGCTATCTGGCGGACGTGAGCAGTTCGAGAAACATGCGAATACATAGTTAATTACTTAAAATTGTCTAATGAACTTTAAGTGCGAATGCACTTCTTAAGCGACCCTGAATCACGCGTCCACCGCCGTCCGTCCGTCCGCACCACATACCCACTTAGGGCGATTGGCCAAGAAGAGTTCCTAATTTCTTTAGCACATACCCACTTAGGGCGATTGGCCAAGAAGAATATTTCGCATCACCCGTGCATTCTCACTTCCCCATCGACGACTGCTGCTTCGCCAGGAGCGGAAGTCGGGTCGAGTACTGCGGCGTCTACCTCGTCGGTCACGTCTACGCGAAACCTCGTGTCGCACGCCGTGTCCACCTCGCCGGTCAGGGACGAGTCGCCGTACAGTGCCGTCTACACCGACGCGTACTCGGGCGACGGAATCGTGGTCGTCACCCTCTACCTCGCGCAAACATCTCGCGCGACGACGTCGTCGAATACGTGGACGCGGCGATGGAGAGTGTGGCCAGGCGCAGTAAAGCCCTCGGACCCGGTCGTGGTTGTTGGGGACTTTAACGTGGACGTGCGAAAGGGCAGCGAGTGGTTGATGGAATACATGCTCGCCAACCACTCCATGACGTGCCTACCGCTAGAGGCTCCCACCACCATCAACGGCAGCTACATCGACCTGGCCTTTGCGAGGAACTGTCTGATACGCGCGGTCTTGCAACAACTCTTGACCGTACATTTCAGTGACCACAAGGCGGTCATAATGACCGTAAACTACAACGACAACACCAACAAGTGCTGAATAAAGAATACTGTCGTTTCACTTTACTTGCGTGTGTGTGTGATTTCCTCGAACATACACTTTAATTCACCAAGATTTCCAGAGAACGACTAACGGGGTGTGTGAATCCCCACTTGATCACGCGGGGGTGTTAAATGCAACTAACGGGCGAATGCCAACACAGTTCAACATAACTCCCCCTCATAGCATCACCCGTGCATTCGCACTTCCCCATGCTCCCCTTCGGGGAAATGCGGGTGTTTTTTTAATTAGCGGAGTTTGGCGGTTATTGCCAATGGCGACTTTGTAGCTACGGAGAAGATGATAACCGATCAGTTTTTAAAGCAACGAAAAAGACACTCTGTAGAGCCCTGCAGCCCGCAAAAATCAAGTATTTTTCCCGCATGAAACCGAAACGCAGCGCACATGGTGCGCCAGAAGTGTAGTGAAAACGCAACATCCGCTGATGACGTGTTGCAGTGACTGTGTCGCCAACTTCAAGAAGGCTCTGGTGATTCACCACGCTAGGGAATCAGCTTATATAAACGCCATCGCCTCCTGTATTTTTTCAATGATCAACGATCACCTTATACCACGGCTAGCGTTATTTTTTCTTTCGTTGGTAGGCGCAATATCGCCCACTGCGCGGTCGCCCGTTTCAGGAGCCCTAGTGGGCGTTGGTGACAGTTTTGTTTTTCTTATTTTATTGTCTTGTCCACATCTGAAGTGGCTACCAGTCGTGCAAAATGTGAAACGTCACCATCCGTTCATTTTTTTTCCGCCAGGTTTTATCTGCTGTTCCTTCATAATCGCTGCGTGTTTAGAAAGCGCATCAGACAAAGGAAAGGTTTGTTTGCTGGGTGAGGAAGGCTTTCGCGGCTGTGGCCGCATGCTGAGGCTTCCTAGCTGGGGAAAATTGCACTTACATTTTAAATTGGCCGCCACATTCATTGAAACACGTCACCAGCGGACGTTGCGTTCGCTTAAGACTTCCAGCGCTCCTCGAACGCCGAATTCGTTTTTGAGCGAAAAACAACGGCAGGTTTTCTCGTGCTACAGGGCTTTAAACACCGACTTTTTCGTTGTTTTCAAATATGATGTGAAAACGTCTTCTCCGGGGCTACAAAATCACCATTTACAATAGCCACCAAACTCCGCTAATTAAGAAGTTAATTAGTAGAGTTTAATTACCCACCTAACTAATGTGCACGCCCTTCATACTACCTGGCGTCCGCCGCAGCTAGCAGTCTCCTTCTGAAGAGGGTTTCTTTTTTTCTCGAAGAGCCTATTTTTAAGTATTTTTGAAAGTGTTCACTGAAACACCCTGTATATATATATATATATATATATATATATATATATATATATATATATATATATATATATATATATACTATATATTATTTTAACTTTAAAGGAAGCGGCGTGAGAGAGGCCCTTCGTTGTTATAGCACATTACCTGTGTGGTGCGGCAATCACCGGTCCGGTGATTACTCGCTTAGCTTTTTGCGCATGTTTCTTGGGTTCGACAATTTTTGCTATTGTGCCCATCCCATTCACACTTTGAGGAACGTCGCGGGTGCGGGATGCAAGGTCTTGTTTGGCAGTGGAGGAAACCTGCTGTTGCAGACTCGTAGGGTGCTACGGTCAAACGCCATGATTATGGGTTTGGTTGTCCGTCACGCCTTATTGCGATATGTCTGACTGCCGTAACACTGTGCTCTCGCAAGCCATCGTAGACGTCAGAATCACTTTCATTAAAAGTTCAATTTCCGATATTACTCCCTGCAGCTATTGAGGGCACCGTGAGGTGTTAGACTGATCTGTGATCACCAATGTTTGTTTGTTTTACATAGACGTTGGACTGGGATAGTTGGTACATGTTTGATCGGATGAAAAACAAGCGGGGAACACAGAACACAGAAGAAAACGGCGGGACAAAGAACGAAATCTTACCAAGCAACCACAGTGTTTGAAAAAGCTCATCCCTTTGCCAGACGGGAGGAGTGACATGTCGCTGTAACCATTTCCCCCCCTTTTTTTATAAAAAAGCCTCCAAAATTTTCAGAGCGAGGCTTTACTACTTTTGTCCAGCGATTTCGTAGAGGATGCATAGGGCGACCTTTTGACCGGAGACACACCCCCTGGCGACACCTCCCCCCTCCCCGTGCATCGCGTTCAAAGCTGCGGTCAAGGCTACGATTTCTGCAGTGGGAGCGGTCACCTCCGCCGCTGCAGCCAAGACTGCCGACTACCACTGCAGCCTCCCATGCATGCGGCGATGGGTCGTCTCGGGAAACGTGATTCGTCTCGCGCCCGGCGAAGAGGAACGTGCGTTTGCCGCGAATGAACGCCGCGTTTGCCGCATTCACCCGGCTTCTTCTACGAGCTATGCACGGAACCGAACGGCTTTGAGACGTGGTTGGCACTTCAGCTAAATCACAGGTAAACCAAGCGAAACCAAGACTTCACCCGGCTAAGATAAGCTTTTCCTATGCATATCCAAGATTAGCTGAGCTAAGGCGCAGCCATTTTTCCTGTCGGTTTTTGTACTACCCCGGCCTAATATGCTAGCGTTATCAAAAACAGAGTGCACCCACATCGTGTTAGTATGTTACAAGTCTGTTCTTCACTTTTAACTTCGATGAGCATGCCACCAGTGGTTAGCTTTTTTGCTTCGTAGTTTTTTTCCAACCAGACTTCCGATATATTTTGTGATCAGGAACACAGACTTGGTGGTAATTGGTGTCTCGCGGTCCACTGATCTGATGACCAAAAATGATGGGAAGTTTCCCAGGTTTCCGAACCGAAGCTTTGAGACTTCCTTAAAATGGCTTCGGTGCGGATCCTGCTCATGACCCCATCAGGTTTAAAAAGGGTTCAGAGAATGCCATCCGCCATAGCATAAGATAGGAACGGGGGCGTGCTCTTCACTAACCTTAAGCTAATAGCGATGTCCCGGATATTTATGCCGGCTAAACATAGAGGGAACCCATCGGCTGGATATTGACCAAGGCTCCGACGACCCCCGTTAGAGGCTTCTACTTTTCGCCTTAAACCTCGTTGCTACGGTTAGACACAGCGCGAGTATGGGGCTCGTGGTGCGCAGTGTCTTTATATACACAAGGTGGCCCATGAGGGGGACTTTATTTTTCATTCTTCGGTTTGGGGGGAGACATATAGGATGCATATTTTTATTTGTGTCACAATATTTTCCTGATTTTTTTCCATTTTGCCTATTTAATGAGTTTTAAAAATTCTGTTTGCGTAATATTTCTATTTACGCTATTGTAACAACGAAGGGTATCACTTCCGGCAACTCGGCATTTTTATGGAAATTTTGGACGGAACCTGATTCACTCGTTACCGCAGTTTTTATTGGTATTTCGTACGTCTTTTTGGGAAGTATATTTGTTTAGTCTTCGGTTTGGGGGGGGGGGGGTTATGTATAATAAGATGCGTATTTTCGATTTTGTCAGACCAATTTTGCAGAATTTTTTTTTATTTTCTCACTTGAAAGTTTGTTGCACCAGTAATCTCCATTGACGCTATTATTACGATTGATGCCAGTGCAAGATATCTGCATTTTTGTGGATATGAAGGGCGTTTGAGTGTTTGCTCAATAATGCTGTTGTTGTATTCGTAATTTAAACGATCTTTCGCGGACTTCTATTTTTATTCATCAGCTTTGGGGGGTAATGTATAAGATGCCTATTCTTTGTCGTTTCTCCTGTGTTATTTTCTTTATTTTTTGGTTTCTAATGTTCTGTCTGACCAACAATGTCAATTTACGCTATTTTAACCTATAAAGGTGTTACTAGGGCCAATTATGCATTTTTTTCCTATTTTTCAGTTATTCTAAATTCTATTCGACCAAGTATCTCCGTTTACGCTATCATAACGATGCAAGGTAATACTTCTGCGAAATATACATTTTTGTGGAAATGTAAGCCGTTTCACGTTCCTTGCTGTAGCGCTGCTCCGCAAGGAATGCTGCGCATTAATAATCTTTAGTCGCATGAAAAATTCTTGAACTGAGTATGAATGGCGTCAAGTGGCAATCTTCGCCCTTTAGAGTCCTCACACATCTCACTTGGTCAACGATTAGTACTTCGTGTAGGTTCAAACAGCACCGCCCTACTTTATGTATTTTGTGAAACAATGAATTACATCCGAAACATTGAAGCGCCAGTTAATGATCTTGGCGAGAATTTATCGTTCGGGCCTGCCAGATGTGATTGGTCTGGAGATTGTTATGATTCCCGAAAAAAGGGAACCACCAGTGATTATAAACATTTCGTTGTTACCAATTTCAATGGGCATTTCTCGGCAAGATCTTTCTTTGACCTTCTGAGAGGTATGTGTTTGTGTGATGCTCTTTGCCTCTTCTTGGCCATTGTCCTCATGGCGGATCGTTTAGTGAAAAAGTTCACGTATTAACCTGCACCTTGAAATCAGGTCATCGTCCTAATGAATTTAAGCCGTCACATGGAACGCCACCTTAGCGTTTTATTCGCACGATGGGTAAACAAAGGACAGCGATATATTTGCACACATGTTCGTGTGGCTATATCATTTTTTGATGCGCACTGCGTTTCTTGGCAATACCACATCCATGTCCCACAAAAACATGCCACTTCATAGACTAATCATGTTCTGTGCCGCATCAGACACTATAGACACCGTTTTTAACAGAAAAGGCGAAAGCGTCAACTCATAACCTATAATGGGTAGTGTGTGTATATGGAACGTTCGTAATCATTTTGTGGACAAAATTAAGTTGATGGATGCGTGCAGACGGAAGATGGTTAGGACGAATGGTTCGTCTATATATTTGTGCACGCCTTTTATGTTTTTGTTGTAAAACCAGGTGCGCAGTTCATTGTTTTCTACGTGCGTTGGCAGGGGCGTTAGTGTAAGGCATTAAACAGCTGCTTTCAGGTATGTGTCATCCCACAACTGGCACCCTGCCACTGCGCCATGGCGGAGTGTATCCGATAATGCTGCAGCAGCTGCTACAACGTTTTTATCAAGTGGCAGTGCAGCCAAAAGGAAGCAACGCTCATATACACGCCAGCAGGGCGCCAACTGCACCAGCAGAAGTATCAATGTATGTATTCAGTATTTTCTAATACCAACCCAAGAGGTGCAACATATAATGCTGTAGCTTAGGACTAGATAAGCCCATAGAATGGGCAACTTTGTGGTTTACCAGCGTCGAAAATAAAATAATCTCTGTCACTTCAACAAATGCGGAACGAAAAAGTCACTTATTATATCAGCCTTTGTTTGTGGTCTTTCTAACTACTTTTTTGGCTCTGCTTGGCAGGTGTGACGACCGTTACGCTGGTTAAATTTTTCATTTGCTGATCGAGTACGCTCAGGACAGCAATGACCTTGCACGTGTAGTTCAACAACTAATGCAAAATGCAATGTACGTGAGGTTGAGGGAAGCGATAAAAATGTATTTTCTTATTATTGTTATCTTGTCCCGACACGAGCTCGGAGCTACTAATGCTACTCTTCCTTACGGAGTACGAGGAATAATAAATTAGGTTGGCTTAGTTGCCAATAACACAACGGTAGCACCGCCGTATATTTTGCAGTGGTGTCACTCCGCGCTGCATCACGTGGTCCATACGATCGGGTCTGCTCTTTTGCCGTTCTATGGTGTACAACTCGAAAATATTTTGTGCTTGCTTGGCGTTCGCATACTATCTCAGTTGCAGTAGCGGAAGAAGACTGCATATAAAAGGTGGTGTAGCAATGAACATTGACAATAAAGTGGATGCCGGCACGCACACTACATTCTGAAAGTATTAACTTTTGCAAACCTCGATATCACGAAAAAAAGCAGTCGCTTGTATTTACCCGCTTTTTGTTTTATAGTTGTTCATATCGTAAAATACATCGTCCGCATCTTATTGTTTATGTCCTGCGCCTCGTAACATGTTTGGTGAGGTGCAGGGTATTGCTGAAGAATGGCGGCTACAGCATCTGCTATCTTAGGACGCCTGCGTGCCCAGTAAGGTTCTCTCTAGCGTGCTTATCCGGTCTCACTTTGCTCCCGTTCCACATTAAAATTTCAAAAGCCCGGCGTCCAGCTACATCAACTAGATCATTAAGTTCAGCCAGTCGTTGCGCGGAATAGCCAGCACCTACGGCCAAGCAAACGCGTCATCTATGACAAGACAAGCTACCAATCGCCGGCAAAGCACCCGCTAAACCTTCCCCTACTCAAGTAGCACAGCAGCGGTGACGCTCGGAGCGAGCACAGCTGAGACGCTCTTTCCCAGCGGATCACGAGGCGTGATGTCACACATGCTTCGCTTGTGCTCCGGTGGCTCTAGGTGATTGTGACGCGATGAATTATCTTGCGATAGATGACGTAGTAAAACTTCTGCTCTAAAGTTTGTTGTTACCGAGCAAATAAAACCAAGGCAGCCTCAAGATCCACGACAGTTCGGAAGCGAGGTCTGTTGAAAATACTGCCGCCGGTGGTCAGATCGCTTAGCGAAGAATGATAATATTCCGCGGACAAACTCAGGTGAACCTCTAGATTTCGTACAAGGACTCACATGGAAAGTGGAAGTCCATAAAACCCAAATGAGAAAGTAAAACGTAAGGTTTGTTGCAACATCGCACAACAGCTAATCACGAGAGGCATTATCCAGCAGAGAGTCTGTACCGTAAACAAGTACAGTTGACGGATGGCCACAAATAATTTCAAACTCAGCGTGTTAGCCCACAGAGGCCCGCGTATTTTCGCGTATTTAATCGCATTTCTTTTAATTTCGGCGCTCCCTGTTAGACATCTGGTGGAACAAAGCTGATTCGTGGATTTGTGAATCTAAACGTCAAAAATGGAAGTCTAGGGAGGCTATAAAGCAAGTAAACGGGCTGATGGAGATGTGGAGCACTCCGCCTGCTCAGGGTTATCACAGTTACAATCGCTTTGTTGCCAAGATTAAATTCAACCACGATTGTTACTGCGTGTTGCAATGACTTAGGTCTTTATAATGGGGCTCGGGCAAAGTTTCCGAGCATGAATGCCAGAAACTAGGTTCTCTTATCGTATATCTAATTTTTACAGAAACTCTACAAACGTAACATTTTATGGTCCAGGTTTTTTTTTCAGCGATGTAAAGTCTTCATGCGTTGGTATTCTAAGAGTCAGTTAGACTGTCGTGACTGAGTTGCATTCCGCACTTGCGCTATAATACAGACAACGGCAATATTGGCCGCACTAGTCTTGCACTCCAGCTTGAACGGGTACATGCGTTAGGCGTTCTG
Organism: Haemaphysalis longicornis; assembly: GCA_013339765.2. Lineage (NCBI taxonomy): Eukaryota > Metazoa > Arthropoda > Arachnida > Ixodida > Ixodidae > Haemaphysalis > Haemaphysalis longicornis. Next base: position 46,884,738 of record CM023451.1, on the reverse strand, counting down.
TTGTGAAATCATGCCCGTTTGAGAACCCGCACACTGAGAATGCAGAATAATGTACTCACCAATACAGATGAGTGGCTGTATTGTGGTTTGTGGGCATGGTTTTGTGTAATATTTGCGTGTAGCTCGAACCTGATAGACCGACTGATAGCTTGTTCTCAATAGACCTGTTTTATTGCGTAGGAATTTTGCGAGCACTTGAAGACAACAAAAATGTCGGGAGGAAGTGCAAATGTGAAGTTGCGTGGAGCAGCATGTACGTGTTCACACTGCTAGACCTTGCAAGCCTAACGTTAGACCAAACCAAATAGCTTTGGTTAATTTTGTCACCGCGAAGACAATGGATCTTGGTGGTTTCAGGTTAATGGACTTGGCTTTATTGCTACGAACGCGTTGGCTCCTAAAACAGCGGCTGCGCGATTGTCAAGAGCGAACAACGTCGTCTTCCTCTGGCCGACAGTCGATAATGATACCGATGGTGTACTGATGATGCTGTGGAGGCTGAGCTAAAGAATAGATGATAGTGGGGGTTGACCGTTCGCCACGTCAATGAACGCTCATGATTGCGGCATTACCCCCCTCTTCAAGAACGCATCGTCCCGATGCGGCTGGATACGTAAACTGCAATGCGATAATCTGGAAGTGACGGCTGGAATCCAAGCAATAAAAGTGGTGTTTGAGGCGCGCAACATGTACAACGTCCGCACGTAAAGTTCGTCGGGATGAAGAATGCACTGTCTCCGGTAGTACCTTGTAGTTAACGTCACTGATACGACACAGTATTGTATACGCGCCGAAATAACGCTTAAGGAGCTTTTCGCTGAGCCCCCGGCGTCGAACAGGTATCCAGGCCCCCATCTTATCGCCTGGACTAAAGTGTACGTCATGTCTACGAAGATTGTAGCGATCAGCATCGGCTGTCTTTTGGGTTCTGCCTCCGGATTCGGATTCTGGCTAATTGCCGGGCCTCGTCTGCGCGCTGAGAGACTAGTCGAGCGTCCTCGTGGGCATCAGCATTGGGCAGGAGGGGCAACATAAGATCAAGCATTGTGGTTACTTGCCGACCGTGAACCAGGTGAAACAGAGAAATCCTTCTTGTCTGCTGAACGGCAGTATTGTGCGCGAAGGTGACAAAAGGTAAAAGCTCGTCCCATGTTCGATGCTCCACGTCGGTGTACATCCCCATCACGTCTGTATAACTCTTGTTCAGGCGCTCTGTCAGTCCATTTGTTTGAGGGTGGTATACGGTAGTTCTGCGATGGCTGGTGTGACTTGGGCGCAGACCAAACTACCTAATAAACTTTGAATAGAGAGACAGAACGTTCTGCGAATTCTTTCTCTGCTTGGGTTATTGCAGACCTACAGCTGAAGTTTTTGCCCCAGGAACGGTGTATCGGCTCAAAACAACGCCGTAATGGCACAATGTCCCGTGAAAATAGAAGCACTCCTGTAGTGGGCGCACGAGATGAACGAAGTAGCGCTGGCCTGATCGGAGGCCGTTGGAAAAGGGGTAAATTAATCGAAGCAATCGATGCACCTGCGATGTTTGAGGAAGATTCAATTCTTATTCGAAGATTTCTATATCGATGAGGGTGATATTCTTGCGACACATATTTGCTTAGTATGCTTAGGGCTACCCCTTCTTTTTTTGCATGGGCTTCGTATTCTTGTTGGTCCCAAAAAACAAAGCAATCGGCGCAAGGTAGGCTTGAACCGGGTGTCCTATGCTGTTCAGACTGCTGTGTTTAATAATTTCTCCTTTTCGTGCTGGTTATACCTACCATTAGCAAGTGTATTTACAAAGTTGACAGATTAATGGGCGATGTTCATGTGGAATTCATCCCTCCTACAAGAGCGAATGTGCTAGCAGTGCCAATAATGTAGGGAAGACTAGGGTTCCATCCCGCCATTGCCTGTATGACGATGCGTAGCAATCATTGGTTACTACGTGCAGACTTCTGACAATGGTCTGCGGGTCATCTATTCTCCCCGCAACACTGACAGTAAAAATTTAAAAAAGCCAGCACGAATTGCTTTTGAACCTCCCCATGACGATTCTTGCATAGGAAGTAACATTGACCCTAACATTGTTTTTCTTCAATACCACCCACACAGATTAGTGTCCATAAAAACTCAACAATTTAGAACTCAGTGATTAGGCTTTACACAATTTTTTCCATTATGAAATGAAACCGAGTTTTGTAAGAAACAACGCCCCCGCCTGAAAAAATGAAGGGAGCAGCATTCTGGTGTAAAAAAATCCTTCAAAGAGATTCGGAGTAATTGTGGATCGTGCAGCGAAAGAAAACCCCTAACCATGCTTTCATTTTATTTCTCCGGGGGGTACAACCAGCGAACGTTCATTTTGCGAGCCATTGTTTTAGGGCGCCAACCTGGCACAGGCCAAAGGGAAGGTCGTGGGGTGAAGTGGAGGCGGGAGGTTTGGGGTAGGTTTCTACGCTGACGTTGGCGCCAGTCGTAGCTTCCAATCGGAAGAGGCACCAGTTTGCTGGTGGGAGACTGCAGCCAGTATGCATTTAATAAGTAGGTATTTCTCTGCATCCTGCCTCCGCTTTCAAGGACCCATGCCGCCAGGCCGCTTGGTTCCTTCGATTGAAGAATCAGCATCCAGAAATGGAAAACACCGGACTTTTCGAATTACCGCCTCTATATTGAAGATGCTCTTTTTGAGCGCCGTCTTCCGTATGGGCTCTCTCGACCCCAGTCGACTTTATTTTGTATACTATGGTTGGGAGTTGCTTCACGAAAGTTTACTGCTTCGTCATCGGTAAGGCCAGTCGCGCTCGCTGTGACGCCCACTGGGCAGAAGAGACGATAGAGCATGTGCAGTGTCGCTGCACCAAAAAATCGTCAGAGAGGAGCGTGCTTTCAACCACGCTCAGCCAATTGGACAATAGATCACTTACAGTAGAGGCTATCCTAGGTCATCTGTCTCTACCATGGTCTTTAGCAGAAGGCGACGAAAGCTTTTCAGCGTTTCCTGAGCAAAACGAATTTGCATGACATACTGTAGTGCCTAAAACGGGACGAGAGAATGCAGCTTCCTACGCCTATCTCTTGCTCTTCTCCTTCCGTTTCTTTTATCTTTTATCCCTTGAACCCCATTCCCCCAGCGCAGGGTAGCAAACCGACCTTTACACCTGGTTAACCTCCTGGCATTTCCATCCTTTCCTTCTCCTCTCCCCCTGCGTAGACAATCATTGTGTGGAGGTGATGTTGAGGTTGCAGACATTGGCCACCATCGGCAACGGCTCGGTGTACCATATCGCAAAGCCTTGGCGTGAGCTGCTTCATTGCTGGAGATGGTGGCGTGTCAAGCAGCGAAGACGGTGGGGATGTCGCGGTTTGTCGAACGGCTTTGGAGGATAGGTGGGGCTGGTAAAGATATGCGCCAATCTGGTAGTTTTGGCCGGCTGTCTGAGAATCGGTAAGAATAGTGACTGCTTAAGGGTGAGAAGTGGCCGCCAGAGCAATAGATGTTTCCTCTGCGACGTCTATTGAAAAAATTGTTTTCTTTTCCAAAATTGTGGTCGCATCTATGAAATCATTGATGGTTTTTATTTTCGCGGTAGGCTGCGCTCCTGACGTCGCAACGTCGGACATGCTGCAAGGCTTGATGTTGCGCTCCTCACCTTGTGTCCATGGGCAAATATCTGGTCCTACGGGCACATGCATACTTCGCAGTGCGTTCTTGTGCATGCGTTTTAAATGCAGAGCATTTCTTTAACTCACGATGTCACCCGTTCTTGGCGTCCGTAGTTGTCCGCATCGCTCGCAGGTGCGCCCTGTCGGCAGCGATCGTGGCGTGATAAATGGCGGTTGTCGGTGAGGCTGGAACGCGCTCATCGCCGCGCTATCTCGTCAGCCCCGCTCCTCCTCGCCTACTCACCGCTCGCATCGCGCGCTCTCTGCGCGGTCGGCTCGCGCCCAACAGGTGGGGGCGCGCGCGTCGCGGGATCAACAACATCTGTGGCGTGATCGTTACGTCAGCATCGCGCGCGCGTGGCGCGATCGTGGCGTGATAAAGGCGCTGTCGGCGAGGCTGGAACGCACTCATCGCCGCGCTTCTCCCGTCAGCAGTTGCCACAAGTGCAACAACATTAACGTAACGCAAACTACTAACGTCGTGCGCCCCCGGAAAATGCTCTGCATTTGATCGTGCCCCTCGCGCGGGGGATGTTTCTTCCATCAGGAAAACGGCTACCGCTGGCGGGAATCCAACGCGCGTCCTCGGGCAAAGCATTTCTTCCAGCCGTCGTCTTGTCATCATTAACTCAGTTAGGACGGTGACGCTGCTGAGCCCAGAAACGGCCGCCAAAGGGCTGCGCCCTAAAATAAGTTTCTTGGTGTGTGCAACGTTCCCGGGACTCTTCATGAGCTCCACTTTCTTTGTCGGGGGGGGGGGGGGGGGTGGTTGAAATTTTAAATAATTTATGCCGTCAACGTCAAAAGGCTTTAACCAACCTCCCCGTGAAATCGCTTCCATTGTTCATTCCGAGTTGTTTACTGCTGCTCTTCTAAATACCACTGTGTAACCCTTTTACGCAAACAGCCCACCCGATCCTTCTGTCATTGCCGCCTTTCATAACAAACCTGGGGGTCAATCTGTATAACAGGAAACAATGCTTCGGCAAACCACGGCTGCCAGTACGAGCACACATTTATACGATTTATGTTTACTGCGCACTCTGCTGCGCAGGCTTGTGCTTATGACTAAAGATATCTCATAAGTCATCCCGCAGAACATTTCAGTGCAGCCGGACCATACGTATTGCAAAATGAGATGCCCAGTTTACAGAGCGCCAGAGATGCAACAAACCTCCGTTCTTTGTCCGCAGCAAGAATGACAGTATCAGTGTTCACTCAACAGAAGCTCTTCGTCCCATTCACACTGTTTACTCCACAGCCACAGTACACAAACACGGCATCAAATTGACGTCAAAATAACGATGCGAATGGCATAAGCAGCGCTCCTCCGTACTTCCGCGAAACATTTCTTCGAATTGGGCCACGGGGACATCACGAAGCTGCTCCCGGAACGAAATATCACCCCGCACAAACTCAGCTTTTTTTTTGTGAAGGCGTGCCCATGCGTTCTTGTGCCCATACGCGGCCATGTTGCGATTCTGTGGAACCCTGAAAAAGCGATCGAAGAGTAAGCAATGTTCGCCAGTTTTATATCTTTGTAACTGGCGATGTTATCGTAACGGCGCTTTTCTTCTGCAGTTGGAGGAACACGTGCCCTCGCGAAATTGCAACACACGCGCCAACATGCACGCACACAAACACGGACGAACACATACACACAAAACACATACTCTCTCGCTCTTCTCTGCGATGCAGAACTTTTTTTCAGCCTCTTTTGATTGCGCCTCACCATCTACAGTCAGAGCTGCACAGTGCTTTTGTATTCCTACCATTACAGGCGTAATTGGTCACTCTTCAGCCAACTTTAAGCACATAAAGGTAGGTAAGGTAGTTACGCCTGCGGTCAACCATCGTCGTCCTTAGATGGAGGGAGCGCATGAGTTTTTATTTATTCTATTTCTTTTTTCAAAAGTCTGTACCCCCAATAGTTATTAATTCACTATCATAACGTTTAAAGGTGTTACTTCAGCCAAATCTGCAGTTTTCCTGGAAATGCAGGGTGTTACACGGTACGCCATTTCCGCTGTTTTTTCTGCTTTTCTTGTTTTTAGTTTCTTCAAAATGCTGTTCAACCAATTATCCCTTTTTACGCTATTATAACCATTAGAGCAGTTACCTCTGCCAAATCTGCATTTTTATGGAAATGGAAGCCGTTACACATTTTCTGGATGCGGGGGTACTCCGCAAAGAATGCTACGCATTAAAAACTACCAGTATACTGGGGTGCTGGATGGAAATTATTTGGGAAGAAATCTCCAAACCCTTCCCTTCTTGTTATGTACATTCACCTCCATGTAGAACTTCTTATTTAAATATGATTACCTCTTTCTTTTACTGCACTAACATCGACGAGCTCTGTATTTTACAACTCGACCTAGTGTGCACCCCTTTTCCATTTTGCGTGTAACCATTCGTGGTATCAGTTAGCACTGGGACGAATTTTCGGCGAATGTGGAAAATGCAGGTTGTGTCCTGGATTTAATATTACTACCAGAAATAAATGTACACTCAGAGCTTCTTTCACTCTTTGAACTGAACAGCTGTTCTTCATATTCATTTCCACGACCAGTAGCAAATTGTTGAGGGGTACTCGTTTATGTACGCTACGAAAGGTCGCTGGTTTTCTGGCACCTAGAATTTTCGGAACGGAATGCATTGGCCTCAACTATTGCTTTGGCTGAGGTTTACATCACCCTTCTATACTCTTACCGACCACCTGCACCAAATGCCAATGTTATATATCTAAACTTGACAGCTTTGTTTACTCAGTTTTCTTTAAATTTATTACATGTTTAGCCCGACATTTTAATCTTGATTAATTTGTCTTCCTCGGGGCCGTATGTGTGCGATTATATTAATATTTTGGCAACACGGAGCCTTAAACATACCATATCTCCATCCACAAGGGAAGAGAACCTCCGTGGCAAATTTACAACGATATCTCTTAACCAGGTGAATATGACGTCGCTGCCGCTATTATCAAGCAGAAACTGACCGAGCATTAATCCTTTGGCTGTCATCTTTCTCTTCCCTACTCAAACAGCACACATGTTCCAAGGTTTTTTACTTTCAGTAGTGCCACATGGGTCTATTTTATCGCCATTGTTGTTTAACGTGTATGTCAATGATTTGTGTTCGGTCACAACAAGAAGTCGCCTGTTTCAGTAGGCAGATGAAACCCTTCCTGTGTCAAATCACTCTTTTTATTCACTTCCTCCAAGCATAATTACTCACACCTTTCATTCATTCTCTTCAAACAGATGCTATTGGGGTTATGGACTAGAATTCTAAATACTCCATTTTTATACAGATGCAAAAAAACAAAATGTGTATCTTTCCGCAATCCTCACAAAAGGTTTGCTGAAAACCGATTCTATTTCATAACTCGCGGTGCAAGATTGCCACAGTATACAACTTCCCTTTTGGTCAAGTGTGGAGTATCTAAGTGTATATCTTGATAGTGTCATGGCGTGCAACACCCAGTACAACTAAGTTTGTAACGTCCTTCGGGAAGTATGTTATGACTTATACAATGTACGTTTCTTGATGACAGTTGCAATCCGTAATATTATGCACTCACTTGCGTAGAGCTTTCTGCGATATGGGATATCGTTGTTCTACCATTGCTCTTTCACCAGGCGTTCAAAAGTAAACTGCCTATTTAATAACAATAGCCCTCAGCATTGCCTAACACGTTGATTTTTTATTGTTGTGTTTAACGTACCGACGCTTCATGGGCGATGACACGCGTCGTAGTGGAGGACTGCAGAATAATTTTTATCGCCTAAGGTTCTCTAAAGTACGGCGAAATCTAGAACAAACGGGAGATTTTGCTTTTCGCCTCCGTCAAAAAAGCGCCCTCGGCAGCTGGGAATCAAACCTTCGTCCTTTTTCACACGATTCTCTTATCAAACTTTTGGTGGAGCTCTTTCTTGTACTGTCACGTGCTTGTGCCAGCGCGCACGCACTCCTCGATTTGTTACGCCACGTTTCTACTCACGTTTTGGTTGCTTTGTTAGGCTTCACTTTGTGCCAAAAATTGTGGTCTCCTTAGCCGATGGTAGATTTTCTGTTTCCTCTCTACGGGGGTCCAGGAGCTTCCCTGCGTAAAATGAAGCCAGCTCCCATAAACATGTCAGACGTAAAGGTAGTGAGGCTGTGCACAGCCTTCACGACCGCCACGACGATTCAGGTCCACGATTGTAGCCGATTTGCTACTTTCTTGGCCGCCACAACGACATATACTCCTTTTTTGTTACTATAGAGGCGAAGAAGAAACAAATTCAAGACGCAGAAAGAACGACCAAACACTGCCCACTAAAACTACGTGCCCCGAGAAGCAACATCTACCATATCACGTGTTTTGTGCCGAGCAGGTGGAGTGATTCCTCTACCCTAAGTCCCAGCCGAGTGAGTAAGCCGTTTGACGCTGGGGTATTAACTCGCGGTTGTAGCCGAGTGGCTAAGACGACTGACAATAACTATAGACACAGGTTCTAGTCCTAGTGATGGCGGTGATTTTCTTACACTGTTGTACTGAGCTTTGTGAAACGCTAGAATCAACGAATTGCTAAACACCTTCCTTGTTAAAGACTTTTCTCTTATGTCTATCTCTTATTAATGAACCTTATTGCCTCTGCTGACTGCTGACAGTGGTCCGACAAGCCTTGCATGGCTTGAGCTTACCAGATGTTGATTTGTATATTTCACATGATGAAATAAATCTATTACTATTACTGTTACATTGTGACTATTTATTATAAGCAAAATTCTTCTTAGGGACCGCTTCACTGAGCAAACGCCGCGAATACTGATGTTAAAAGCGAAGCTACATGGCATTGCCTAATCGCAAACCTATGCTTCATAGAATTCTCAAAGCCAGCAGATCGATTCCAGTTCGGAGCAATTCATTTTTCCCGTGTGCCACTGCTCCAGTCATTAGATGCATATCGGTTGTTTGCCATTATATTCGCCACTGTAAAGAAATAGGTATGTATATATATATATATATATATATATATATATATATATATATTATATATATATATATATTATATATATATATATATATATATATATATATATATATGTGCGTGTAGGCTGCGTATTGGCATATTACAGCTGTATGAAACCGCATGTACTATACATAGCAGTATTCTGCTAAGCGCGCATGTGATCTTTCTGCCGTCGCCATTTGAATTCACTTCTTCTAACCTCATTGTTTGTGAAGACAAGCACCGTAAATTTTAATTACTTGAAAGATTGGAGAAGCTTGCTATCTTTTAGGTTGAAGCATAACTCTGCAATAAATTTCTCTGCCTCTAGTGAAACCTTCTCGTACTTTCTAACTAGACTACTGCCTTGAGGGGGCGTCCCGAGCGTTTTCATTTTTACACGCTGTATTTTTTTATTTTTTATCACGGACTCACATGTCCATGTATTTTAATTAGAAGAATCAAGCACACATCACTTATGTAATGATGTCATGCCTAAAATATGCTTACTGTTTTCTTTTTACTGCTCGATGCTGGTAAGCACAAAGATTGTCGCAAGATTTAGAAGTTTAGAACAGCTTTGCCTTTATAGGCGTCTGTTTCAAGCATTGTTTTACTTGCGGCATGTGTGCTTGGCGCTTGCCCTCCTCCTCGATAGGGTATGCTTTTCCAGATCGCTGCGACCGCGTTGCCACATTTCGTTTCGTGAAAGAATCGCCCAAGCACCGCCCAATGTCAAATATCCCAAAGAATCGCCCAATGTCAAATATCCTTTGACTACAGGAAATAAATTTATATTTTGAACAAATACAAGGCTGAAAACACTGTCTTTGCTTAAAAGTGCAAGAGATACCTCATTCAGTCCTCCAGTAGTGCAGCAATGGTTTCACCGAGGGCAGTCCTCTCCCAATTTTATTGTTTAAAGCACACACCATTGAAGCGATCGCTGCCAAGGCTATCATTTCAAATATTAACAATACGATGAGTACGAATTCTCCCTAATTTCCCCCTATTTGCCACTGCAGTTCATTCCTTAATGCACGGCGGCACATAACCGTTCATGCTTATCGGCGACCTTACTACACAAAGCATAATTACTCGTCTCTAAAACTTATGTGGGGATACAGTAAGCTGAGGGATTACAATTGTTTAATGCTGATATGCTAACACTGCAATGGTGCGGACGACATCACAAACTTTTATATTTGCTTTTAAACTTTGAATTTCCGATCCGTTCGTTTAGTTGGCAGTTGGCAGCAACCTTTCTGAAGGGACACCTGCTTACAGCACCTAAATCTTTTTTTTTGTATAGTTGGAGAATGCTGTTTAAAAACAATATTGTACAAACATACAGGTAAATTTTAACTAATATCTTAACTTCCACACATTTATATGACCCCCAGTCACTGCTAAACATTGTAGACTCCTTTGAGATTTAACGAGGACGCTATAAAATCCCTATCCGTCCGGACACTGGTACTTTCCGCGAAAGTGACGGTAGCATGATTTAATGAGAAGTGTGCCCGTGCACAGAGGGCCATAATAAAGCCCGAAATGTTTTGCGGCGGACTAGGCAGCTGAAACGAATTGTGAATGAGAAAGCGTTCAAATCGAATTTTAAGGCATTTGTTCTCACTGGCGCTTTCCAGTGCCAGTCACAATAGCGACTTTCTTGATGCTTGTGGAATAAAGGAGCAAACGGCAACCTCGCTACTGGCGAGGCTGTAGTCACCGGCAATGTATAATCTACAGACTCCCTACCGGCGCCCTACACACTGCCGTGCAAGGTCTCTGACAACTGTTGCGCCCCTTGGGGAGGCTGGTGGGCGATACCTCGAGAGCACGAGCTGCGAGTGTTTATTGATCCGCGGATCCAAATTCAGCCCTGCTTCACTGACGTAACGTCGAGAACACTGGTGCTAACAGGGAAGCTTCCTGGCGTTACCTAATATCAAGGCTGAGCTTTGTAGAACGTCTCACAGCCAGCATATCAATACCCGCTCGTGTCAATTCGTTCTTGCCGTGTTTCAGTGCTTGTGCCATGTGCTGTAAAGTTCTGTTACTTTTGTGCGCTTGAAAATTTTTCTTTTTTTCTCGCCGTTGTTGTTCATGCTGTATATGGCAAGACTAGAAAGATACGTTGAAGGCAGTAAAACAGGTTTTAATCTATGTTGTAGTCACAAAGAGCAGGAATCGCAACAACATATCCCGGTACTGATATGGACAGGTGATATAGTACTACTAGCAGATAGCGTGAAGTTTCTGCAACAGCTCGCAAATATATGCGGGGAAGAAGCCGCTAACTGGGTTAGAGTTGAGCACAGCAACGTCGGGAGTTCTGTTTTTTTAATGACGACGCCCATACCAAAGCGGTATTCGTTCAAAAAGCAGCAATACCGTGAGTAGCGAAGTACAAATATCTGGGCATACGGAAAAACGAATTCCAGGAGTACCTAAAAACTCGTGAGGAGTATTTACAAATAAAAGTAAAAAGAAACACCCCTATCATGAAGCACATATCACAATTATAACAAATACGAAGTAGTGAGAGGAATCTGGAAGGGTGTAAAGGTACGGGCGCTCACCTTTTCAAATGCAGTAGTGTGTGTCAAATAAGCGGTCCAATCATGGCTAGAAGTAAATCACAGGTCAGTAGGGCGATTGGCATTAGGTGCACACAGTAGAAACAACAGAGGAGGCAGTGCAGGGAGTCATGGGATGGGCTTCCTTTGAAGCGAGATGAGCACAGAGCAAAATATGTTTTGAAGAGCGACACTTAGAAACAATGATGACCAGAGATGGACGGCCAGAGTGTTACGGTATCCTTACATGACAAGCGTGGACACACTTGGAAGGAGAGGAAAGGAGCAGAGGGTTCAGGACAAAGTATATGAAACCTGGAAGTCCAGGGGAAACGAACACGGTAATAAATAATGAAGTGAAATATTCAGAGGCAGCGACCTGGGAAAAGAGCATGGACGAAAAGACGTCCTTAGATATATACAAAATCGGGAAGCGGCAGATCACGAGGGAAAAGGTCTTTGATAACATCGAAGAGAGTGCAATGCTTTTCGGTGCCCGGGCGCGTTGCTTGCGAACAAAAACGCTTATTCGTGAGCCGGTATCAGAAGAACTGTGCGCAGGTGGCGGCAGGGAGCCAGAAATCATGCGACATATTGTAACGGAGTGCAAAGGTATCCGTCCAGTCCTCAGTGAGGAAGACATCCAGCTTACGAAAGCCCTTGGCTTTAAGCTTAACAGAAAAGTGAATTCGACAGCAGTAGAGGTTAGTAAAAGAAGGTTAGAATGTTGGTGGCAGAGAACAATCTGGGAAGACATGCGAACATACAAGTGTGACTAGCACCAAAAATTTCATAAAGGATTTTTCTCTTTTTTTGTTGCGAGATAAATGTACAGTGGCGTTAAGACTAAGGTCGCTGTGCAACGCCACTCCGTTACAAAGGGGAAGCCGCTAAGCATCACCCGCATCATAATAATTTTTTCACGGAGTAAGTTTCTGAATTTGCATCCCGAATATCCAGCCACCATGTATTTTTATTAAAGGAGCCATGAAGACAAAACACAAGTTTGTTTCATTCAAAAGACGGCCTCGTTAGAATCATATTGACACCAGTTTTAACGTAAACTTCGCTAAAATAAGCTATATAATTAGGAAAAAAGGGAATGGCCATGCGACCCACTCGCTCATTTCCCGCAACTGAACCTATGATGTCATTCGAGCTTGCTCTGCGATTGGCGGAGGCCGGCAAAAGCAAACACAAATTACGCTGAGCTTATAAGCTTGCAGAATGAGCTATTTGTGCTTAAATTTAGGGCACATTCTTTTTAAACAATAAGAATGGTGGGACAAACAGTGGAAGTTACGAAAGCACATGTAAACATATGATGCGTACTGCTGTTGGTACTGCGCCCTCTATGCTTGGTTTAGCTGCACAGCAATGCGGGGCTTTGGGGTTGTCTCGGACGACACTGGCCGATTGACGGAAGCAACGGTGTCTTACGTGAACATATTTGCCGAGCGAGAACTGTTTCACGAAACGATTATTTTCTGCCAGAACAAAAACAAGCCAGGTTTAAATGCGGTCAAAAATAAACCGAAGGCAGAAAACGGTTTGGCACGGTATGGTGGCGCCATCTAGGTTGGAGTAGATTACCTCGACGCAATACCGCCGTACAGGGTAGAGACACCCTTTCAACGGTCCCGTGCCGCTGCAATTGGGTCAACGTGCTCAGCGCGTTGTTCTTTTCGTTTCCCACGAGAACCAGCAACGCGGAACACATAAGATGATTCAAACTTCGGCAGTAAACTGCGTTGCAGCGATAATTTTAGCGCGGTTTTGATGCAATGACTTTTCGTTTCCCGGCCGCGGCGGCCGCTTTTCTGATGGAGGCGAAAGGCAAAAACGCCCGTGTGTACGAGATTTCGGCGCACGTTAAAGATCCCCAGGTGGTCAAAATTAATCCGGAGCCCTCCACTACGGCGCGCCTCACCGCCTGCGTTGCGTCGGCGCGTTAAACCCTACAATCAATCAATTGATGCAATGACTTGTTTCGGCGGCGCGCGAGCGTCACAAAATGGCGGCGCCAGCGGATATGTGTCACCACCCTGTTCGACGGATGTGTGATTCAAGGCACCCTAGGCTGCAGAGCGATCGGTTCCTGTGATGTCATTGCAGACCACGAAAACACACGATTTATCGGGAAAATCAAAATTTCAACTTAAATTGAATAATTTCTTCATGAATAAAGCATTGTTTGTATCCGGACAAGCGCTGGGGGCACTATAAAACACGAAATCTTTCGAATAAAACAAACTTGTATTTTGTCTTCATGGCTCCTTTAAAAGTAATGAAAATATCACCAATGCCTTGACGTTTTGCTCTAAATATGCCCGATTTTTTTTACTGAACAATATTTGCAAGTATAAACATTGTTACCAGGTTTAGTTGTTTAAAAATGCTTTGCCAATTATGCGTCTCGTTCAAGTATTGCTTTTATTTGTTGCAAGTGTGCTGATTTCTTCCTCTATTCCTCGCTAAGGTAAGCCCTCTCCCAGTCCCTGAGACTGCCTACCAACATTTATTCCTACGAAAACGTCCACCAAGAGCAGCTTCGCCGTTAAGAACCACGCAATATGTTGTATCCCATGCTGATGATTGATTGCGGGCTTTAATGCTACGAGGTGCGCTTTAGTCGAGGTTTCAAGATTAATTTTGGCCAGCCGGGGATCCTTAACGTGCCCTGAAACGTCGGTCCTGTGGCGGTTTCGCTTTTCTTCTGGACTAGAAAAGTAGGCACCGCCACTGGGATCGAACCTGCGTCCTTGGACAGAGCAACGCAACGCTCTATTCCCTCAGCCACTTCACGGGTGTTGGACCCCAGGTATCAGGGTGTAGAAGATATCGCCCGTCTTTGGTTATATCAATGTTAAATAACACTAACGTTAACGCCAACCTCAGTGTCCGTTAAGCTGCAGGCACTTGTAAACGTGTTGCACATCTATGCGTAAGGCCGGCTTCAGGCTGTTGTCGCCACTGTAGTAATAAATTTAAACAATGACGTCATTTCATGTCTCAGACAACCGACCTGCGTGACACGCCGTTTTTTTACGTCCATAGATCACGATATGGATTTGCGACGGTAGTCTGAACATAGCATGAATTAGTGTAATGCCAGAAAAGCCTCCAGACGGCGTTGGCGATTGCACCCGTAGAGATGTGTTACGCGTTACAACGAACTTCATGTTTAAAAGTCGCTTCGCTGCTAGAGATGTCGGACACCGGACGCTACTTTTTCACAGGTTGGAATCAAATGACGGCATAATAAATCCTGACCTGTTTTAATCACTCTCAAACGACGAGAAAGCCCATTAGCCTTGCTCATCCTTAGTAAGGTATTTCGTATCCTTAGTAAGCGCAAATAGTAACCCTCTATCTAATCGCTATCCAAAAAACTCACAGAGCCACAAAAAAGCCTTCGATAGAACAACTAGTAACACAGTAGTAATGTAGGTTCTCTGAAGGCCTTTTAACGCAATTTCTTGCTATTTCCGTTGCCAAATACATTCATCCACTATGATACGTCCACCAAGAGAAAGTCGATCCGACGAAACAGGAGGAAAAATGCACCTCACAACTGCAATTTTCCTATGAATAAACTCATAATGGCGCTGCGTTTTTCAGGGAATTCTGTGCCAACTGCAGCTAACAGAATTACAAAATGAGGAATCACCCACTTTCAAACACTCTTGCTTAATGCTTTTGTGCGCCTCTTTGAGTAAGTTTGGATCCGAGTGTTTTGGACGTGCGAAGAAGGAGGCAATCGTTTTGTCGTTATTAAAAGAAAGAAAGGGTGCCTCGTCTCTAGATATTTAACAGGTAGGCGCAGTTTGTTTGGTCTCTTTCAAAGCAGTATAGGTGACACATTTCCATACTTTTTGGAAATATTTTTTTTAACTGGCAACTCTCAAGAAGGCATTCGGAAGGATGGATTCGCGGCTTGTAGCACCAAATTAGTAGTAGTCTCCCTTGTCCACACGCCGCAGTTTATATTTTTTGACTGAGAAAGATTGGTTATACGACTTCACTCGTTTTACCTCAAAGTTGCGTATTTGAAAACATGATGAACGCGCTTGAGGACTACATCTGAGGGTAGTATGTGAGGCTCGGAAATACACCATCCCGTACATACACCGAAGTAAACGTCGTGCATAGACGTGGCGACTGGGTGTTATGTTTTTCTTTGCAATACACTGAAACTAGCACTCCCGGTGGTGTTTCCTGCTATGACAACCTACACCATGTCAACTTTTGTTGAAATTTTTTTGTTTTAAGTAACGGATAAAAGTAGGCCTAAGGAAATATTACACGTGGGCAACTTTGAACTGCATTAAGCTAAATTCCTACAAAGAACCGATGTTTACACTCCAAACCGCCTGACATCCGGAAACTCCTCGGCATACAGCTGCATGAAGGACCCATTCCCGTGAACACGGATGCTGTCGCTGTGCTGCTCAACGCGAAAGTCATATTTATTACAAAACGCCACAGGGTAAAAACGAACGCACAAAAAATAAACACAGTGCAAATGCGCCAGAAGCATGCTTGTGATGGAATGAAACGAGGCTGTAACATCTTTTTAACAATCTTGGTTAGCCGCATTTCGACTTAAAGCACACCGTATATGGGTGGGCACACGTTGAAAAGAAGACTGCAAATGGTCGTTCCTGGGGTAGATCTACAACTCCGATTTGAATTTTTAGCTTTCCGCAAGAAACAATCCCGAAGTTATAATCGAGTGCGATTAGTTTCCCAAAGAACACCAAAGTGACTATGCGACCGTGATAAATTCAAAAAAGAGACACGACTTGCAGATCCGGCGTATAATTCAATAATAAAAACACGTAGTGCACTAAATTTGTTGTTATGACCACCGTAAATATCCGCGCGTTTCTTTCTGCAAGGTGCATCTGAAAGCAATAAAAAAAGGGTCTCTGCAACGATGCTTGCAAAACTGCTCTTACAGACGCTGTTAATTGTTCACAATAGTCACCCATTGCCATTAACAAGCACTTGAGAAAAATCGACAAAGCAGATGCACCACAAAAGCTCATTTGATCGCAGTAGGCGTGGTTAAAGCACAAATACCCGTTCACCACGCTTCCCACAGAGGCTGCACATCACTGGATCTTTAAAGCAAGGTGCCAATTAGCGAGAAAAAACGTTTCAAATTTTACAGCCGAACAAAGCAAACTCTGATTACAGTGCCACACATTAGATAACCAAAACACGATTACCAATCATGCCTACAAACCCTTTGAGCTTTTGACGACGTGTCAAGCAGTCCAACGAACGGAAAGCGTCATCCCCAACAACGACAACAAACATCGTATTCTTGCCGATCGCCAACACTTGCACGAACTGATGGCTTTGTTCGAGGGCACAGCAGCATTTTAGGCAATGTATTCACTCAAAATGACTACGCCAGTGATCCGCTATTTAGCGGCGGAAATGTCCTACAGGTCCTATCAAGGCAAGAAACCATTAATAGGGATGCTATGCCGGCAACAAACATGCTACATATTGTTACGTTAGATAGCGTACGTAACCACCAGTTGGCGATAAATGCAGAGAATGGCTTTTCGTTTTTACGCGGTGGAACTGCACTTCCTGCGATAATGTGAGGGACGAATTCATCCAAAATATACAGCTGCAAAATGGCGTTATATCATATTATTTTACAGTCAAGCCACACATGGTACTTTATTTGAACGTGGCTTTTAAAGCATGCCTCATATGCCCGTAGCGTGAGAGAACCAAAGCAGACAAGAAGCCCAGCGTCGATGACTTACCGTCGCGAACACTGATGTTAGCAGCACAGCTGCCTGGCGTCCCCTAGTCTCTACCCTAAGCTTCATACAACTTCTGAAATCAAGCAGATCAGTTGTCTTTCGTGCCACCTTCTTTTTGCTGTCTTCTACTGCTGGTACCATGTACTGGAATCTTTGGTTTTGAAGGTTCAAGTTTTACGTTTATAGCAGTACTTTATACATGTTTACAGCTGCCTATACATGTTTACAGTATATGCAGGTATACATGTACATGTATACATGTTTACCCGTAAAGAGGAAGGTCCCAAGGCCGACGCCGCACGCAGGACGTGCATTAAAGTACCCAAAATAAAGAATACGACCGACATTGCGAAAGAAAAAAAGAAAAAACTTGGGTATAACTATAGTACTATACATAACTACGGACAGGTAATCGTGAAACTACGCAAAACCTTTAATAGAACAGCAATATGCGACCGATTTGAAATTGAACCGAAATATCAACGACAATATATAAAAAAACTAAGCGACATGTTAAGCTAAAAACAATGATTCGACACCAAACAGGTAGCCCCTTAGTAAAGCCTTAAACTTCGACAATACCCGCACGGGGCACCTTGAGTAATCTTGGTGACGGTATTGGCGACACCGCGGTACCCGAGCCCCCATGGTCACGCTGTAAGCTATCGTGGCCTAGGAGTTGTATGGTGAAGGGCAGAAACCACAAACGGGGCCGTCGGAGCCAAGGTCAAGCTCCGGCGGATGGGCTCCCCGTCTGTTTACCAGGCAGGGAGATCCGGGACCTCTCTCGGAATCAGGGTAAACGGAGCTAAGGAAGTACCGCCATGCCCTGCTTATTTCAATATCGCATGGTTTTTTCTCTGTCCCCCCAATCGAATAATCGGCCCCCTAAAAGGGGCCGCACCGAAGTACTAGCTAAAGGTAAATCAGAACATTTCCGCAAGTTTCTTGTCGATCACTATGAAGAAACCACTCCTGTTGAAAGAAGCCAGTCATTCTGTTGACAAAATGCATTGAGTCTGTTGTTGGTTCAGCCTGTGATGCTAAGAAACTCGCCTCAGGTGATGTGCTGGTGGAAGTAAAAAAGAAAAATCAGAGAGCGAACCTACTGAAACATACGACGTTGGCCGACTTAACTATGCACTGTGACACCACACCGGACCCTCGACTCCTCGCAAGGAGTCAAATCAGAGACAGAGCTAGAGTCTGTGACGGAGACAGATCTCCTTGAGGGGCTCCAACCTCAAGGTGTAACTGCAGTGAACAGAATCTTCATCTGGAGAGCGAATCAGGAAACTCCGACAAAGCAGTTAATCCTAACGTTTGATCGCGCAACACCACCAGAAATGGTCAAAGTGGGTTTTCTTAGCTGCAACGTACGACCTTATGTCCGAAACCCACTTTTAAGTGCCAACGATACGGCCCTGGAACCCAATCTTAGAGAGGAAAGTGGACATGTGCCAAATGTGTTGAGATGGGTCACTCTTTACAAGATTATGAAAGCACCACTCTGAAGTGCCCAAATTGCAGCGGACCGCACGCTGCTTATTCACGTGCATGTACGCAATTCAAAGCCGAAAAGGAAATACTCCATATAAAAGTACACGAAAACATCACCTATCCAGAGGTGCGCCAAAGCACAAGCTGCTTTGAGCCACATCGTACGCAGGCGCTTCCCACCGGAGGTTGGAGCTGGCGTTTGGTCTGCACTGCAACACAGTGCAGCCTTCTTGCTGACGTGTTGCTGTCCCAACCCCGTTTGAGCAGTCCACCTGCCTGCCTCTACAACACCTGTAGAGGCTGCGGGGGCCATGCCTCTTGCCGGACTTCCTTCGGTAGTATAGAGTTGTCAGGAATCGCCCAGTGCGGTGACTCCAGCGAATGTGGCGATTGTGATCGCTGCTGGGAGCTCTTCCGCTCTCACTGTTTCCTCTCCACCGGCGCTAGGGACACCTGAGGGCATCGGAGAAGATGGAGACGTGAGGGCCCACAGCAGCGCCCATTCAAGGCCCACCACCTGCCTCGCCCGCGGCGCTGGCGGCTGGAACCAAAGTCACCCGAAAGGGCGCCAAGTACAGGGGGCCCGGTCCGCCGGACACCCCCCAAAACATCTGATGAGGAAATGAACGTCGTACCATTCCTGCGTGCATCGCAGCGCAAGGAACGGGCTGCAGTGTTCAAACCAACAAAAGAGCCTAAGAAACCCGCTCCAAGAATATAAGCCAGCATAGACAAAACATGAACCCACACACAGGTTCCAGTAGCTCTTAAATGTACATAAAGGAAAGAGAAAAAATATCATCTAATGGAACTGCAGAGCCCTCCTTGAAAATTTTGATGATGTCTACGATGATATTCATTCCAATCAGCCAAGTGTGATGTGTCTACAAGAAACACACTTAAACAGCAAACCCACCAATCTCTTAAATTGTTACATGATATTTAGGAAGGACAGTGATGGTGGTGGCCCATCTTCAGGTGGTGTGGCCATCATTGCCCGAAAATCATTGGCATGTTACCCTATCCAATTACAGACTGTCCTTGAGGCTATTGCCATTAGAACCATAATTTTCAATAGGCTAATAACCGTATGCTTTATCTACATCTCTCCTGATTTCCAGCTTTCAAGCGGCCTTGTAGATTAGCTACCAGGACCTTTCATTTTTATAGGCGACCTCAATGCACACAACACTCTTTGGGGCTCTCTCGGTACGGATGCCCGAGGTCGCCTTATCGAAACATTTTTAATATCTTCAGGAGCATGCCCATTTAACAAAACTAGGCCTGCATACCATATTATAGGATACAACACATATTCAAACCTTGACTTGGCTATTGCTGTGCAGTACTGTTTCCATCGCTTGAGTATGATGTTGGCACTAACACATATGGCAGCGACCACTTCCATACGTCACTTGTAGACACAGATAAAGGTCTTAATAGTTCACCTTCCCATTGCAAGTTTATAGAAGCAAGAGAAAACTGGAACACATTCACGAAGACATCTCAACTACACTAGACATACATAACAGACTTATCTGTAAACAAGGCAGCCCAGCTTGTCACCGCGCACATTCTCGCCACTGCCGAAAAGTCAATTCCCCAGGCCTCTGTGGCCTCGCCCAACCCCGAGAAGGCCCTGGTGGAATTACGACTGCAGGCGGGCTCGGGAGGCCCAGAAGAAGGCGTGGGGCATCCTCCGTAGATACCCCTCATGTTTTAACCTTATTGCGTTCAAACGAGCCAAGTCATTAGGTAAGTGTGTGCGCCGTGAGGCAAAAAGGGACAGCTGGCGCGGCTTTCTCACATCCATAATTTCATACAGAGGCACCCACAAGGTATGGACCCGAATACGTAAACTATTAGGACAGCACACACAAAGCCTGGACCTGGTTAGCACAACAGGGAACACACTGGAAGATCAGGCTAACACACTTGCACAACACTTCCAACACGTGTCTAGTTCTGCACACTACACAAAAACTTCATCCAACACAAAATATCTGCCGAAATGAAGCCTATACGTGCAAAAACAAGTCAGTCTGCATACAACTCTGAATTTACACTCCTTGAGCTAAAGATTGCTCTTGCCACTTGCAAATCATCAGCTCCAGGTGCAGACATTACAAATTCAATGATTCAACAGCTACATGCAGACACTCATGAGACACTCCTACACCTATACAATCGTATATGGCTTTTGGGGCACCTTCTCGATCTTGGATGGAGGCCATAATTGGGGCTTTTCTGAAGGAAGGGAAGGACCCTGCTTCTCCCGCAAGCTATAAACCCATTGCCCTGACAAGCTACCCGTGCAAGCTTTTCGAGAAGATGATTAACCGGAGGCTCATGTACTTTCTTGAGTACAATGGTCTTCTCGAGAGCTGCCGGGCAGGATTCCGGGCAGAACGATTCGCAAATGATCAGCTTTTTGTAATATAATCCCACATTAAAGATGCATTTATACACAAACAGTACTGCATGACCATATTTTTGACGTCGGAAAAGCGTATGATATGGCAAGGCGTCACGGCATTCTCGCAGAATTGAAAATCCTATGGGGTAACAGGTAAGATGTTGAACACTCTTGATAGTTAGTTGTCCAAACGAACATTTCGTCTCAGAGTCGGGTCGGCACTGTCAAGAGTTAACATTCAAGAAAATGGCTTGGCTCAGGCGGAGTATTGAGCTGCACGCGATTTATCGTTAAGATCAATTCGCTTCGTAAAGCATTGCCTCCAGCGACTTCTGTATAGTGTATGTGGATGATGTACAAATATCTTTTAAATCTCATAACATATCCATATGTGAGCGTCAAGTGGGTAAAGAAACTTTCTCGCTGGGCAGACGACAATAGTTTCAATCTTAATCCCGCGAAAAGTACCTGTGTCGTATTCTCAACGAGACGCTGAGTAAGGCCCGATCGTGAAATAAATCGTAATGGTGACACCATTCCTGTTAAAAAGGAACATAAGTTTTTGGGTGTGGTGATGGACGAAAACTCACATTCATCTCTCACATCAAAGAACTAGAAAAAATGTCTAAAAACAATGAATATTCTGCAAGTCCTATCTCACCAATCACACGGTGTAGGTAAACAACTCCTGCTACGCCTTTATACAGCTCTGGTAGGGTCTAGTTTGTATTACGGAAGTGTTGTCTACGAGTCGGCCACAAAAACAGTGCTAAAAATGCTCGACCCTGTGCTTGCACTTGGGGCTTCGCCTCTCATGTAGTGCCTTCCGTACCAGCCCTGTCCAAAGTCATTATGTGGAATGTGACAAATGGTGCCTGGAGTACCAGCGAACTCATGTTTATCTTTTATATGCTTTATATGCTTGTAAAATTGATCATCAATCGAAAACCATCCTTTTAAACTTGTTTTTTATGAATACATTCACATTACAGCTCTTTTTAAACCACCCATCTGTTTCTGTCCCCTTTTCAAAGAGAGTGAGAGAGGAGGCGGCATTACTGAATGTATCATTCTAAAACACATTTAAAACATCTTGCATTGATTTTATAGCATCATGACACCTTCGCACTGTGTCGTGTCACTTGTCTTTCATCCAACTTGATAAAAATAGGGTACCGAGAATTGCCATTCTGCAGCACTTTCTGTCACTGCAGGAGAAGTACCAGTGCACCGAATTTTTCAGCGACGCCTCCAAAACTGCCTCTGCCTGTTCATGTGCTGCGCACTGGAACCAATTTTAAAGTTTCTGAATCCATGAATGAAACTTGTAGCATCTTCACAGCAGAAGCTTATGCAATCTTTCTTGCTGAGAATCATCAATGTGAAGTGTCATATTCCGAATTCTGTCCTTTATACGGATTCACTAGGTGGCGTACGGGTGTTATCATCCCGAAAGAAATGCAAAAATTACTTTATCACTCTTCTTCTTACGACAAATATGTCGACATATGACGCAAACTTTGAGGTGACTGTATCTTGGGTCCCAGGCCTTTATAAGTATGGCTGGAAATGGGACGGCAGATGAAATGGCCGCTGCTGCACTTGCAAACACAGTGCAAATAACAATAGTACCCTACACCAACTTCAAACCACACAACAAATCTAGGTAAAACATGGCAAAAACATTGGACTGAACAGATCGACAGCAATCTGCACATTGTAAAACCACACTTGGGACGATACACAACCGATTCAGACAACCGACACACAGAGGTAATCTTGGCAAGGTTATGGATAGGCCACACACATATAACACACTCCCATCTGCGTACTCGATCCCCAAGATCCATGTGCTGCGGGTGTGGAGAGGGCCTATCCGTAATCCACATACTCATTCAATTCAAGACACTTGACATAACACGACGCAAACACTTCCCACAACTATACACACGACATATTCCACAACACCCTTCATACGTCTTAGGAGATGAGCCTATGTTTTCAATCAGACATGTTTTTGAGTTTCTTACTGATGGAAAAGTTTTACATCTCATTTCCTATCATACATCTTGACGACCTGGCCCTTTAAACCAGTCATCTTCATTACGTTGTGTTTTACTTTGTTTATTTTTACTGAAATGATCTACTTATACTTTCATGTAGCTCTCATGAAATCACTTTTTCTGGCGCTGTTGCCCTAGTTGGACTGGCGCCATTAAAATCAAAACATGATCAAGAAATTTGGACAATGATTTGGTTTTTATATTTATAGGCAAGGTATACAATAATGATACAGCGGGAAATTGTATTGTGTATTTGCAGTAATTGGTTCATTGTTAGAGAGCAAGATATGGTTTTGGTTCGAAAAACACGTGTAATTCGTATTAATAGACAGTTTTAGTTGAGCGCACGCAGCAGCTCTACGCGCGCAAGGAACTTGCGGAAGAGCGAGAGTGCATGCGCAGTACGTAAGCGGCATCCCGCGCTTTGCGTGCGCCCCAAGTTTTGGTTCTTGCGTTGCGGGTTTTCGGGCTTAGCGGGCCGTTCGCGAGCCCCCTCCCGTCCTCTTTCCGGTCCCTCTCGCCCGTGAACGAAAGGAACAAACGAACGGTGTCTCCCCACAAACTGGTTTACGGCTTCTTCTGGCTATGTTTACGTCTGCGCTGGCCGACAACCACTTCTTTCGTTCGCCAATCTGACGTTCAGTGGCGCTGCGTGACACACAAAGCGCGGATTTCGGCGCTACTGGCTTATCCACGCACCAACTTCTGCGTGCGGTCAACTAAAACTGGTTCTTCGCGAGAACTTCGCTGCGCGCGCTAAGCTGCCCCTACGTGCACGCGCAACTCTGTGCGTACGCTCAACTAAAACTGTCTAGTAATTAAGTGACGAGGAAACATGTCTAGTAAGAGTTTATGATAAAGACTTTGGAGAAACTGAATACAAGGCTCTCAAGATGAAGTTGAGTTACAGGTATAATGCTAAGCTTATGAAACAACGGAAATGATTGTGATACTTGGGGAGCAGAGTTCATAATGCGAACGACTTGCTTCTGTATTGTAATGAATGGTGAGAGGTGACTGGTGTACGAGCTATCCCACGATAATATACAGTAGTTCGAATGACAGAGATCGAACGCTAAGTACAAGCTACGAAGGGTTTGGAGTTTTAAATTATGGGCGTACCCGAGTCAACACTCCGAGACCGAAAGGCCAATGTTTAACTATAGAAATCACATGCTCCTTAAACTTCAAATTAGAGTTTACTGGAGCGAATGAAATTCTCCAAAATCAAGTTTTTTAGAAGATAACTGAAGATTCAGAAAAACAGGAATACATTTGTTAGGGGAGCAGTGGCGCATAATAGAGGTTTTGCTGTCCTCAAGAGACGTTCAATTTGTTCAACACCCTTTCTCTAGCGAGAGAAAGTCCGCTTGCAATTTGGTAATATTGTTATCACAAGAAAACATAGTTCTGTCATAACCATACAGAATACATTGTGAATTTTTTAAACATTGGGTCAGGTCTATAGTGTACAGCAAGTATAAAAAAGGTTTCAGGATTGACCGAAGGGTATAACTGTTTTTATAACAACCGGATGTGATTAGTGACGGTTAACGCAGATGAACTGGCTCCTATTTGTAAGAAAGTTTTTCAAACGGGTTGGTGGGGGTCCAGCAATTCCGTAAAGTTGTAGTTTATTCACGAGGGTGTTATGATCAATCGTATCAAAAGCTTTGGGTTATTCAATAAAAACATAACAGGCGTATTACCACAATCAATTAAAACTGCAAAACAAGCATTTGCTTGTTAGACAAAGAACAGTGAAACCCGAAATGACAACTCCTGAGTAATTCAAACTTGCTTAAACACCGTTATTTGTATTAGTTCAGTTAGTTTCTCCAACACTTTATATAAAAGCGGTGATTGTCTTTATTGTATACTGCAACACGTTTCTACACTTTCAACTGCGTTGGAAACACACCCGTCTGAAAAACCAATTTATATATGTGACTAAGTCAAATAAAAATAACGTTTCCGCAGAGCGTAATATGTGCTCCTGTATAAAATTAAACCAGGGCATTTCACTTTAAGCAGCTCAATAGCGGACGCAACATCCGGAGAATCAGGGCGAACATAGAAGGTTTTATCACAGTGGCAAAACGGAGCATAACGAGTATGATAATGTAAATCAGGAATGATATTCGCGAAATATGGGCTGAGGAGTTTAGCAACGCCCTTTGGCAAAGCGATACAAGAAACAGTGTATTATTTGAAGTAATTCCTTTCATTTGTTTTGTGCTATTTAAAAATTCATTACCTAGTTCTATTTTTCTTGGTGTCATGGATACACAATTCGAGCTGACGTTGATAACATTGCTGTCTGATAGAGCTAAACAGGACGACAGAGTTGAAGCATAACTGTTGTAGCATCCTTTGGGATTGCAGTTGAAAGGTAGACGCTTGGTTTTCTTAAAAAAAGTTTTTTTGTCACATAAAAAGCCTGAAATCATTGTAAAATCTAGGGACAACGAGGGTCGTCGTATTTACCTAGCTACATCTCTTCACAGGGGGAGGGGTAAGTGCGATCAATACCGCTCCAGATTTGTTTTTCAGTTTTCGTGCATGCGTGCTTTGGTGCGAGTGGGTACTGGTAACTTGTCATTATTGTTTAGAGTGCATTTATGCTGGTCATAGTTAGTTTGTATCGTTATCTCTAATTTGTTATTTTTATGATTGAACAAAGTTTCCCCGGGGCCGGTCTTCGTCAGAGACTGACGAAGACCGGACCCCGGTCAAAACTTTGGTTCAATCAACGTTTTCATACGTGTGTCTACTTCTTCGGCATTATATATACATATATAATATAATATATATATATATATATATATATATATATATATAATAAAAATATATATATATTGAGAATTAGTGACTACACTCCCAGTACTTTGGGTTATGTTACCGGCGCTTCTTCGTAGTCACCCACTATCATCAGTACTAGCCCCGTTGAGCTCGGCATCATCATCGCTTGTAAATAATCATCATCGCCGCTTGATCTTCTTCCTTGGCCGAGCGTTGGAATAAACGGCCACGCAAACCATCGTCTCTCAATATAGCGCAGCAGAATAGGAAATGAGGGGCTGGTTAAAAATAAGACAGAAATAAAGTTTGGCAGTCAAGAAAACCTCGGAAAGCAAAGGGGAGGATATGGTAGGTCATTGAAAGTGATAAAGAACTTTGGAAAGAAAGAAAGTCGAAAAAAAATGCCGGCCAGGTGGGATCCGACCCCACGACCTCCAAAATACCGGTCTGGTGCGATAACCACAACGCTACCGGCGGGGCTATTTTTCCCCTCCACTTTCTAGGGTATTTATGTCAATGTAATTTTTCCATGTGCTTGAGGGTGGTAGCCAGCGCCACTCCGACTACTCGGGTTGTGAAGGGGACCTTCTTTTTAACCCCCGGGCCGTGACTCGAGTGTCTACGACATGTCGAGAGTGGTCGACCAGCGTTGGACCCTCTTAAGCTTCCTATGGCATCAAGACTGCCAGAACAGAGGCCCTCGCTATGAATGTAGCGAATCATAATAGGGAATGAGGTGCTCGTTGAAAATAAGACAGAAATAAAGTTTGGAAGTCAAGAAAACCTTGGAAAGCAAAGGGGAGGATATGGTAGGTCATTGAAAGACATAAAGAATTTTGGAAAGAAAGACAGTGGAGAAAAAAAGCCCGCCAGGTGAAATCCGAACCCACGACCACTTTCTTTCTTTCCAAAATTCTTTATCTCTTTCAATTACCTACCATATCCTCCCCTTTGCTTTCCGTGGTTTTCTTGACTGCTAAACTTTATATATAAATTATATATATATAATAAATCAGAACGTAGACACACGTATGAAGACGATGATTGAACTGACGTTTCGCCCGGGGTCCGGTCTTCGTCCTAATCTGACGAAGACCGAACCCCATCTGATGGAGACCTGACCGGACCGGACCGGACCGGACTTCGTCTGACGAAGACCGTACCCCGGTCGAAACGTTAGTTTAATCAGCGCTTTCATACGTGTGGCTACTTTCTCTGTGTTTTGGAAACCAAATCCCAGAACCTATTTATGCTCTATATATATATATATATATATATATATATATATATATATATATATATATATATATATATATATATATATATATATATATTATAAGATATATTTTAGGCTTTTCATTTTTATTGTGCCGCTCTTTTTTCTTGAAGTTTTTCTTCAATGCCGGCATGCACGAATTACGGGTTTTATGGTTATTAGCAAAGATTTGACTACGATCCACCACCTCTATTCTTTAAGGGGTCTCATGTGATTAAGCACCGACAACCTCTCTTAAGCCTCTTTCACAAGATATATTATCACAATCATCTGCTGCGATCACGTTTTCATACGCCTCCCCTTCTACACTTCTACCCGTGTAGACCACCATCATAAGTTCGCATTCCATTTCAGCGCACTACAACATACAGTAAATCATTTCTTTCTTCCGAAGACGTGCGCTGATTGGATAACCCTGCTGCCTCATTGGTTACTATAACAACACTATCTTTTTCGCGTTGCACTTACAAACCTTATCTAAAACGTACACCCCTACGCATTACCTGCTTATCTTTTTTCCCCTCATGTTGGTGACGTGAAAGCGTGCGCACTAAAATGAACTCTGAATTTTCGCACAACGATGTACTTGTGTGTTCTTGTTTATGTTCACCTTATACTTGTATTGTTGCTTAGCAGTGTTGCTCAGTTGTTGATCATATTTACATATTACTTGTCATTGTACCGTAACATGCGTTGTTTTGGTTCATCCCTTCTTGCTGTTGGTTATTTTTTGAGTTCCCCTTTTTTTACGTGCCTTGTATTCAACTACTGATGTAGCCCCTCTCCTCTATAACGCTTCTTGTAAGCCCTGATGGTATAAATAAATAAATAAATAAACTCATTTTAAGTTTAATCTCCGTAGCTTTCGTGACCAGTGTTAGTATCTTCCATACTAAGGAGTCTCTGTACCCGCAAAGACTTTCCACAAAATTGCTACTCTAAGTGACAATGAGGGATACTTGGATGTGCTCCTGTTCCAAATATGCCGCAGGAGCAGGACGTTTACCACATATCTCCTCGAAATTACCATCGGCTATGGAGTAAACTTCGTGCACAGCCGGGTGTTGCGCTTTGACGCGCAGGACAAAATTTTAGGTGTTTGTATGTGGAAGCCCCGTTTTTTCGGGCTTCATTGAAATTTACAATTTGACTCCATAGGTATACTGATGCACGGTCCATCTCAACATCAGATTTGTGCATCAACAAACTCGTCCACGCTGTAACTCCCACCCGTGACGGGGATGTATGTTTATCTGAGGTATTGTGGGGGACCACTCAGGGTTATGTTTCACAACACGTAGCGTGGATATCTGTGGAGCGCAGTATGTCTTCTTTTCCGTTTGCACTCCCCGGCTCTCGCAAAATTCTGCCCGCGTTTGTTCTGACCTCTGAAAGGTACAGTGACAAACCAAAACACGAAAATCTCATTTTGGTTTCGGAAATACACTTAACTAAGATATACGCCACACAACTGCTGTCTATGGAATTATGGAGAAACGCTGGTGTAAGTGGCGGTTGGGTTGTTACATTTATGTTGGGAAAAAGAAGAAACCAAACAAACGGCAGTTCAAAGACCTATGATTGTTCTGCAGCGAACCTGTGCCGACTTAAACCGAAAGATGAAAGGTCGCATTGAAGACAGAGTTGTGTATTCTCCGTACCCGGACATCGAGATCCCCGTGTGCTCATTCTACACCCTGGCCAAAGAGCAGCTAATGAAGAACCCCGACAAACTGGCCTTGGTAAGCATTGTCTCCAAACACTTTAGCCGTGATAGGAATTTTGTAGTGTTCTTATGCGTTAACATTGCTGGTTACAAGGAAATTATAACAAGTACACCTATTCTGAAGGTGTTTCGCGGCACGGCTGAAAACCACCATTATTTACCCATATATTGGACCTATTTTCAAGGGTACTTACGCGCTCTATGCTACCGCTATAAAGGACATTGGTTTCTACCGAACAGTATCAGTAGTCAGTCCTCATGAAAAATATCTTCGGCGCGAACATTATCAAGGCGTTGTCACTTGTCAAAGGGGCGTATAGGTGCTGTTAAATTCTTCTCTTCAAGGGTTCTTAAGCCCTCCATGCGGGGACTAGGTAAGCGCCGCGCACTGTATGAGTAGTCAATTCCCGCAGAAAGAGTGGTTTAATTTACTTGTCAAAAGGCCATATATTGCTCTTTGAATCTTCGGTCGGTGCTCTCGGTAGCACAGCAAAAGACACTCCAGCGCTCGCTTGGGACGGTGATCAACTTTGCGGGCACACGTCCGCACGAAAATTACGGTTTTCCATTTTAAATAACTGGTCCGATGCCTCCAGAAACGCCCTCCCTGCCCATTGATTGACTCCCGTTGAACTACACGTTATGGTAGACGATATTGCTGGGACATCTATTGAGTGCGCAATGACGTTCTCATCGTAATATTTTGAAGCTGGGTGCTGGCCTGATACTTGCGCTACGTATGCGGGTCGACATCACGTCGTCTGAAAAGGTGTTGCAGGGCAGTTTGGCAGATTTTTTAACCCATTAATGAATCTCTAACCACTGCTAAAAAGTGCATTTTTTAAATGTGGATAGTACTTTTGCTGTTTCAAAACTTAGATTTCAATGCTATTTGCCCACACTTGTCACAGCTGTTTGGCCACACTTGGCCACACTATTGGCCACACTTGCCACACTTTCCATAGCTGAAACTGGTACTTCGTGATAGATATGTTCTTACTGTCTTCGCTGTATCTTCAACCGGTGACTACAAGACGTCATCTTTTATTATGCGTAGATACACGGTTGCCGAGAAGAAATGAAGAATCCAAAATACCTAAATGCGCCAACTCGAAGGGTTTATAATACGCACAGCCAGCTTTGTCAGCATTGACGGAAAGTCTCCATATGGCAGCACTGGGCAAATCATAACTGTAATTAGGCTGGATGCACTAAGCTGCATTTTGACATGATCTACCCGGGCCAGGCGAAGCCTCCGGGAATCCATTTATGATTGATGAAATATAGATTGAGAAAGAGTACCGTTTTCTTTTGTACCCGTGCGTCTTTATTTCGAGTTGACACGTTTTTATTCTACAAAACTGTTTATCTACGGACTTATTTTATAATTGGATATTAGCAAGCAAGCACAGTAGAAAACAGAAGTGCGTGACCGTGTTCCATGAATTGCTGATCAAAAAGGCAGCCGGTGCCGATAGTGAGAAATCCATGTTTTACCTAGCCAGACGTGCATCAATGTTTCGAACAGCATTATACTCTCCTCCATAAGTCGTTTGCGCGAGTAGTAATGGCGGCAACACTAGGAGACAAGAAAGCAATTTCAAATTTTGAAGTAAAACTAGTAGCTTTCTGGTTAACGCAAAAGTATTCTTTGTGCAGATGCCATTCATTACTACGCCAGAACGGTGTACTTTTTGTCATGACGTGTTTGAATGGAATATCACATTTTCTATGGCACCAATAGCATGTCAAAGCGGTTCAACATGAAAATTTAAAGCTTGGCACATGCCGTAAAATCACATAATTCGCAGCCAGTCTGTTATTGTCACAAAGTTTCATTACCAAATATTTTACCAAAGTACTCTTAGAATTGCGTGACTGTTGTCAACAGCACAAATTAAGTGCTGTATAATAAGAAATGAGTTGAACTGCAGCTTTTAACTGAAGAAGAAAAAGAGAAAGGATATTTTTTCCGCCAGAAGAAAATCATTACTTAATAATAGTGCATAACAGGAGCAATTACAATACATGTACACATAGAGGAAGCAGCGAAAATGCTATGCAGTACTAGCAGAGCAAATAATAATTGATCAAAATTGGGCAATTGGTAGGAAGCTTGTACTTATATACAGCATATACACGCATATTCAATACCCCTAAACTTCAGAACACTCAATTCGCCCATACTGACCGTACTTGCTCAAAAGCATTACGAGTAATGTTCTTAATTTTTAATAGCACAACAAATAAGCATGTGATAAAACACGTCGAAACCCACATTTAGGCAGTGCTATGGTCTACTGAAAATAAAACTTATAGTTCTAAAAAGTGTGCTTAGTGCTCTTTTTATCTAGATAATCACGTGCCATCATTTAGGTGCGAAGGCAAATTGTTCTGCATAAATTAAACCAACGTGAGCATTACCTTTTCCGTAATTAGTATGAACTTTTGGCCATAAAAATTCAGTTAAAATGCAAATCGGGCGGTGTTTGTATTACGGAAATACTGACTTCGATAAATTTAAAGAAGCTACATTGTAGGGCACATATGAAAAGAGAAGTATTTTTGATAAGCACGTTTCGAAGGCAATGAACTGCAAAGATAATTGTATAAGAATTTTTCACGATTTTAATGCCTTGAGTGACTAAAGTGTTCAATCCGAAAGCGCACTATTGATTCTTTGCGTTTATGTAATCTTGTTAAAATAAGTTACGGGTGACCTGTTTTGCGGATGCAAAAGCCACACCCAAAACACAATGCATGGAACCCAGTAATGGCTCGTGCGTTCGGTGTACATGTTGGATATGCATTTATTTGTTGTCCTGCGGAATGCAATGCGATGTGTTAACAGTACCCCAGTTCTATACAAGTGAGCGAGCGCCACTCAAGGAACGCCGATGTGTTAAGAAGCAGAGTAGCATTTGTAGGAAATGTTGGTCTTCCGACAGGGGCGCAGCTTATTCTATTATCAAAAGAAAAAACCGCACAAAGAAACCCACAAAGCACAAAATCACAAAATATATTCATCTTAACAATTCAGTATGGTTCGAGACCTTCACAATAGGGAGTACTGATTGAGTTTGTGCTTTATAAAGGACTTGCCACAGAATTTTTTTTTCAGTATTAATAATTACTTCCTTATATTTTTCGGTATTAGATGGTGCAACAAAAGCTTGAGTGGCCAATAGTTTTGTGGAAAGGGCTGCTCGTGTTGTTCTGTACATCAAGCACGGAAAACCGTGGGGTCATAGAGAGTGGTAAATTTATTCTCTACTTTGAGCCCACTGTGAACAGATTAGCAGCAACGCTCGCCGAAACCGCCATGCTGAAGGAGGAGTTAACGCGGAAAAAACCTTGGCAAATATCATTGCGAATCCGCAATAATCCCCGATGTTCAGGTCAGGATAATTTTAGGTAGAAACTCGAGGATGTGAAACTAATAAAACAACGAATGATAAATCAGTGGCAATGTTATGCACCCTCCACCCAATGCAAAATAGATGCGCACACATTGCACACACTCCGATACCCGCGTATTGTAAAAATTTGAAACCTAGAATGATTAGTTCTCCTTTTCCTGGTACTCTGTTTTGCTCTACAGCTACACCCGACCTATGAGGCACGCCGTAGTGCATGGTACCACTTTAATTGCGACCACCTGGAGGAACTTGGGGTGCACCGAAACAACGACGCCCGCGTTTCCGTTTGTCACCTTCACTAGAAAAAACAACCACCGCTGCTGCCGTTTTGTTGCGGAAGCTGCACAGACCTTCGCTCTGAGCCACACCTGCGTGTAATTTGCAAATTCTGATTTTTCTTCTCAGCAACCGACGCTTCGCAAACAAACCATCAATCTTCGCATGCAGTCCACCAAGCGTTTCACAGCGGCTGCCCCAGGTGCCCAAGTTAATTGCACTAAATATGCTTGACTTAGCACGGTGGCTCATTGGGCAAGCCGTCGTGCTCCTGGGCTGAATGAAAGTAGTGCGATAGGGCGATCTAGGCGGCACCTGCCGGATATTTTTTGCGCATTCAGAAAACAGCAGCGCCAAAATGTCGAATGGGTGACGCACGATGCAGATAAAAAATCGTCAATATTATTTCATAGCCCTGTACTACGGTGTGCCGCATACCCCAGGCGTAGCCTCGGTGCGTGAAGATTGTAATATACATTATAGCAATACGAATCCTACTTTACAAGTCATTGAGCGGCGCCTGACGGACGAAGATTTGATTGATTGTATGGTTTAACGCAGCCGACGCAACGCATGGCGATGAGGCGTACCGTAGTGGAGATCTCCGGATTAATTTTGACCACCTGGGGATCCTTAATGTGCGCCGAAATCTCGTACACACGGGCGTTTTTGCTTTTCGCCTCCATCAGAAAAGCGGCCGCCGTGGCCGGGAATCGAACCCGCGACCTCGTGCTCAGCAGCGCCTGAGTAATGTTACAATACTAATACTGTCTACGAGGACTGAATATGCAACACCTATTCTTCAGTATTTTAACTGAATTCGCTGTCAAGTAAATTGTAGAGGTGAAGCTTGTGTCTAAAAAGACAGACGCAGCCGATATGCGCAAACCGGTAAAATAATTCC
Organism: Haemaphysalis longicornis; assembly: GCA_013339765.2. Lineage (NCBI taxonomy): Eukaryota > Metazoa > Arthropoda > Arachnida > Ixodida > Ixodidae > Haemaphysalis > Haemaphysalis longicornis. Next base: position 46,851,325 of record CM023451.1, on the reverse strand, counting down.
ATAAAGAACCTATTTGTACTTGTACTCTACATACAGCGTTGTCACTCACACTCGCTAAAAATCAACCTCACGACTTGCTTTTTATACTAAACCTAGTACCATTAACCCTTTTGCATGAATCAATTGCTTTGAGCGCAAGTAAGAGTGAGCTCAGCCACAACAGCACTTCCCCCGTAGTCTGAATAATGAGTGTATTTTCTGAAGCCTACAAATGTTTTACAAACCCACGATGTAGCATATACTCGCTGTGCAAAATTTCACAAATTCATCATGAGAAGAAAAGTGTGCTGTTCCCCCGCAGTATTTACTGTTTGACAATGCCGAAGCACCTGTCCGTTTTTTGTGTGGAAATGTTTTTAATCTGTTTCAGTAGTTACCTCTATAATTGACCGAGATCAAAATGATGATTCCGTCTTCAATGACCTCTTTGTTCCACTTTTTAATTAAAAATTGGACAACATTTAAGTCTGGGAAATGCTTACTTTTTTGAAACTTGAAAATGTTTGAGGGGTAAGGTACAGTCACTGAATTTTTTTCGCCATTGACGTTCTGGTACAGATTGATGAGGCGCTGAGCCTCACCCGTGGTCAACTTCTGGTACGGTGTCAGCGCTATGCTGTTGGCTTCCGGCGCCATGGCGTGAATCCAGGCGATCTTATTTGCGTTCACCTCGAAAATAGTGTAGAGAGCATTGCCGCCATGTATGGCTGCGTCTTTGCTGGAGCAACCATCGTGCTGTTAAAGACGTCACTAACTGAACGTGAGTACCCTCAACCATATATTAGAACTGTTCTTTTTGACGCCAACCGGATGCATGAGAACCTGACACCTTCCATAATTTTTATCGTAGCCAACTAACAAACTAAACCAGGAGAACTGGGAATTGACAAAAGTGAGAGAATTGATGATTTTGTACTTGAATGCGGCTGGAGTTTATTATGAATCGCCACCAATTTGAGAAATTCGCAACATTCCGGGGCCGAATTCTATAAAACGACGCGATGCCGCCATGAAAAGGCATATATTTTTTCGGGTAGGGAGTCGCGTCGAAGGGTGAAGGTTGTGGAATTCACACACAGCATGGCTATGCAGCACCACATAAACCATGGTATAAAACGACACGCCAAAGGCGGGAAACTGTAGATATGATATGGGAAGTCCAGAGGAGTAAGAGCTAGACCACAGCACAAAATGACGCGAGCAGAGCACGTCGTTCTATATCACAATTAGGTGGTTCTTCTCTGGAACCCCCCCCCCCCTTCATTTCTACCATTTGCCGCCCTTACACGCAACACTTAAAGAGAAGAATGCAGCCAGCTTGAACGCCGGTGGGGCTTCGTTTTCAAGCGAAAGACGTCGCTTTTCATTTGAGAGAATAAAATGACTGAACGCGTTATTTCTTATCAGTATAATAACTCCTCGCCATAGTACGTAGTAGTACAGTCAAAGCCTCCGCTACACTCTCCCTTGGGGCATCTTTACTAAGTATGTGCGCCTCTCTCCCAGAATCTCCACATCTCCTCGAGTAGACTTAAGGAGTTCGTGGATGAGAAAGGATTAATACTGTATCGATCCACTTTGAGTGCTCCTCGATGTCTTGCACTGCAAGTAATGCTTTCAAGATTTTGTGTGGTATATTTTGCAATTCAGGTTTGTTGTTAATTTGAGCAACGTACTTTTATTATTTTAGCCCCCAGCTTTTACGTTTTATACAGACATTTTCTCTGTTCAGCTTGTTAGCTAATGTCTGGAATCGTTTGGGCGCTCTTTCAGAAAATAAAAGTGCACTTCGATTAAGAGATCGATTTCGCCGACTGTTACGTGTGATATTTAAAGGTTAAAACTGAATAATGGAAGGCGAGGGGCTTGAGCGCGAGGCCGCCTGCCTCTCTGGTGAAACTATACGCCATTATGCATGAAGCGTATTAGACAACCCGTCGTAGCCTGTGCCCATGGCAAGACATTGCCCGGAACTGCGTGTTTCTCTGTGATGTTCTGGGGTTGGGGCCTGCCAATACCCTTTCGCGAATACTACGTACTCCTATTCTATTGGGTGCGCTGCTTTGAATAGCGATTGACGTAAAGGGCGCTTCGTCTTGTGCACGTGAAAGCGAAATTGTTCGTCTTGTCCATGTGAAGGCGAAAGTTTTTTAGAGGATCTGTGAAGGTCAGACGATGTCCCTAAAATTCGCGGCAAAGCTTCTGATACTTTTACGTAGTCGTGTTTTGGGAACTTCTGCTCGGCTCGAAGGCTTGAGGGTCGGGCTGAAAACCCATGAAATCAATAAGCTGTTCAACGAGCGTGATTTGGCAGCCGCCAAAGTGACATTTTCTGGAACCTATTTTAAATTCGGCGACGTCAAAACACTGCCAGAATTGTGGAAAGAAGGAGGGTGATAAGGCAGTTTATTCACACCTGAACTGTTATAACGAAAGGGCGAGATAGACGAAGTCACCTAGCCTTCCCCGTTAGAGGGCGGCCGTGAGGCCGTGGGCCCTAGGAGAAACCTTCGGCCAATAAGTGTGTATAGGTGGGTGTCAAATGTAGGGGAAACACAATGACTCTCTCAAGATAACACAGGCCGATCGATCACTTAAATCTGTGTAGTAACGAGTGCATCGTCCTCTCAAAGGTTGCAGGTGCTTTAGCGAGCGAAATGCATTGCATAAATTGTTATCGGCCGTCGGGTGTAACAAATGCCGTTTTTTACGGTCTGATTATTCAACTGAAACTTACCAATAGCCTACACCGGAGGTCTATAGACGACGAATATTTCGCGCCATGTTGGCCGTCCAGCGCGTCGTCGAACGCCTTGTAACAGATAAACGTTCTTCTTTGTGACAAGGTTGAGGCGTCGGTAATACACGGAGTACCTTCAGTTTCCAGACATATTTTTACTGAATCAACAGGAGGAGCCCATGTACTCGACGAAATTTTGACGATATCCTGGTAGAGCAAGCTTTTCTCCTCGTGTTGAATTGCAAGTCATTCAGCCCAGACACACGACATGGGCGGCTGTACAGTGGGCTGACATCACTGCTGTTTATACAATTCTTAAGAGAAGTATAGCGTAAAGGACGACTGTCGCAGTTGAAGATATCGCGACAGGATGTTAAGAGCTAGCACAGAGCGGCGGTTTGTTTCGAGAATATCCGACGTGATATTTTTGAGGTCTTCAACCGGAGGGATTGGCGCCGTTGCGTATCAGAATCGTGAGACGGCTACACGCTCTAAACCAGAACTTTTGTGATCATTTATAAGCTCTTTGATAGAATCTGAGGGGATGCCCCAAAGCGTACGACTGCAAGTCGTATCTTTCTGTCACTAACAGTCACAACCGAGTGCGGTGGGGCAACATCCCGCGACAGAACAACGTCCAAAATGGGCGAAAGAATGTATTCGCCGTTGCACATGGGAATAATTTAACTTAACAGGACCCTGTAAAACTTCGAACTTTTTCGATACCCAAATGCTTGCAGGACGTACTCGATCAACACGTGCGGTAGTAAGATTGAGCGGTGCAAAGAAACCCAGCCAAAAATAATACTAGTATATGACCAAATTTTTCTGTCTTTGCCGGTCGTGGCGTCATTCGACCGCTGTAATTACGTCATTACGGCAGCTTAGCGGTTTTTGGCAATCCTTTCTTCAGTTGTAGAAACGAACGTAATCGATAGCCTCTTTAAAAGAATGCCACTACAGGAATTTAGAAATACAAGACATATCTGCTACGACGAACAATTCACGCAGTGCCGCTGCGTGCTAGCCATAACAAACTTTCGCAGTGCTTCCAGAGGCGTTTAAGGGAAGTGTTACCGAGTCTTGTTAAGGAGCCTCTACAACACTTTCAATAGACCGTTTCCCTTTTTTCATCCCGTCTGGAAGGATTGCGAAAGCTATCGCTATCGCCAGCACAAAGCCGAACTGTGTGGTTAGCTCGTCGCATCTGTTCCGCCGTCCGTTTCCCTCGGATTTTGTGTCAAATTTTTAAACTAGCTTCCGAATGCGTTTAGTGCGGCAACTGAAACAAAGCCAGCTGATAGCCGCTACATCTCTCTAGTGACGGAATTCAAGCGCCCTAAAAATGCCAGTACTGGAATGGGGGAAAAAGCATTGAGTGAGCTTCTGAGTTATTTGATGGGCATTGATCAGTCATTTTGGGCTGAGAGCTACTTCGTGACCCCAAACTTTAAGTACTACGTGTGTTTGGTGACTACAGTCTCAAAGCCTTTAGGATTTCGGGAACAGTTTGGAAAGAGTTGCAGGGTCCCTTGAAGCAGCTGTCCTTGGCTGTAATTCTACGTAATGAGCAGAGGAAAAAACAGCTTTAAAGGTTTCGGTGGTAAAATGTCCTTATGCTTCTAAATTGTTCTTGAGTAGTCGGATTTGGAAAAGGTAGGTGAAGTAGGCGAACACCCGTGGAATAGTCAATAAGGGGGATTGTTCCGACAGAAAATCATGGCCGAAGAATAAATTATGTGGGCTTCGGCACAAAACTGCGAACAGTACAGCCTTTTCGTGTCAAAGCATTTGGAACCTGGCGGTACACACTCCGGCGACAGTGCACTTCCCTTCACCGACACCCTTTAGAACGCTGGGCGCGGCCGGCATCAGAACTTTACGAGGGCGGCGGTGTACGTTAGAGCTCATTATCAAGACTTGGGAATCCACTGTGGCCGAGTTCATAGACGAGAGACCCATCAACATGGACATCTATTAAATTTTGTTTGCTGGAGAGCGTAACAGAGAACTTCGGTGTCTGAATACGCATTACCTCTGGAATATTCATTATTTAGTTTTTTTATGACTACGGGTTAAGTGTGGTCGTATAAATATGACGTCGAGGCTGCGGCGATGGGTTCTGGCGACGTTCAGGTGAAGGCGAGTGACAACTAAATCCACAACGCGGAGCGGGAACGTGTAGGCGTGGCTCACGGCGACTAGAAAGGCGACTGGCGTTATCTTCATTGCAGGCAGAGTACGAGGAACGGTTTGATCAGGACAACGCCCGGTGCGTGTAGCAGTAGCGTCGAATGTGTGCAATGCGGCAACAGTTGAAACATATGAGCTTGTTGCCAGCCGTCCTCCAAATCGCAGGGTTCCGTATGCGGCAATGGGTAGGAAAATACAAGCTGCGGCTTTGCAGCGAGGCAAACACCCAGAGGTTGCTCGGCTGGCGCACGTAGCAAATGGAGGCAATGCCAAGGCTGACGAGCGCTTGTCGGACAATAGTCTGTTTAAAAAAATGCCCGAGAGATGGGAGTCCGGTGCATGCTGTGGAAAGTCGATTGCAGCTATAGACTCAAGTTTTCGTCGTACTATTCTCTTCGGGGTGAACGGTGACGGAAATTCGCGAATGAATTCCTAGCTTTTTCACCCGCACAAGCAGCCCTTACGTGAAGATACATTGAATGTCAGTGCCCGGATAACAAACGTTTTTAATGAAGTTTGATATCATGACGTTAGCCGGTAGAAACATACAGCGCACGCTATTTCCTCTTCAGCCACTGATTACACATGAAAAAGGACTTCGGACGCAATATGTAGATGTGGTATAGACTACATACCCTAGACTGCGCCACAGAGTCACAAAATATTTGACGTTACCCGTCCCTTGCCCTTCAAAATATTGGTGTACTTCAGCAACACCCGTAGAAGTACCACTGAAGCACCACCCCAAATTCTTCCGAAGCTTCTGCTGCCCCTGAAAGTTATGGCAAGAACAATTTAGGAGCAACATTGTGATTTTTATTTATGAATGCGAACAAATTTAAACGATAGGCGCATAGTTGTACAGACAGACACTTTGCGCATGGAAACATTTAGCAAAAAAATTAATGGTACACATCTATCTGTAAAATCCATCCGTTTCGTTACGTCGTGACAAGAACTGGCGACATAAAGATACATATAACGCGCATGTCGTCTAACCTCAACCTAAAAACTCTTTATTTACGCTACTTCTAACTCTCAGTGCTCTAGATGACATGTATTCCGACAGCGACCATTTGGGATGGTACCTTTGCAGAGGAAATTCACAACCAGGCTCAAGACTGCGGCGCGGCGCGTACGTAGTCACCGAGGTCCAGTTCACAGAAAAGATTCTGAGCGCCACCTCGTCGCTGAATATGAAGGTAGCCGTGGCTGCAAAATTGTCTTTCTTCTCCGTGTAACTAGGCAGAGGGCACCCCTAGGGTGTATTCTTTACTACTCCACCTCAATTCTAAAATACTGCTGTCTGTCTGTCTGTCTGTCTGTCTGTCTGTCTGTCTGTCTGTCTGTCTGTCTGTCTGTCTGTCTGTCTGTCTGTCTGTCTGTCTGTCTGTCTGTCTGTCTGTCTTCATTATGCTACCCCTACATGAAAATATTCTTCGCTCTATCCGCCTGCCTGCTGTGTGTATCATTAAATTAAGCCAGCGATATGGCTAATTAGCCTGCTCACAATTGCGGTAATAACTTATTGGTAAGTGGCAGCTAAGGCATTGGTGAAGGGAAGACGAATGTGAGTCACAAAATGAGAACAAAGTGTACAATAGTGTACAATATATACATTACATATAGGGAGGGGGATGCAGGAGTGACAGGGGAAAGGGTAAATAGTGTATTGGGAAGGGGATAAACATTAAAAAGACGAGAGAGGGAGGTAACGAAAATAATTTTTCGATGAAAATAATGGAGACAGAGACAATTACAGGCAAATAGACGTGGCAAAATGGCGAGAGGGGAAGTAAAACTAGGATAGAAAGCCATATGTTGAAGGAAGAATGAAGCTTAGGACAAAAAGTGCTGCAGAAGACCAGCGATCTCGGTAGGAAGATGAGAAAGGAAAAAAGAGTGCAGGCGAATACGACGGGAAAGCACGACTTAGGGGAATGGGAGCGGGAGTGAGAATGAAAGAATTAGAGAGAAGGTTTGAATGTAATTAAAAATAAACTTCAATTCAATTCCATTAAAAAAGAAGGTGGCGTGCGAGGCAGGGGTTTAACACACGAAGAGGGGGAGAAAAGAACCGAAAAAATTGAAGAAGGGGACAAATTATGGTGGGAATTCGGGGAAATATCGCGGAGGGCGGGTGTGGATGGGTAATGGTAAAATACGGAGGAAAGGTATGGGAAGTGTGGAAAAAGGGAATATGCAGTGGTGAACAATTTGAAGGTGGGGAGACTGTAAGGAGGACAGATGCGAGGAGGAAAATAATGACTAGAGGCTGGGGAAGTAAGTCGGAAGAAGGAAGGTGGTAAAAAGATAATGTGTGTGTGTGTGGGGGGGGAGCAAGGAGGAATACAGGAAAGTGAGCGTAGCATGAGGGAAGAAATGATGAGAGGAACACATAAGGGGAGTACATGCGGAATAAGTACACGACTGCAGGGGACGGATAAATAGCAGGAGAAACGTGCCAGTGAGAGATGGGGACGGGAAGTAACGGGGCCAGACAGGAAGGCAATGCAAATAGAGAGAGAGAAGCAGAACACCAGTTTGGTGTGTCTGATGTCGAATGGGAATGGAAAAGCAAGTTTTGGATACAAAGATCATGGGACAACGGGAAGGCTGCAAGGCGGAAAGGTAGGCTTAATTCAAGGTTAATTAAGTCGGAAGGCAATAACAAGAGAGGGTAAATGAATTAGAGGATGTACGGGAAAAGAATACCACGAATGTTACGAGGCAATGGGAAGAACTGGGGCGTTACAAGTAAAGTGCAACCAAACGCTATCATCTTGAGACTTCTTTGTTCCGAAGTAAGCACATACGTGGGCAATTTTGCTTGCCCCTTATCATCAGGCCCGTATGATAGATGTACTTGACTTGTAGATGAGTATTCATTTTGGAAATTTTGCTAATCGCTGACTGCATAATAGAATTTAGCCACAAGTTATCTATGCTCGTTAGGCTTTGAAGTCGCATGTGCGCAGTCAAGTTAAACTGGTTGAATTTTAAAGTATATGAATAGTTTGTACAACCTACGCGCGCTTAATGTGTGCATTCCAAGACCTAATAAACTAGTGTCTCTGGCTACAAAACTATGCACCTACAGTGAGCCGAATTCTTTGAAAGCAACAAAAATGTGAGTAACCACAGATACATTGCGCGAGAATCACTCTGTTGAAATTTACTTACTTTCCCACACGCGTCAGTGTTGCAATAATGAAGCTTCGAGTTAGATTGTCTTGATTCACAAAACGAAACGCAGAAAGTAGTGGTTTATATAATCACCCGTTCTGAGGTACGGAATGCGAAACTATTAGGGCTACTTTTCTAGCGTTTCTTTTCATCATAAAAATGATCATTTGGTGCTTGTGTCTTGTTCTGCTTGCCGTTAGCGATATCAAAAGCTTTGAGTTTCCCACTTTTCTTACCTTAAATTTGGCGCAACATTATGTAGCCATAGAACGGGGCCATTTAATGCGCCAAGAACGTCAAATTCCAAGTAGGCCAACATGCGGGTACCGGTTGATTTCTTTTGATTTCGAGTACAACCTTGGAGCTAACGTTAAGCCTGCATCTAATCACCTTCCCGTTACTCGCGCATTATCGGTTGGGTAGCGCCATACCATTGCACGTTTCAGTAAATCCCACTTGTTGGGGCTGCCAATGTAAGTCCGGCACAAAATTTCAGTTCACATCACCATACACGAATGACAGTTAGAGAGAACGCACTTTTCCTTTCACTGGCACAATTTAATAATTACCATGGCCAAATTACTGCTGAATGCCTCAATAAGGGTGTACCACACATATTTATGTCGAAGGGCCTCGCGCACTCACTGGGTCTCCCTTTGTCAGCTAGAGCCATGAAGCCTTAGTGCAGCTGACCGTGCGTGCTCGTTCTCCTATTCTAGGAGCCCCAGGATGCGATTCCCGTCCCGTCTAAAATTTAGCTAATCCTGTTTTGAACATAAGTTTTTTTGTTTTCGTAATTGCGATGATTGTATTTTGTCAGCTTCGTCACGAGGGCGTGGAATCTTCGTCTAAGGAGTCAGACAATGATTTCAGAATATCTAACCAAAGAGAACTATGACTTCCTGCCAATATTTAGTGAGGCCACACTAACATTATTTAGCGGCAGGCGAGTGAGCCATGAATGGTTCCACGTTCGGCACTTACCACACTTTGCTCGTGTGTCCGTATTTTCTGCACTTCTCAATCCATGAACAGAACGCACTGCAGGTTCGCAAAAAATCAATTTCCTGTTCACAGGAAAAATGCGGAAGGGGGTAGCTTCAAAATATCACAATAGTTGGTGTGATGAATGCTCAGTGAAGAAGTGTTTTATACAGATAATATTGCAGGCTGTATACGATGAAACTTCAAAGCGTTTGGCGAGTCGCATGTAACGCAACGAGCTCATTCTTTCAGGGTTTTTTCTCAATGGGCCCTGCAGCAGGCTTTGTCTCGGTCACTGACTTCGCAACGCTGGACGAACAAGACTTTCAGGAGTGTCCCGTCGTGGATCCCAAGAGCACAGTGCTAGCAGTCTGCTACACCTCAGGAAGCGCGGGTCTGCCTAAGGGAGTGGAGATCTCGCACTACAACTACGTGGGCTGCTTCTACACGTGTCGGTAAGTTTTCCGCTTTTGCTATACGCCTACGCCGTGCCAAAACTCTGACTTGGCACAACTTTGCAAGCTAACTTCGCGTGTTACCACATAAACCTACTGAAATTGTGCTGGAATTATCAAGTTACCGAACTTAAGTGAACGATTGCATCAGCTTGCAACACGGAAAGCAAGCGCGGTAGTGGGGCTGATCCAGCACATCAGATATATTGCTCCACCCAGCTAACATAACTGAGCCGACTGAAGTGGTCGCTAGCGTTTACATGCAACAGTATATTTGAAAGCTATCTCGCTAAAGTGAGGAAATCGCCAAAGCTTGCTGCTTATTTTGCTTCGTTAGAATGTTGTATACAGGCTGCAAGCATGAAGGTCCACCTGCAGTCGCTGACTTTGGCACCTACTCCTGTACACTTTTGGTGAATATAAAAACATCTGTGACTTAAATTGCATTGAATTGATACTCATGCTTCCGAAATAGACGAATGAGGTTAGAGTGTTATTTCACCAGAATGCCCCAGACGTGCAATAAGTCGTCGGTACTGGGCAGCCCTGAATAAACGATCTTTCGTTAAATATTTTGAACAAGAAAATTTCCTGTCATAGTAATTTAGCGCATTGGGTTAGCCATGGGGCCAGCAACATGCCGGAGATTTATTAAGTCTGGTCTAGACTCGGTACAGGAAAGCCTTCTGTAAGACACGTCGTTTGGCGAGTTCGCGCATACTCGTCCTAAAGAATTTAGCAAGCCTTAAGTAGCGACACAGAAGAAGCCCGATGGGACAAACCTTCAAAACAAGTGCGTGTCCAGTCTAGCTTCTTCTGTATTGTGCTGCTCTAGTGCGCCTATTTTGAGAGAAGTAAGATCGGTATTTTCAAGCTTCCAGCATTGTGTACATTGATGGCAACATATTGCAGAGGGTGCTCTGTAGATTTGCTGCTTCACTTTTTTAAGGTCTAAGGTTGAGGTTCTCTGTTTCAGTTTCGAGTTTTTATTTACTGAAGTGAGCCATAGGAATATACTGTGGGGTAGAAAAACTGGAGCGCTTTGGGAAAGGGAAACAGCAGCGCTAGAGGGGGGTTCTGAGAAGGTGTGACGTACGCTACAGCATTCTATCCCGGCCTTAAATACGTGGGCACGTTCGCTTAGAGCGTAATTCCATACAGCTATCTGTTACGAAGAACCAGGACCTTGTCTCTGGCTTACAGCACACGAAAGATTCGCTACGACGGAAGATTCTAGAGCACCTTAAGAGCGCACTGCTCGTAACAGCCATCAGGAGCAAGCGGTTATGGAAGTGCTGCGGCGGCGTCCCTTCGAGAGCAGCGCAGATGTTCAACAGACATCTACACACAAACACAGCAGAGGCCTTACTTAAACTTTCTTTTTTAATATTAAAAGAGGGTTCTGTCCTGCTCGTGCACCATTATTCTATTTCTATTAAAAATAATTTCCTTTACACGTATTTCATCATTTTTAGCCCCCCTAGAGAAGCAAGGGCGGCCATGAAGGGCGGCGCTTAAAGGATGCAATACAAACTACACCTGAGTGGAACCTAATAGCTTTAGGCTCCTCGATCTGTCGAACTTCCTATTTTTCGTCGTACCTTTTGGGAGTTCATAGGCGAGGAATGCTTACTATATATGTCATTAATCGCAACCCGTGCATCCGCTGGCATTTTCGCATATGGGCGGTGTTGCTTCGAGAATATCCCAGAAAAATGCTGCACAAGAGTTTGTTCTGATGGCCACGCCCATTTTCCACTATGTTTAACGCCGTTTTCTAAATATTACCGCAGATTTACTCACCTAGAGCGCACCTGAGTGGCCAATCAATTACCTGAATGGTGGGCGGAATGCCAGTGACAAGGCTCAGAATAGTTGGTTTGCGAAAGCGATTTTCGGTATGGTATGCTCTATGTTAGGTTGAACTTGGACCCCGCGAAAAGGAAGACCTATATCTAGCTCGACTGTCTAAGGACTTCGCTTTTATAATGCGACTATTGCTTTTCGCGTGTCCAATAGATGTGCCACGTCGGCAACAACTTGCGTCATCAATCCATGAAAACAGAGCGACAGAACAGAGGGCGATTGAGCACGTTAGAGATGGCGACGTTAGACGAGCATTGGCTGTGGCAGCGCTGTGTTCATCTAGCTTCCGACCTCGTTGCTAGCAGCAGCCACGTGAAGCCGAAGCGTTTGCGGGCGCTCTCCGTCATCGCTTCTAGGCCTAGCGAAATACACCGTGCATCGAATGGAGGCGGATTCGGTGGCAATAGAGCATGAAATGTAACGAACTGCGACAAAATTTGGTGGCTGCCGGGCTACAGAACTGCGATAGGCATCTACTACAGCTCGTAAACGGAAAAGCTTGACCATTGAGGCGATTAGTACACACAGGGGGAACGACCCGGTAAGCAAAGGTCGAAGAAAAAACATCCCATGGCGACCGTTTAAAGTCGAAATAAGGGATACCTATTCCTCCGAGCCTCAAATCGGCAAAGTAGACAGATGAGAATCTCGCGCCCTCCTAAATATGAAGCAATTCATATTCTATTAAAATTTTCGGTCATTTCACGAACCCCTGCGGGTATGTGAAAGCTTCTCTTCAATATCTCCGTCAAGGAAAGAACAATCCGGCCACGATGAGGATTCTGTCGGCTAAAGAACAGCCAACCCAAGCGACTTGTTTCCTAACGATCTTAACCATGGGCCCATGGCATTGCGCCACCGTTGCCATAGGTGACAGTGATGTGTCTTTTCCGGGCACTACATCACTGCCGCATCACTACATGGCGTACACTATACAAATGGGTGCACGTTCAGGCGGAGGGGGAGAAACAAATACTGCGCACGTAGATTATACTTGCCTTTGGGGCTATTCATGACGCTATCGGGAGTAGGGCACCGGCTGTACACTGACGGGCACTTGGCCGCAATACTAAACTTCTTGGCACACTAGACGCTCAGAAATGCCCATGCATATATATATTATATCAATTTATTGTGTACCTTGACAGCTTGTCTAATATTTTATGACAAAACTGCTTTCATACCGCCTTGTTATCAGTCGAAACAAACATTGAAAGGGGCTAGGTTATTTTTCGTTCAGGACTATTGCGTTTGTGAATACACGGAGGTAAGTGAAAGAAAATACTTGAGTCTTAAACCACAACTTTCAGGCATCTTAAAGGCAGAGTTTATGCAACTGTAAGACGATTAATATATCGCACTCCGATGGCGGCAAGGTCTCACTGCTCATGTCCCCAAATCTAGTTTCTAGCATTTGTTTCTCTTTTCAGTTATTATTAGCAAGTTTAACGCATACTACGAGAATATGAATATAAGTACACATATAATCAATGACAGCATACGAAGGTGGGCGTAATTTATTGCGCATTCCTCGAAAAGTGAGGACAACGTAGAAAATAAATATTTCTGTGCAAACAAACCATCACTCTAACTGAGCGGGTTTTGGCGGATACAAAATACCCAATTGAAGCGAAGCCTCCCGAAGTTTTCACTTTTCTCCTGGACTTAAAGAAACGTTCAAGCACTGCAGATGAGGGCTACAAAGACAGTTTTAGACGACCTAACACCATTATTTCAGTCAACCCTCTTCAACAGTTGCACGGACCTCGATGTGGAATGAGTATCACATTGCTTGCGGCCTATGTTAGGCAGCAGTTAAAGGTATCCCAACATAACACGTAAACATAGGTCGCTTGGCCTGATGCCACGTGTTGAGGTCTAACATCGCCAGCGATACCCACTGGAACAGTTCTCATTCTCCTCGTATACCTCAAAGTTGTGATACCGGTTGGCGTCGTAAAACCTCAATGCGCGATGTTAGGCCTAAGCTCTGGTACCTACCCTACACTTTCTGCTGTTATTCTAGTCAATGGGTCGAACAGATAGGCACACTCGCTGTCGTGTATTAGACAGCACTGCATGAACAGAAGTGTATCTACTAGAGCCTGCATTTCAATGGAGGTTATCGCCGGTGCTGCATTTTGGCGCGTGCACAAAGAAAATGATCGAATCCCTCAATAAATTATTAACGCACAGGAAATCGGGGAGCCGACAAAACAAGTGCGTTCCCTTGTTCTCATTCGGAGTGTTACGGTAAAGCCTACCAATGCGTTGAGTACGAACACAGTAGCACGTACATACTGTAGTGTATTGAAGAACGCTTTGTAAGAGGAGGCAGATCTCTGCTTTCAGCACCGATCTCATTGTTGGTCCTGCAAGACCGTCTCTAACACTTTCTCTTGCTGTACTGCACTGACCCTTCGCGGTTTGCTCATGGTCGATCTTACTGCATGTGTCCTGGCGCAACTTTTGTATGTCCAGATGAAATGTGCGTAAAAGGCCGCCGGGTATTTTTGCTCCGGCTTTGCCATAAATGCAAGACTGATCAATTCTGTCTCCCGAAGATTGGCTCCAGCTTTTAAACCGAAGCTTTCAAACTCTCATTGATGTCTTCTGTAGTTTATCTACAACGCACTGCAGGGCGGTCAATTTTTTGTGACCGTGATGATCGCGGATAAATTGAAGAAATATTTAATCGCTTCCCGAGTTGAAAATCGAACCCCCTCGGTCCCGCTATGTTTTTGGTAGGGCCAAGGAGTTTGTATTTGGAGAGGGGTGCATAGACGTGCACAATTGGCCAGGACATGCACCCCTCCGGCTAACAAGGACGATGGTCGAGCGCCACGAAAGTCATGTAGTGCCCGTATCAGTAAAGCACGACAGAGCACAAGCGCAATGGAGTAAACAGTTGTGATAAGGGTCCGCTCTCTTCTGGGTTGGTTCATTTAGTATTGGGCTTGATTTTGGAAAGCTTGGCATTCCCGAATCGTTGTCGCTTCGACAGAGGAGTGGTTGATTGTATAATCACTGCCGCTTGACGATAGTGAACATTTCCACCGAAATGCTGGATGAAACTGAACGAGTTGTTCTCCACAGCTTGCTCGACGTATTTAGCCGACACGTGATGCGACTTGCAAAGGACGAGACGACCGATACAACCACCTTTACTTCCTTAAGTCAAGAAAGACTACTGCGGTGTGGCACCGCGTTGCTGGTTGTCGCTCCGAATTCTTCAATTCAACACTGTTTCGCTACGAGTATGCGTTACAAACAGTGGTTTTGGTATGGGTGGGGTACACTGCAGAGCTGTCACGCTTATACTATGAAGAACGGATGGCAATAGAAAACAAAAACGTATTTAGCTTTATCCGTGTGGTCTTGTCCCAATTTCATGTCTGCACTGTTAACAATCCATGTGGTAATAAGTGCTCTTCCTTATGTATTAGTCCCATGCCTGGAAGATGGACACTGATGGAATAGTTGGAAGTGTGCCTTAGTGCACCCGCACCTCTTTTAAGCACTTGTAAGTTTCTGCCGAGGCGGAAAGCGCCTCAGCTACCTTTGCGGTTCCATGGCCCCATTGTAGCGCAAAAGCAGTTAACCGTCCTGAGAACGTTTATTCTTTGTTTCGACGGCTATGTTTTCTTCTTCCAATTTTATACTTCAAGCTATTTCAGCCAAGATGTTTGTATAGAGATCTGCATAAATTTTTGGCGCACATCAGCATTATAGGATGTCCAAATCGCTTCACAGCATACCTAGCTGTATCGCCCATGCTCAGCAGAAAACGGCTGGAGCTCTCTCTCGCTTTATCAAAAACTTCCCCATAACAGTATTTTAAAAATTGGCTGCTGCGACGGCTCTGTTCATATGTGAAGTTGTCTTTCTTCTCATAATTACATCGCTCCCAGTGAAGCTGCAGACCTTATAGAATCCCCATCTTCCGGATCGCGAATCTCAGCATAAATTCTGCTGGGAAACCAGATGGGCATCCTGGGAAATTTGGTGGGCATTGTGATCAATCCTGGAAACTTACCTGGACAAGGCAAGGCTGACATGAGAATGTCTGGGAGGAGTATAGTTACACCAAGTACTGAAACCCCTATTTTATCGCAGCTATCCCGCAAAAATCAAAGTGACAGTGAGCTGAATGCAGGCGACCGTAATATTGCGTCGAGCCTAATTTACTTTTCTTAATTAGCTAGTACGCTGCAAGTTGCAAATATTGGGATATTACTCCGCTAGTTTCGCTGTAAAGCCGTAGATATTGGGGATCCTCCTCCAGCTGTAGAAACAAGGGCGTCCTCTGGGAGTGGCAGGGAAGAGGACACATTTCGCGTCATAGGATGAAACTGTGGTAATTCCAAGTAACCTTCAAACCATCGCCAAATGACCCCACAGCTACACAAAGCATGTGCAGCGATTCTGATGTTATACAAATGAGCTGGTCATCCTATTTCGCAGTCTGGAATTCCGCCTTTTTTTCTTCGGACGAACCTACTTTATGTCCACATTTTATTTGCTCTATCTTCAGTGTAACAATTAAACACCTCAATTACCAATGTTCTCACCACAGTGAGCACTTTCCATGGAGGTGGACTGAAATTTCCTCGGAGCCAACCCCATAACGCACGTCCTCTGGGCTGGTGTTTCAATTATTGCCCGTGTCTCAACGGCGCTGCTGGTGCTGTTGTGTCGGCCGCGTCGACAGCCATTCAACTGATGGACGCTATTGACAAATACAAGGTTGGCACTTTCTATCATTTGTCATTATATGAACAGCGATGTGCCCTAGGTAAGTTTTATTTCGTTATGGAAAAAAGAAGCCACAAAACTGATGCATCATAGCTTTAACACTAAAGGGTAGTCAATGTGATTATTGCTTCTATTTAGTTGCCATCTGAGCTTCCAAGACGAACGCCACAGTACATTGGGTAAAAAATAATTACCACCTACAAACTATAGCTAATGAAGGAGAGAGAAAACAGATAATGCACTAATGACACCATGCAGCGTATATTTACATTTCCTACTACATAAATAAAGAACTTGAGTCGCTTCTGCCTTTCACGCGTGTGCGTAATTGGGTAAAATACGCGCGCCTCGCAAAAGTGAATAAATCAAATAACAAAAAAAACACAAAGTAAGGCGCCCCTCACGGCGCAAACTTCCAACTAAATTGTATTAGTGTTTAAACTTATAAAATTCACAAGGAACGAACGCGTATGCGGGAGCATAAACAGACATTAAACGCTCGGCGAGGCGGCGGCCAAGAAAACATTCCTTTTTGGTGAGGGCAAGCGAGGGCGTGTTGACCCAATTGTCTACGAGTCTTGCTTTCCTTACGTAATTTTCGCAGAAGTTGCGTCCTCCCCGGGGTAAAAAAGAAGGATCCTCACACTATTGCGTAGGCCTAGAGGTAGCGAAGCTGTTCGCAACAGTAGCGTGTTTTTTTTTTTTTCCCCCAGGCGTTGTTTAAACCCCGCCGCTGTACGAGGCACCAATGCTGGATTTTCGTCTTTCTCTAACGCACACGGTTCTGGGCTGCATCTATCCTAGTGGCCTGCCCAACCTTCCTTTGTGGCGCATGCTTATCGCTGCGGCGGTTGCCTCCTCGCCTTCCTCCACCACGTCCCCCGCATGGGTACCGCGCATATCTCCTTTCCCTCCTTGACTATCTCTCCCCCGCCGCCTAACTCTCCCATTATCGGGCAACGCTCGGTGCCGTACGCTTGCGGAAGGGGGTGTGGTTTACCTCTAGCTCTAAAAGGAAAACTTGTCACCCCAAACTGCCCGAGGTAGTGTAGTCTATCTTCCGCTACAAAATGGCACACTTCTCAAACATAAATCTACAGCCGTATCTTAAACAATTGCAGCCAAGAACCCACCAGTACCCGATTTAAGTTTTTTCCCTGCCCCGTAACCGGCATTAGGCAACCCCGGGCTCCCCCCGTTCCGTTACAATTAATGTAACCCCTGGGTGCAATAAGTTTTAAATTTGCCCCTAAATTGAAATTTGTGCCGGGTGGTGTCCACTTTCCTGCCTCCTATATTTTGCACCATATTTTAAAAGGGAATACCAAATGCCCGGCTTTTTATTTAGAAAAACTGTTTCGCCTTTTTCATAATCCAAACCAGGCAAAATATGGGGGGGAATTTTTTTCTGCATTTAAACCCACCATAAACGCCAATTTAGGCACCAAAGTTTTCGCGGAATTCCGCAAAAAAGGTCCCGGCTGGCGTTTTGGGCCCGCGGAAACAGGCGTTTTTTTTGGATGAAAAATTTTCGGGGCCGCGTTGGTGGGTCGCGGGCGGAAAGGGCGCGGGGGTCCGGATTTTTCCCCACGGGTTTTCCCCCGGTGGCGGGGTGGCGGGGTTTTTGGGGGCCGGGGGTGTGTCTGGTTTTTCCCCGTTAAAAAGGAATTGCGGGGTACTTTTTAAAAAAGTTGCTGCCCAAAAGGAAAGGGCGCATGGCCCTTTGAAGCAAGGCGAAAACTGGTTAAAAACCCCAAAAAGGACCAATGGTTATAAAAATCTTTTGGTTTTAAACGTGAATTTTTATGAACCCAAAATTTTTTGGCTCTTTTGGCCTAAAACACCCCCGGCCCCTTCTGGGTGCAAAATTGGGGGACACCCCGGGCGGAAATTTGTGAACAGCCCGGGGAAATTTTCCGGTGTTCCGCCCCCCCCCTTTTTTTTTTCCCCCGCCAAATTTTTAGCGGAAGAAAGCCACCCTTTACCCCGTGTTTCTTTTTTGTCTGCTACTTTGCTTTTCCCCGGAATTGCCAAAGAAAATTAGGGAACCCCAAAAAAAAAGAACGAAAACCCGGGGTTTTATTTTTTCCCCGCTTAGGGTGCTTTTTTAAACGGCGAATTAGCTAGGGGTAGGGGACCCTTGGGTTGGGACAGCTTTTTGGAGGGGCCGTTCTCCTGCTTCGCGCAAGGGGGCCTTTTTGTGCCTTTGGGCCTCTGCGGCGTGGTGGTGGCGTGGGGGGGTTTCCCCTTTTGGGCTTTTTTTGGGGTGGTGTTTGTCGGCGTCTGGGTGTTAATTTTTGGAAGGGATTTCGGGGCAAAATTTTTTAAAAAAAATTCCCGGATGAGGAAGGGTGTTCCCTTTCCCCAAAAAACCGAAAAAGCTGCAAAACAAAAAAACCCAAAGGGAAGTTCCAAAAGGTTCAATAAAAAAACTTTTTGTAAACGTTTTCCGTTTTGGAGCCTTTTTACGAAAAAACGGGACCCCCATTTAAATTTTTTTAACTTTGGGAATTTGCAGCTGCCTGTAAAAAGAAGCAAAGAAATTTTGGCATTTGAAGGGGAAAGGAAAACCCGTGCGCCGTCTCATATTTGAACCCCAGTCAAAGAATTATGAACCAATGACCGGGGATTTTTTTCCCAAAATAGGAAGACCGTAAGCTGGCTTGTGTAATTTTTTCGGCCTTGGAAAAAAATTAAAAAATTGGAAAGGGACCCAACTTTCAATGCCTTTCTCCGGCGAAGGACTTTGACTGCCCTTTCCCCGGATACTGCAGGCAGGGTCCCAATGGGTACAGGGGGCCAACCATCCACTCCTTTTCGGCACGGAAAAACCCCTTTGGAACCCGTTTTTGTTTGGGGCGCGGGCATGGGAAAACGGGCAAGGTTTCCTATTTCCGTTATCCCCCGCGACGGGACCCAACGTGTTGGCGCTGAGAAAAAATTGGAAGTTTTTTTTTTTTGGGGCAATTCTTCCCCTTTTGTCTGGGGGTTTACGCGTTGGCCCGTGAAAAACGGAAAAAGGTATCTTAAACAATTGCAGCCAAGAACCCACCAGTACCAGTTTTAAAGTTATTGCCATGTCCGCGTAACCGGTCATTCAGGCAACGCCTGGTCTCCCCAACGTACTGCCTGTTACAATTGAGCGGGCAGCTGTACACCACTGGGGTCGCACAATGAAGTTTATAAAGTTTGCACGAGGCACAATAAATGTAGTTAGAAGTTTGTGCCGGGTGTGTCCGTCTTCATTTCTTCCGTGCCTCCTATATTTTGCCCCAAATATTTAAATTAGGATAGAATACCAACATGCCCAAGATGCTATTCTTATTGCAGAAGCGAAATCTGTTTCGCACTTTAACGTCATAATCACAATCACAGTGCTAAAATATGGGCGTAATTTTTGTTCTCCGAACATCTTACGGGTAATTCCGGCACCATAAACGCCAATATTATGGCACTCATATAGCGCTTTCCATTGGGCGAACAGGAGCACTTCTAACTGCACCCAAGTGCTCTCGCGAGTTCTGGCGTCTTCCAGTGGTGGGGCAGGAGCAGGGGCTTTGTTTTCATTGGTCGATGAGGAGCACTTTTTTGGCGCCGAGAGCAGCCGAGAGCAGTTCTCGGTGCTCCGTCGCCAGCGGCGGAGTAAGGGGAACCCCGAGGAAGTCACATGACCTCTTTTGCGTCACTTCTGGTTTTAACCCCGGGGGGCGGGGGAAAAAATGGCGGAATCCAGCAGCCGCGGTAGTCGCTCAGTGCGTACGGCAGCGCTAAGCGGGCCGTCTGGACAAGGAATTGCTGCTACTTTTAGATGATGAAAGCACCACAGATTCAAGCTAAAGCTCATCATGGGCCAGCAGCAGCAGCAGTGACGACGCACTTTGACATTGCATGAGTTTATGTTCGAGCACCTGGTCACCCCGCCGGAGCAGCGACGAAGGTAGGGCGTATCTGGAAAAGAGGGGGATGCTGTTATCGTTCGCCAATTTTTGGGAGACACGATGGTGCCCCTTTATCATGAACATGAACATCCGCTCGGCTTCTTCATTCGTCGCCATGCGGAAGGCAGACAAAAAACCACCGGCACGGATCTGGAAAAACTGGGAGGAATAACTGCGTGCGGACATCACGAGCGCGCGAAATGCTCCGGGAAGCGAGCGCGGGAAACGTTTGGTCACATGACCTTGATTTCCCCCTCCCCCCCTTTTCCCTGCTCCCCGAGCAGCGCGAATGTTTCATTCGCGGAACGAAAGCACACGTCCCCTTTTCTCCCGTGTGCTGCTCTGGCTGCTCGCTCCCCTTGCTCCTGTTCGCCCAATGGAATTCGCCAATAGTTACATACTGCTAGGAACCTACACAAAAGCAAAAGAAGCATGAAAGGCCCGGGTCATTGTGACTGTGTTTTCGCTACGCGGAATCTAGCGACTGCTTCTTTTCAAACGGCGTGGTTATATTAGCTATCTGGCGTAGGTGCACGCGTGTGGGTGTGGTGTACATGCGTGTGTGTCTGCGTATGCGTGTGCGCGTGTGCTGCACATGTGGGTTTCGCGCATATGCGTGCGTGTGTGTCGGCTTTTGTGCGCGTGCGTGCGGGGCGTGTGGTGGTGCGTGCGTGTGTGTGTGTGCGTGTGTGTGTGCTTGTGGGGGTGTGTGTTTGTGTTTGTGTGCGTGTGTGTGTGCGTGCGTGCTTGTGTGTGTGTAATTTTTTCGGAAGGAGATTGCTGGGACAATAAACTTTACTTAAAAAAGCATTCCGCGTAGTCGATGAGAAGGGCTGCATGGTCCCTTTAAGAAGCCCCAAAGAAGCCAGAAAAAGCTGCAAATAACTAAAAATCAACAAGGTTAGAAGTCATCCAATAGAGTTCAATAAAAAATACTATTTCAGTAAACGTGAAGTTCATGAGCCTGAAATTTTCAGTGAGCCTCTTTTGACGCCTAAAACATTGCCACGGCACCCTTCTGAGGTGTTCAAATTGTGTTTACACTTGACGCAACTTTGCATGCAATCAGCCTCGATAACTCAAGAACGCTGTATCATAGAACTATTTTCAGCGCATTACGCAGGAGAACGCCGACCACTTTACCAGCTGTTCGTCATCTTTTGTGCTGCATACTGCTCTGAACCTCGCGGGAGTGCAAAGATATTATGATACTCAACTGAATTCCGAGCTAGTTTTATTTATTCTCGCTTTGTGATAAGCTTTATTAGGAACGACCAGAATAAGCGTGAAAGCTTAGTGTAATTGTTTCGGAACCTTGGAAAGAAAAGTCTAAATCATTCGAAGAAGGGAGCCGTCTAACTTTCAACCTGCCTTTCTCCGCGCGACAGGCCACTTTGATGCTGACCTTCCCGGCCATACTGCAGGCAGTGGTGACCCAGATGCGCCGTACAGGGCGCCGCCTACCGACCATGCGGCACATCACTATTGGAGGTGCTGTTGTCACGGAAACGCTCTCGGAAGCCTGTTACTCTACGTTTGAAGGACTGCGGAGCATGCAGAAGATATACGGCATGACGGAAGCGTGTCTCCTCATTTCCGTTCAGTCCGAACACGCTGTCATCGGGCAGCCCAGAGGCGATGTTGGCATGCTTGCAGTAACCACCAAACTTAAGGTAACCGTTTTTCGTTTGTGGGAGCACTTCTTACGAGACGCAGCTATTAAATGTAACGTGGGCAAGTTTGGCACGCGTTGGCACTGTACGAAGAAAGCAAGAAAAATTGGCATAGACGAACTGGACACAGGTGGCGGCGCGAATCTCAAATATTTATTAGAAACAGTACCCAGACATTCATAGAAGCGCAGTCGACCGCGATCTTCCCACAAATGACCGTAATGACCGTAAGCATGGCCTGGTTGCTACCTGCGCCTCGAAGCAATAGTCATTGGAGGCGACAAAATCCTCTCAAAATGCTCATGGTGGCGAGTCATAGCCGGTGCGAAGACGGGTTTGACTGCTTCGCGTGTGGATGATCGTCGCAAAGACAGAGTTCTCAATGTGGATTCACACGGAGGGCAAAATCCATCCACTTCCTTCCCGCACAGCGCATCCCTTCGCGACGAGCTGTAGGATTGTGTCGGGAGCAGCGCCACTGGGATCGGGCATGGTTTGCCTAAGATTTACAGACGATATCCCCCGCGACGGGAAATCCATCGTTGTTGGCGCATGGACGAAAGAAAGCTGTTGGCGCAATGCTTCCCGCCTTTCGGGCAACTGCGCTTCCTTTTCTTTTGTTTTCTCGCTTTTATCTGCGTTGCTGCTGATAACGGATGCCGTAAGTTCGCGGGCCCAATTTGCGGGCATTGAGTGACCCCTGCTGAAACGCGAGTGAATGCACCGCACATCACCAGGAGTGGGAAACTAAAAAAAAATCGCGCCAATCCACCCTGTGAATGTGGTTGGAAAGCAAAGCTGTAAACGCACCCATAACGATTACCCATACGACGTCACTTAAATTCACTCACATCGCTCTACAAATAGCAAAACCAGAGAGAAGTGTAACGCACTTAAACACACCATTTATTACTTCAAAGAGATATTCTTGGTAAAGTTAAATCAATGCATGATGCATGAACGGTGTTGGGTTGAGTTGTATTGGTGGAGCACAAGAGTGGAAATTTTTTTATAAAATTAAATTAAACTCCAACCCGGTGTTAGATGATCTGACTTCTCCGGCTCTGCGCCGCGGACGGAGGCGACGAGATTGGCCACAGAGAAGGAGCAGGAGGAGGAACAAATACTTCTGTTCAGATTTCTGAACGGCCTAGAATGCAGCCCTGGGGAGTGATTCCTTCTTTTGTGGGGCCCTTACGCATCCCGCGCGGCCTGTGTTTGTCCACCCGCTGAAGCTGGGTAGGTAGAGAGGGCCTGGACAGCAGCATATCCCATTGCTCTTGTTGGGTAGTTGACGGAAAGAGAGGAGGGTGCTCAGGGCTAAAGTCGCACACCCCGATTACTGGTCGGGGTGTTCCTACTTCTGAGCAAAATTTACATTCAGCGTCGTAGCAATTCATATACATTCAGTGAAGACGCGTAGGCTGTGGGAAGGAGCCCGGATTTTATGAGCCCTAGGGTAGTTTGTTGTTCTCTGGAAAGGTCAGGGTAAGGCGAAGGTACGGTCTGGCTCAGAAGGCGATAATGCTGGGTTATCTCCCTGAACGTGACAAGCGGGTGACTGTCCTCGTGCAGCTCCATAGAACGGGAGGTGAAAGTGCAGGCTTGTTGGGTTGGCGTATTTGTTTCCCTCCATTGACGCGTGAGGGGGTGTCCAGGTGAGCTGAATGGAACCGTTTGGGGAGTGGTTTTTTAGCACGCGCAGTGCAGGTCAGGACACCTAACCCGACTGGTAATTCCAGTAGGCTTGCTGGGAATTGGTGACTACCCTCCGAATTCCTGGTTGAGCGAGGGCCAAGGTGATGGCTGCCTCTTCTGCTGCCGTCATTTCTTAGGTCCTAGGCGAGGTACACGCAAGGAGGTTGGTTCTGGAGGTAGCCACGATGAAGGCGTATTGCTGCCCTCGATGTTTGGAGGCGTCTGTGTAGATAACTCCATGATCCCCACCGAGGGTGGTGTTTAGAGCTTGAGCCCGTGCTTTTCGGTGAACCCTCGTCATGTGAGGGGTTCATATTTCTAAGCAAAGGGAGCATCTTTAGTTTTAGTCGCCAAGAGTCTGGGAGAACGTCAAGCGGAGTGACATTCTGGGCTGCCCAGCCAATCTTGTGAAGCATGCGGTTACCCACCGCAGTTCTGAGTCGGACCTTCTGGTTAGAAAGATGGCCTTCTATCAGATCTTCCATCGTGTTGTGGAGCCCCGTGCTAAGCAGCCTTTGTGTGGACGCACTCATGAGAAGACCAATGGCCTGCTCGCCCGCCTTTCTAATCATTATATAAAGCATCTCTATGTCTTACTTGTAGAGAAGAAGACAGGGGGTTGACGTAAGTGACAAAAGCTTCAATTAATCGTAAGGTAGCGGATTCCTTTAGGCCTCGCTTCTTGGTGGCAACTCGCCTGATCATGTGTATGATTTGATTAATGCCGTTTTTGAGGCGCTGCAAGGATACGTCACTCTTGGTGTTGGCCTGGAAATGTAGGCCCAGGATCTTGATGCAGGGGCTTGGAGTGATGGCCTGGCCATCAAGGAGTATTTGAATGTATTCCTTGGTTTGGTGTGAGGGCGGACGACAAGTAGCTGTGATTGTTTACGTGAACACTGGAGGCCACAGGCTTTAGCTCATTGGCGTACTAGAAATGAGATGCCTTTCATTGTGTGAGTTTCCCTTTTAATTTTTATAACTCAGCACATGAGCAAGGTTCGCAAAAGGGCCGCTAGACGGGGTGAGTGGTCGCGTGACGCTTCACGTGGCATTCAGCGATAACGCGGGGGGTAAACCCTAGATGTGTTTGGTTAGTACACCACCGGTCTCCCTCGCCTTCGCGTTGGCTCGTAGCTTGTTTGCTCGATTTTCGATGCACTATTTGGCTAATGTCACGCGGAAAAAATATATAAGGATGTATGCGATGTGGTCATACTGTACCAATGTATAGAGTTTAATACTGTGCAGGCCCAGGACTGAAAAGGGTTAAGCGAATGGAAGTATCCCAGGAGCGAAGTCTTTCTTCTTTAAACTACACACGGGACGCTTTCAGTTGCGACATGGATGGAGGGTAAGGGGATTTCTATGCCATGGGGAACTGACTGCTCTATTTGCAAAAACCCGGGAAAACGGTGGAGCATGTCTTTCTCCATTGTTGGCAGCAGTGTTTCTATGGGATGTCCTCCAAAGGACACTTCGAAAGG
The DNA here is from genome assembly GCA_013339765.2 of Haemaphysalis longicornis. NCBI lineage: Eukaryota > Metazoa > Arthropoda > Arachnida > Ixodida > Ixodidae > Haemaphysalis > Haemaphysalis longicornis. The sequence continues at coordinate 46,826,350 of CM023451.1, read as the reverse complement.
ACTTTCCACTAAACCCCCCAGGGAATACTTTTTATGTATCGAGAGAGAGGATGGGGTGCCGTACGATCTCGTCATGTTGGGGCCTGCACAGTATTTGGCGGTCGCGCATGGCATGGCTCAACTGTGATGTAGACGCGCGGCCGACGCGACAATATTTCCGCGAAACTGTTTCAAGTTCATTGAAATTCAGAGAGCGAAGTTTTCTTTTCCCTGAGTGGTTGCCAAGGGGGGAACCCCTCGCCATGCTTAGGAATTTTAAATGACAACGCCAGTCCACCATGGCATGGCGGCTTTTTGTAGTTTTTGTGTTTTCTGTAGTCCCTTTATGTTGTGTTGCACTGTTGAAGACCAGCAATAAAGGAAGAAAAAAAGGGGGTGTAGCTCAGTGGAAAAAAAAAAAGTGGGCTCGTAGCTAAATCGGCAAGACAACGGGCTCTCGCTTTGTTAGTCTATTAGTTCCAGGTTCGATTCCCGGGGGTGCCAGTGAATTCTTTATTTGTTCGCTGGAGTTTCGGTGACACCAAGGTCCGAAAGAACCCTTGGGGGGAGAGGAAAAAAGTTTTGCTTTAAAGAGAATGTGTCAACAGCGCAGTCAAAGAGCGAACTTTGCGCACGAAGCTGCAGAATTTCGCCAGCGGCCCAGAGAGAGAGAGAGGAAAACTTTATTGAGCAGTTATATGCGTGGGGATGGCTTCTTAGTCCAGAAGTCCAAGCGTCGTCTTCGCACGTTCCGCCCTCTCCGTCAGCATGACCTGGTCGGCGAGGTGTGCGCTGGACAGCGCTGTCTCCCACTGCTCGAGGTTGGGGCTGGGGAAAAGGGGGTGGCAAGTCCGGGTTTTGGCTACATTCCCAGACTACGTGATATAGGGAGCTTGATTTTCCACAGAACTTGCATTGAGGTGGATGCTGATTGGGGAATTGCATATGGAGCCGGACTGGGTGAGGGTACGTGTTTGTTTGAAGTAAGCGAAGTGTCGAGCCTTGTTTTTTACTTAATTGTGGGTGAGGTGGTGGGTAGACTCTACGTTCTAGCCGGTAATGCTCGGTAATGTTACGGTAAGTCACAACAGGGGTGGGGTCAGGTTCTCCTTCCAGGGCCTGGTGGGCGAGTGCGCAGGCCGTCGCGTGGGCGAATTCGTTGCCCGCGAGGGAGGAGTGTGCCGGCGCCCAGACTATCGTGACGTGCCGTTTCGGGGGGTTGTGCTCAGGATGCGGTATGCTGCGGGGGTCACCGATCCAAAAGTAAATCTTCTGCAGGCCTGCTGCGAGTCAGAAATTATCGTGTTGCCTTGGTCTGGGTTATGGCAAGCGCTATGGCCACTTTTTTGCTTCTTGAGGGTTAGTTTTGGGGATGGTTGCGCTGGTGAGGCATTTGTCTCTCGATGTTACTACTGCCACCATTGCTCCCTTATGGTTACTGCTTGCTGCGTCGGTGTAAACCGTCCCTTCGTCTTTACCGTAAATTTTCTCTAGAGCTTCGGCCCTGGCCTGTCTTCTGCCTGCATGATGTTCCGGGTGCATATTGCGGGGAATTGGTTTAATGTGTATGTGCTGCCTCATATCGGGCCCAAGAGGTCGGGGTTGTAGCTGCCTTGAGGCGTCCATTGAAGTTTGTCAAGAGCTTTCTGCCTGCAAGTGTGAGTTCGAGTTTTAAATTTTTTGGCTGGAGAGGTGTCCTTCGATTAATTCTGATGCGGTTTGTGAATGCCTAATTTGAGTAGTCGAGCAGTCGAAGCGCTCGTGGGGATACCCAGTGCTTGTTTGTAGGCTTTCCGTATAATGACGTTGAGCTGCTCCTCCTCAGTTTTGGTCAGAGTTACATACGGGGCCACGTAGATAATGCGCGATAGAATGAAGGCCTGGACCAATCTGGTGGTGTCCTCCTCTTTCATCCCTCTTTGTCTGTCACCCTGCGTAACATCTGGGTGACCTGTTCGGCGGTAGTCTTTATTTTCTGAATCAGTTCGTTGTTCCTTGTGTCCGCCTGGATATCAAGTCCAAGTATTCGTATCGCCTTTGTAGGCCTGATGGGATGGCCTTCCAGTGTGACTTGGATGTCGTCTTTGTCTTCTTTGTGCGTCGTCTGCGTACGACCAGAAGTTCAGATTTTTGCGGAGCGCATATTAGTCCGCACTCTTTGGCATACTGATTGACGGTATCAGTTGCCTGTTGGAGTGTGTCTTGGAGGCCGCCGATCGAATCTGTGCCAGTCCAGATAGTAATATCGTCGGCGTAAAGGCCATGCTTTATGTTGGGGATCTTCTTAGTCGTTTCGGCAGCTCTATCAGCGCTATATTGAAAAGCATGGGGGATAGAACAGACCCCTGAGGATTTCCCCTGTCCCCAAGAGTAATTGGATCAGAGGGACATCCCCTATCTTTATGACAGCTTGGCGGTTGGAGAGGAAATCGGCAATGTAGTTGTACGCCTCTCTCCGCAGCCTGTTCTTGCCAGGTTATTGAGGATTGCGTTGTGCGCCACGTTATCAAACGCTGCCTTTAGGTAAAGGGTCAGTAGGGCCCCGGGGGGCAGTGTCTCGTGGCCGGAACGAGTATGTCCTCCTTGATTTGAATCAGGATGTCTTGGGTGCTCAGGTGCTTTCTGAATCCAAACATCGAGTTGGGAATTTGCTGGGTTTCATCGAGGTATTGCTGAAGTCGTAGAAAAATTACCCTCTCCATGATTTTCCCCACGCAGGATGTTAACGAAATCGGCCGAAGATTATCTATATGTGGTGATTTGCCTGGTTTCGGGATCAGTCGCACCTCGGCTGTCTTCCAGGAGATGGGAAGCTTGCCTGTGCGCCAGAAGACGTTGAAATGCTCTGTGAGGTCTTCTACAGCCCTGTCATCCAAGTTAGCCAACGCTTTGTTGGTGATTTGGTCTTGCCCAGGTGAGCTGGAGCGCTTGCAGGCTGCAATGGCGGCTCGGACCTCTAGACTTCAATGTCTCTGTCTAGCACGAGATTGGGTGGACCTTTATAAGGGGGGGGACACCCCCTTTTCCCGGGCGTAGGTATTTGTTCTTCAAGTCTTTAATGGGGCATCCGTGGGTTTCCCCGGTACAAGTGCATAGTGCGTGCTAGGCTTCTATGGTCTCTCCCTTGTTCTTGAGGGGGTCGATAAGGTGTCGAAGCAGGTGCCACGTTTTGCGAGTAGATAGGGTTTCCCCGGAGGCTATCGCATAACGTAAGCCAATTCTCCTTGCACAGGTGGGCCGCGTACTCCGCCGCCTGCTTACTTAGTTGTGCTATACGTTTCTTAAGCCGGCGGTTGTGCCTCTGCTTCTTCCAGCGTCTGTCAGGCTGTGTCTGGCTTCCCAGATGTGCAGGAGTTTGGGAAACGACATGCGGTGTTTTGGGATGTTGTGGCTATTGTTTTTGTGTTGGCCTTTACATCTCGTATAACACTCTCCGCCCACTGGTCGTAAGATTGTCCCTTCGAATGATCACGATCTTTCCTTTCTTTTCTGAATTTGTCCCAATCAGTTAATTTGGCTGTACCAATGTATGACCTGTAGCTCAAGCCTTTGATGAGGACTTGTATGATATCATGATCGGATCCCAAATTCTCCATGGTGTTGGTCCACGTGATGTCGAGTGAGCCTCGGAGAGGGATAAGTCTGGGCTTGTGTCTCAGAAACGCTGTTCCCTGTGCGGTTGGGGTGTGCGGATCGTTTAGGAGCGTGAGGTTGTGGATTCTATAACACTGAGCAGATCTTTCCCCCTCTTACTGTTGTATGTGTATCCCCAAAGTTTGTGCGCTGCATTAAGGCCCCCCAAAAAGAGGAGAGGAGAGCTCCAGCGAGTTGGAGGGCTTCGCACACAGTATCTTCTATACCTGGTCGTTTTTTCGAGGGTCGGCAGTAGACGTTGAGAATAAAGATGCTCTCTTTTCATTTTGCTGTCCGGGAATGAGTTCCACTAGAGTGTGCTCACATTCCCTTTGGGGGGTAAGGTGCTGATTGCTGCTATGTTGCTCTTGATCAAGGTTGCCGTAGATGTCCAGACGGATCCGTGTAAGTAACGTATCCTGGGAGCTTGGTTGGACCATTCGTCTCTTGGACTGCAATGATATCAGGTGGGGGAGAGAGTGTGCCGAGATACTGTTGTAGAGCTGCTGACTTGTCTTTGATTCCGCGGCAATTCCATTGGAGCAATGTGGTGGAGTCCTGCCTATTTGGTAGCATACTCATCGGGGAATGAAACCAATCCTTGCTTTCGGATACTGGAGGGCGGGAATACGGAGCTTGCCTTCTGCGGAGACTGTTGCTTTCAACCGTCTCCATTCTGCCTTCTAGCCGGTCGATGCGAGTTCCGAGTTGGTCGACCCGACCTACGACTTGATTGATTTGGACGCCGTTCTGGGCTACCTGAGCGGATAGCGCCTGTATTTGTCGGTTAATTTGGTCAGTTTGGGTCTGTATCTGGGTCTGGAGCGCCTTGAGTAGGTCTTCGAGGGAGGTTGTGCCTCCTTGAGACTGGGGTTTTTTGCGAGAAGGGGTCTGTGGTGTGCTCCGACGAAGTCTTGTTTTGACCTATCCTTCGACTTCAGCTTGTGGGGAGAAACTTGCGCACTCCCCCTGAGCGGGTGGGACAGAGGGAGCTGTGTCCATGGCATTCGAATTTGTTCCGGCGATGCGTGAAGGGCGTTTGCGTTTGTCTGGGTGCGAATCGTCACGGGAGCTTTCTAGTTCTGCTAGCCTTTTTTCTAATGACGCAATTATGATCTGTTGTTGCGCCAACTGTGCCTTAAAGGTTGAACATTCTGGACATGGGTGGGAATCTGTGTTTTTGTTGGGGTGGGTGTGGGGTCGCGTCGAGCAGTGGGAGACACAACGCAAGCCCAGCTCACCTGTTTCTCGTCGTTCCCCGGGCTTCGGTGACGGTTGCGGGACCCGGATTTTACCTGGTGCTTGAATTTCCTCTCCTTCTCGCGGATGGGGTTCTGGATCGGTCACGGGGCCGCCCCCGCTGGTCTGGTTGTGAGGCTGGATGGCCTGCTGCGATGCTTGCTGATCCACTTGGAGGGCTAGTTGGTCCCCCCGAGAGGCGCGCTCCTCCGTCCCCTTCGCTCGAACTGCCGTTGACGAAGGACGAAAGGCTCCCGGAAGCGTTTCGGGCAGCCCTTGGTAGCCGTAAGGTGGGCCCCCCCCCCATAGCGAGCAGAGGGCCTTGCAGTCATGTCCGGGTTTCGGGTCTTTGACCCCACACTGGTGGCACACACGTGGTTGGGGTGAGGACATGCCGTCGCCCTATGTCCGAGTTCATGGCATGCGTCGCACACAGGCACAGTCTTCTTGTACAAGGAGCACGGGTACTCCGAGCCGAAGAGGGTAACGTAATAGGGGACCTTGTTACCAGCAAACGTGACTACGACGATATTTGAATTTCCTAGTCTTCTGCATGCTAGATCTCGTGGTTGGGTACGTACATATTGTCTAACAATTCCCGCTCCGAGAAACGGAGGGGTGCCCCTCTTATGATGCCCTTGACGGAGTGATCTGGGGCGAGTCCGTAGAGCTGCACTGGGTAGGTCATGTTATTGATTCGGATCTGCTTCACCTGACTCAAGGCTTTTGCTGCTTCTGCCGACGGGGTGCTAAATTTTAGCGGTGTTCTGCACCATGTCATAGCGGACTCGCAGGTTGGTTTGGCGCCAGGTTGACTGAATTGGGTCAGCAAGGCGAGCGAGACCTCGGCTAGGTCTAATTCCGCTATCTTGAGGCCACCCTGTGGTCGCAACACGAGCTTGTAATCGTCCCTGGGGAAAGGGGGGCTGGCCTTGGAGCAAATTTGGTGTAAGCGAGGGCTTCGTGGTTGTCGGCTCAGCCGTTAGGCCTACCCCTGGGGTTTGGGTTTCCCCTCGCGTCGCCGCTGGGCTCGGGTGACGACTTCGATCCAATCGGCGTTTGAGCTTGAATTGTCGCAGTTTATCACATTCGCCTTCAGTTGGGTCTTGATGCATTAAGTTGTCCTCTGTCTCACTTGCGTCTGTGCTCGGGAGCACGGCGGGGCGGTCCCTGCGTCGGCGGTCGTACCCGGCATTGGTCGTACCCGTTGTTAAGCCTAGTCCCGCTGGGACGAGGTCTAGCTTGCCGTGGTTCAAAACTGCCGTAAGTTGGCTGAATTCGCACTCACGGGGAAGTGAAATAGTGTCCTCCGGTGCACGAAGCCTAGCTGTCGATGACCGTGATATCCGCTTTGGCCCAAGGAACGAAATTACAGCACTTCTGAGTAAAACTCTGGAGCCCATGCAGAACACGACCGTTCGCTGTAGGCCACCTGGTGGCGCCCCCGCGGCCCAGATATCGCCCCCGATGCCGCTCTTGATACCAGATGCGCCGCTCCGGAGGGCCAGCCGCCTGCACCGCCCACGAATCTGCTGCAGACCCACATGTCTGCGCACGGTGGCGTGATGTGCAATCACGTGGTACGCTGCGCGGGGAGCCAATAGCTGCACCGTGTCGTCCGTGTGAAAACTGAAATAACAATTTATTTCTGTACTTTTTGCGCACAGATTCGCTGTCTTTTCTGAACATGCGTTTCAGCAACGCATTGCGAACTTCGTTTGGCTGGAACCCCGAGCCCTAATAAACATTTTATACTGACAACATCTCATTTTTTGTGTCTCAATGTTTCAGCATGGTTAGTTTTGAAAGAGAACCACAGTTGCTCTTTACGCTGTGTTGTTAGATATGCAGCTTTTGGACCAACTGGCGTGGCGCTTGAGCAGCGGCAGTTTGGCGGCAGGTCCGGCTTTCCGCGATAACAAACTTTCACCGAGTTGCGGCCGCGTTCCTGGCTGCAGCCACTAGCAAAAAATTAGCAGCCGCTACACTATGTGAATGTCAGTGGCCAGGGAAGCTTTTTAGCACGGGGCATAGAGGTGACAGAATTTAATCGAAAGATTTGAGCGAATTGTAATTCTCTCGATAGTGGACAGCCATCGTTTCTAAAAATTAGTTTCTTTCTTTTCTGTCTCTCAGCAAACTTAGATGCTTTTTTGTATCATTTTTTGATGGAACGCGCTTTTACACTTTCTCTTATCCCTTCATTTGCAACCATCCCCTTTGACCGCACCAGCCATTAAACGCTTTCTGATCGGAAGGCGTGGCCGCCGCAAACTGGTTCGGTGGGTAGCGTTTCCATCGGAACGAACATCCGCACTTGCATTGGCTTGACCTTGAGCCCATGAAGCGCTTGCCAGAAGGCCAGAGCGTCGCTAACAACCGTTTGTTAGGTTTTCTACCTGGTCTTCCATTTTTTTACGGAGGTCACCGCCTGATCATTTTAAATCAAACTTGCCAAGGGGCCGCATTTCTGGCTTTATTTTGTTAAACAGTGTCGGAACAGCGTCGCCACATACGTACCTAATTGGCAAATGTATGAAAATGATTTGGCCTTGCGAGAGTGTCGGAAGCCATCTTGAAAAAGATGCAACCGGTGGGACTGCTCCTTCACCAGGGATATCAAGAACAATCCCCGCAATTAGGATTTACGTTTTAGGACAGTTACTGCTCGTTGCAACGCCCTGATTTAACAACCTGAACGGCCAATTGGAAAGTCAAAGAGCATCGCCCTAATCCAGTTGAAATTAGGTGGCTGTCAAATGTTTTGGTCAACTGCGCGCGTATTTTGCACACGTGCTCCGGACCTCCCTACCTCCTAGGTACGGCTGCCCCAGGGAGGCGTAGAGAAGCGGGGATTGATGACCGACATCGCCTGGCCAGCGTGATACAAAAATGGCGTCGAAGACACTGTTGCCATTGGCTTCCAATCGTTGCTGCGGAGTAAAAGCCGAGAAGAATATATTTCAGGTAGAATTGGACCGTGGAGGAAGCTCGATAAGAAGAACCCGCCTCGGTCATGACGGTTTAGGACGTCCTGTGTAATGTCATCAAAACATGGGGAAATACCCGAGGTAAAACCAGCTTTACTTTTATTTCTCACTTTACAAGGCACTGTTGACTATTGAACAAAATTTAGTAAAGTTAGAAAACGCGTCATCTTTCAGCGAAAGGCAAACTCAGCATTTTGCCTTTTTATCTAAAATTTCTGTCAGCTTTTGTCACCTCTAAAAATCAATTACTATTCATTGTTATTGACGAACATGACTAACCTTTTTATTTATCAATATTCAGAAGGGACTGAACGACGCCCGCCTTTTTTGCTATGCTAAACGCCTTGCAAATCTTTGAAGTGTTGACAATGGTGACGGCAGAATGAAACATTCTCTTTGCCTTAGATCAGCAGCTACGTGCGGGGCAATGCAGAGGTGTTTCATTTCGCTGTTCTTCTGTGGGTTTTTCATGTTGCTGAAGACAGGTGTATGTAGAAAATCTGCGCATGTGTACCCGTGACCACGGGACCGAAGAACATAACGCGGTTGTTTAGAGCGAAATCAGAGCATTTATATTTACCACTACCTTTCTCTACGGAACCTTCCTGTGGTTCCTTTCTGTCGGCTTGCGGTGCGCTGACTTTATATCAAACCTGGGATACGTATAATCACATTAGGCACGAATAAAACTAGCGAATGATCGACCCGTAGGTTCACTTCTAAAAAGATCCTCCCTTCAGCGTGTAGACATGTGAAACCTGATACTACAGGCAAACACCTACTTTGACACGAGCAATGCTGCAGAAGGCTACTAACTAAATGAATCTTCGGGTTCGCGGCAGAGATACATGAGTCGCTCATATGTCGCTGATATGGTTACTTTTTAGATAGTCGACCCAGTGACCCGTGAAAAGCTCGGCCCGAACCAGATTGGTGAGATCTACTTCCGCAGCGGCAGCATGGTGAGAGGATACTTCAAAAGGCCCAAAGAGTCAGCTGAACTTTGTGATAAGGATGGCTGGATGATTACAGGTAAAAATACAGAATAACGCGGAAATAGCGGAAAAGGCGTGTTTTTGCATTTTTCTTTCAACCTTTCCCGTCAAACCTTTCGATAGCGTGTTTCTTTTGCTGGGCCCCAATAGTGCTGTTATGGAGACGAGAAAAACGAATTGATACAGAAAAGGTTGTGAAGGAGCATCAAAACGTTGCGCGAAAGTCCGGGAGCTACAAATAGTCTGGTTTTACTTGTGTGTTACTTGTTTCGATTAAATTAGATTTGGGTTTCGTGCATTACGAGCATACTTTTCGGAAATTTAAGTGGTACTTTATGGAGTTTATTTTACGCAAATGCGTGATGTTTGGTAATAATGAATTAGTTTCGGTTTTTGTTATCTAGAGCCCGGGGTACTATAGAGAATAATATTCAAATACAAAACACTACGACGGGCAAAACGCATTAAAATTGTTTGGAAGTAACGGCAACAAAGCAACGTGCAGTGTGAAGTACCCAAACACAGTAAGGGTTCACAAATGGCATTGCTTTCACATTCCTTACAGTTCGAAAAATCACTCATAGACTAGCTCATGAGAAACGCCACCTTGAAAACCAAGGCGTAGGTATGGAACGACTGGTGTAGCCGCCGGGTTCAGACTGCTGCCACAACTGTCGTTTAGAGTTATTACACTTTAAAGAATGACGTCATATCACGTCTCAGCCAACCGAACTGCGTGACATGCCATTTTTTTACGTCCATAGATCACGATATGGCTTTTACGTCGGTAGTCTGAACGTACCCTAAGCTTTATGTTTTTATGCATACTTCGAAAATTGTGCGAATACCAGGGAGACAAGGTAACCTTTGCTATACTAGCAGTGCTTGTCTTTACAAATGCAAAAAGATTCCACTTGGAAACACTGGGTTTTCCAACTTATACCCTAGCAAGCAAATGGTGAGGAGTCCCAACAAATCTTGTTGGAAACACAGAGTGTTCTAATTTACACCCTAGCGGTGCAAATAGTCAGTCGTCCCGAGAAGTTGTAAATTTAGAATTTGGGGCGTTTCTGGGCAGCGTGACTTCCTGTATCAGATTTCTTGCACATATACTAACTGGAAAAAACTTGTGCGGGCTTTTCTTTTACTTTTTTTGTTTTTTACCGAAAGGCGCGGAATCCTGTTCGCAGTTTATGGTGATTTGGTTCTTAGAGAGTGCACAGATCGATTGAAAGGTGTTCTCTGCCTTTTTTACTTACGTCACCTAGCAATCACGGTGTTATCAACAATGGGAACTGCGTACAGAAATCTAGCTTTTAGGTAAACGAACAAATGGTGCAGGTTTAACACTGGGTAAAGCGAAAATTACTCACGCAGTGTTCCGTGAAATTTTGCCTTTGCTTAAGGTTTCGCAGCGTGCCTTCGGGCTATATCGACTAGATGGCTCAATTCATCCGTTCGCTTGCTCTGAATGGCCACAATTACAGCCAAGTCAGAGCATCATCGATAACGAGACTGCGGAATCAAGCACCCACAAAGCCACCAGCAAAGCAGCACTTTCGTGTGCTTGCATTGCGTAATTCAAACCAATGCTTTGCATTTGTTTAACGTCGTCAAACCCTCTTATAACCACCGGGTTTACTGCCCTGAACCACACGCATAGACGGTCAGGACGCCGCTGCGCGATAACGAGCAGGTGAAGAGGTCGCTTCGCTTTCGCCAGGCTACGTTTTGTCACAGCTGTGAAGCTTCGGCCAAACCAAGGTACAGGAAAGGAAGGCGAAAATTGTGCGCTGGAGGCTTAAAGCCATTGCGACGCGATAAATGACCGTGTAGTTTGAAGCTCAGTGGAGCTTTCCCTCCATAAAAGCAATGTTTTTAATACAAATACTTAACTCAAAAGAGCCCATCCATTCTGCAAACACGTTCGCACAATGAGGACTTAGAATAGGGTGAGTATTTTAGGAACGCCTCAGAGTATCGGGTTCAAATATGTTCGTAATGAATATAAGGTAAGTCACAAATTTATTGGGGGTCTTTATATCAACAACCTAAGTATGATTTATACTGATTGTTATTGTTACATGCTGACCTAAGTATGATTTATACTGATTGTTATTGTTACATGCTGAATTGATAGTTTTGCCGGTCTCAGGAAGCCTGAGCTTATACACCGATCATTTCATTCTCCATCATGCTTTGAAAAATCTTAATATGTTTATGTTGCAATAAACATCCATGCTGAGATACGCGGTTTGTATCTTTTAATGCGGGGTACTAGAAATAACACGATACCGGTGCTCTTCGCTAACCATCTGCTTAATAGAGAATTATGAAAAGATGGGCAGCAATGAATGTGGTACACAAGGCCGAGGACTGTATTTGCGCTCGCAAATGTCTTTGTTTGGTGCAGTTATCACTTGAAACCACATTTAAAAGAAACATGATGATGCATTACATGCTGCCCAGTAAAATTATTTCGACGTGTGAAATGGCATATACATATGAGGAGCTGTATTTCGAAATGTGTCATCTCCAGCTGAGCAAAATTTCAGAATCAACAGAAAATTTTGTTTGCTGGCCTAAATGCAATGCTGCCAGAGGTATCTTCCGCTAGCTGAAAAATAAAACATACACCACAAACGTCTGGCCAAGCCCTCGGTTTCTTTGTTCAGGCGGCCGGCCATTTTTGGTCGCTCCCTCCTCTCCTTCCACAACTGATTCGCCAGTTGTTTGGGTGTTCGTTTCTGTTTTCTTGTTTCTTCATCGCTCCTCCGAAGTGGGCTCCGAAGGCCTGGCTGCTGCAGTTTGCGGCGCGTAGGCTAGCTCATTTCATGGGGTGGCACAGCGGAAACGACAGGACACAAAAGAAAGGAACACAGCACGAGCGCTCATCCTGTGTTCCTTTCCTTCGTGTCTTGTCATTTGCGCTGTGCCATACCATGAACCCGTACCAACTTGCCCAACTAGCCAATTCAGCTCGTGTCCTCGAAGGCGACGTCAGCGGGCCAGAAAAATCCAGTAACGTCGATCGCGGACCGCCTGCTTGATAACGGGAAGGCGACGTCAGCGATCCACGCAGGTGGGGCAGCGAAAGCTGCCCCGGACTCCCATGTGCTACTTTGGACGATGACATCATAAGCCCAAAAAAGAGAAGGTCCAAAGGGGGCAACGGAGTCGCAGATATGCGGGAGAGTGCGATGGTCGGGGGAAGCTTTTCTGGAGGGTTTTAGCACTCCGTCTGTTCCGTCCTTTCCATGTGTAGCGTCTGTACCGGTACCCAGCTGTACACTTGCGCGTTCGTTCCGGTAGGGTGGCTTAGTTATCTCGGACGGTCCGCTCCCGCTTTGCCATGCGAGCGCTTTCGTTCCGGTGGCATGCGGGCCTCCTCGTCGTGCCCGCGCGTGCTGGCGCAGTCGGTTCCTGGTACGGACGGTATGCACAAAAAAACTCCCCCCACCTCCCCGAAGGGGATCATGCGAAAATGCGAATGCATTGGGTGCACCGATGAGTACGCTGCGGCAAGCAGTAACGGCGAGAGGCGTGCGCTCCACTGCATTTATATACATTTTCCGAGCGCAGCGAGCGGAGAGAGGGTACGCGGAGAGGAGAGAGAGACCCGCGCAACACGCCCGCCCCGCGCGCGAGCTCTCTCTCCCGCCGTGTTCCGCGATGCGAGCGCCCTCATACGCCCGAGCGCGCTCCTCCTCTCCCCTTGCCCTCCGCTACTCCCGCCCGAGCTACCACCTGCTCCGGTTGCTAGGCGCGCCACAACTGTTTCTAGGGGCGAGGAGGAGCGCGGAGAGATAACACCTGCGGGCGCACGCCGTCGGAGCACGACAACCCCCGACCAAGAAATGCATTCGCATTTACGACGACGACGACGACGAAGGCAGAACTACGAGGCGCGCGCTCACGTGCGCTCGCGCTGGAGGAATGCAGGCGCACGCCGACGGAGCACGACAACCCCCGACTAAGAAATGCATTCGGATTTAAAAGGAGGGAACCGACGGAGTGTTCAACTCTCTTTTAAGTAAGCGCGTGCGGTAGCTCGGGGGAGTCGGGTAGGGGTAGGGGGTTCCGAGGGTAAAGCTGCTTTAGCAGAAGTTAGTCAGTCGGCTTGCGCCGAGACGACCAGTGCCTTGTCTACGGGATCAAGCGCGCCTCGTCTAGGGAAGTCACGAGCCCGACCAGACTCCGTGCCCCGGGCTCCGAAAAGCGTAAGCGGCTGCCCGGCGAAGCCCACTCGACTCCGCCGAGTCCTTCTGTCGTTGAACTTACTGTTAACGCTAGCAACGCCTAAAGTTATGATGGAGGCCTCTCCACAGAGCGTTCTTTTTGTAGTCTCCCGTTGTGTATTTGTTGTGTGTTCTTTTTGTAGTGTCTGTTACTCGCGTCCTTGACACCGTCCTGTTGTTTTGGTTGTTCTTTTGTTTTCGGCGCATACCCACTTGCGGGATTGGCCTGGATCGGGAGCTTTATTGGTGCTAATGTGCCCGATTTAGGAAACTAAGATTTGGAGAAAAAAATTGATGAGAATATTCGCACAACAAATATAGGAATTTCTCTAAGAAAAGTGCGTACTATACTGGAATTCGATTCGGAAGAAAAGGCGTTGGCTGTCCAGCGTGCACGTGCTCCCATTGTACACTGTCCCATGCTTAGTTCCCACCCGCACGAGTGCAGTTGTCTGCGTACGTTTTTTTTTTCTTTTTTTGTGTGTGTGTTTGCTGAGCGTTGCCTGTACCTCTGAAGTCTTGGGACGTGTACGTGTAGTAAATTTCTCTGCTTAACGGAACATGTGCACACGTGTGAACTCTCTCAGTAGCTCCTGCGACTTCGGCGTACGTGCACATGCACGGGCCGACCACGCTGCAAAAATCAGTAACTGTTGCCGCGACTTCTCTGCGCCAGCGGGAAAAGGGGGTTTTGACAACATCTTAGAGTAATATCTTTGACAGGGTCGCATTTAGGCTCGGTTACAAATTTTTGCTTGCTTCTGAAAACTAAGTTGGGCTGGAATTGACTTACTTAAAAAAAACTCCTCATATACTATTTCTCCGCAATTTTGGAGCTATGTAAAGGGATTTTGTGCACGCGCTTTGTTTGGTCTTAACTTTAAAACTTTCTGCTCGTTCCCTGTACTAGCACATGAATGTTTTACTGTTACCTGAGTGCATGTACACGTGTGATAGCACGGAGTGGGATTGAAATCTTATCATCATTTAGGCACGCGTACACGATCACTGTGGCACAACCTCAAACAACCCACCGCGGTGGCTCAGTGGCTAAGGCGTTGCGCTGCTGAGCACGAGGTCGCGGGCTCGATTCCCGGCCGCGGCGGCCGCTTTTCTGATGGAGACGAAAAGCAAAAACGCCCGTGTGTACGAGATTTCGGCGCACGATAAAGATCCCCAGGTGGTCAAAATTAATCCGGAGCCCTCCACTACGGCGCGCCTCATCGCCTGCGTTGCGTCGGCGCGTTAAACCCTAGAATCAATCAATCATCACAACCTCAAACACCTCCACAGTTGGCAACACAGCCGCTGTCTGCCTAAATGAAATCAATTTTCATGGTATACGGCGGGTGTGGTGAAATTACCATTGCTGCTTACCTTATCAAGGATGTCACTTGGGTAGCGTGAAGACCCGTAGAATTACTATGTAGGTAAATAAAACGGTGTTAATTTCGATGTATTTGTACCCGAATCACGAACCAATTAAGTTGGACGGGAAATAACCGTGTAGTTGTTTGATAAGCGCTATAATGAACCCGAAATTAAAACAAAGACGTCCCGGACGCGCATCCCTTCGCAGCAAAAATTACACTCGGTAGGATCCGGTACAATGGCTCATCCATGGAAACACTGCCATTCGGGGGCATGTTGGTGCCCCATTACTACGCAGTGTTACGTAACCGTCTTCCAAACCATTGCGCAGTTATGATTCAACCGTAACATTTTTGGGGGATGCAACATATAATTATGTCAGACCAGCTAGAGTTGCACCTCACCAAGGACACATGTTTCAAGTTAATACAGATTTCTTATTGACATAGTACCAACGCCACCAGCGCTATATCTTACAGTGGGTACAATGACTTTGCTTTAACAACTATGTTTTTTTAATACGGTGTTTTGCTTGTGTAACATTCAAAGTGGTTAAGATCAACAAAAGATAGAAGTGATAGGGGTGAATATTATGCTCTGCGATAGTATATTGAGCAATAGCCGCGTCAGAAAAAACTGGCACCCACGTTGCCTTCAATACTCGCCACGCAACGTGCTTATAGCTGGTGAGTGAATGGTGCGAAATACACAATATTCTGCTGCTGCACAACCTACCAAATTCCATTTTTTTTAGTTGAGGCTTTGAGCATTTCAAGCCGCTTCTGCTAAATGCCACGGCAAGGAATAGTGGACACCGGATAACAATCTCAATGCTGGTGAACGTCGCAATTTGCTTCTTACTGAATAAAGCCCGACCAATACATTGCGGCTTTCTAATACCACTTACGTTTTACCCGAGCATTGTTCAGTGATAGTTTTATTCAACATTATGAGTGCTTAGCTTGATTTTTCCTAGGTTAAATGATTCGGGAGCTACATCGGCAAAAATGAATGTTCTGTTATTCAACAAATATTCAGTTTTCGCTAAACTTTAAAATGCAGATCACTTTAGGAGCTCGCCATGTTATCGTATCTCACTCGCCAGACTCAAATAAAGTCACAGGGCTTTCCGTGGGAGGGGCTGTCATCGCGGCCTAGCCCAGATTCTTCAAAAGCAAGCGGTTTATATATCATAGGCTTTCTAAACTCGCAAACCGCTGGCGCTTGTCATACTTGTCCCCATCATTTAGCACGAAGAAAACTGTAGGTACATTTGAGGCAAAATATACCCATATATATATATATTTGAGGCAGTGCCCGTGTTCAGTTCGGTAGGAAAGCTCGTTGTGTTAGTTATTACGATAGTAAGCAAAAATGGTGGCAGTGTAACGCCGGTAGTGGGAAAAGAAAAGCAAGCACAAAAAGAACAGAACTCCCGCATCCGCAGTTTCATGCCGGGGGCGCGCGAGCACTGCGAAGATTGGAAATATGAATGGCATTGGGTGGTGTCAGTGAGCGAATAACGGCGCTATATAAAGCCCATTATGGTGACTCACTGCTCTGCACTTCCGACAGCCTTCACATTGAGTGGAACGGCTTTGATTTTTGATTGGTCGCATTACATTTGTAAAACTCAGGGCCGCAAAGCATTCAGTAAGACGTATCATTGTAATGGTTGCTGATTTGGTCATGGGATTTGTTCCTGAATTAGAATATTTTTCAGGAAGTGGCTAATCCGCACGCTTTGGTAAGCCACGAAAGCTCTACGCGCTTGCAGTCCAGTATTTTGTGTTTTTCATGCCAGTCTCCCGAATGAATGAATAAAATAGTTACGTGAACAACAGGTGCTGCTGTTACGGCACCCTCCCGGTGGAAGGGATCCCGACTTCGGTATCGCCAAGTGGCGGGTGGCTACGCGGGCTCTTTTGATCAGGTCAAGCTGAAACGTACAGTTCTTGCTGGTCAACCAAGCTGTATTCTGTGTATTGATGAGTTAGAAATTAGTTGCACATCCGGTGCTTGCAGGCACTACCACGCCTGATGGTTTACGGTAGCGGGTGCTCGGTAGTGGTTGCAAGTAGCTTCATATTCTGATGGATAGATGGCATACAGAAGGCGGCGGTGCAGATATGTGTTAGTCTGTAGTGTTTTAATGTGGTTGATTCAGCCTCTGTTAGTTGGTAGTGTGGATCGGGGAATATTCGCCATTTGCGCCGGTAGTCCGCCAAGTTGCCCCCAGAAAAACGCTTAACGATCTTCTTGGACAAGTCGAAAGCTTTCCCAAAATGTCATGAACATGTCCGCGAGAATTGCAGGGGACGCAGGCTACTACGACGAAGACGGGTGGCTATACTACGCCGAGCGGCTGAAGCAAATGATCAAATGCATGGACAAGCAAGTCGTCCCGGCAGAGCTTGAGGAACTGCTGCTTCTCAAGCTAGGAGACGAGATTGCCGAGATGTCGGTAGTGGGCTTGCCCCACGCCGAGTACGGCGAAGCACCTGCAGCAGCCGTTGTTCCCACGGAAAAAGGATGGCTGCAAGATAAGGCGGACCTTGCCGACAAGATCAAAGCCACAGTTGCAGGTGAAACATCACAAGTCCTTTCATGCCTCTGATATCGTATTCTATGAGCATGAACTGCTACAGATTAGGGTTTAACTGGTACAGCCGTCTTCTAAAAACCCTACTAGGTGCGTAGTTTCAGCATAGGGTTTGCAAACCTAGAAAAAACTGTTGGTTATATTAAAAATGCAGATCGCTTAGAGGGATAACGCGTTTTTAAAGCGCTTCGGTTTTTCAGCTTACTTAACAGATAAATTACTGGCATATTTTGAAAGTGAAATACAGTAATACCTCGTTACAGCGAAGTCAGCGGGAGAGCAAAAAATTTGGTTATAAGCGGTATTTCGATATAAGCGACCATACGAGAAAATCTAAAGCATTTGAGATTAAATTGCGCCACAGCTAGAAGGAATTAAAGCACAACATATTCACTGAAGCAAAACATTATTCAGGTGCAAACAAGGACAGTGAACTTTGGCTATTTCATCGTGTTACTGGGCGCGAGCAAACCATGGTCCAATTTGGCCAAAAATTGCATAACGCTGTGGTCCCCGCACACAAATGTGGCATTGGAAGTGGCCACTTTTAAAGGGGGCGTGCTGGCGTCAAGAAACACGACGACAGTTCCGCGCTAGACAGCGCCGCAAACGCCGTGGCTCGAATCTAAGGTTGTGCTTTTCGAGCTAAAAAAACCATTACGGCTCATTGTGGGTACACAGCGCAATCATGAAATCTGACCGCTTTTGCACTAGCGGTTTTGCATGATGACTGGGCAATTTTTTACTGAAGTGTGCAACAGTGAAGTTTGTAACACAAGAGTTTTTTGGCGCCCGGTTGTAACGACACTGCAAATTCTACACATCGAATTTGTCGGTTTTCGCACACTGTCGCGTTCACACCATTGACCAAGGTCTAGGAAAAAAATATAATGGGCCTACCACGCACTTGGACTGTTTATATTGTGACGGGGCAATCCCTGTTCGCGCCAAACATGCGGTGGGCGCTGCGCCGATGATGGAAGACGACGAGAACGACAACGCTTGGCCCCGGACTCACGCTGCTGCCTTATCCAGTGCTTCCCAGTTTATTCTGACTTATAAATACCTCCAACTTACGTGTTTTTGCCACGTAACAATATAAAGTCAGATGGGCGAATCGATCTTGACCGGCTCGAGAAGGTCGCCGGGGAAACACCTGCTCGCATTGACCCGCCGTGTTCACAGCCTGACATGGCGCTGGGTCTCCGCCGTACGGCGGCGTCTCCGCTGGTCACTTCGCTCAAAGCGGGTCAAGCTCTTCGTGAGCTTCGAGTAATGCGATCTAAAATACATGCGTTTGGTTTGGGATCAGAAGAAATTTCGAATAAAACGACATTTCGAGTAAAGCGATTTCGCTTCAAGGAGGGATTACTGTAGTTGAATCTTGTCCGCAGGGGCAAACGATACCATCGTTGCGATTGGTAGTTTTTTAACTGCATAGTAAAAGAAGTAAGTCTTTGCAAAGAGAAAGGGCTGACAGCTTCTCAAATATGCCCCAGCGAAAACGCGGGAAGATTGATTCGAATTCACCATACCTTTTTGCGTTTCACCTGGGAGGACCGACAGAGGAGAGAAACAGCGTGAGAGGTGTTTGGTGGACAAGAATAGGGAGTTACGTTGTATTCTCGGCCGAACAATACCAATTTCGACAATCTTTGCAGCGGCGAGAGTAGATACGCGCAAATTCGTCCTACGGGGTGCTACGAAGTGTGCTGTTTGCTGGCATTCTTAAGCAATATTGCAGGGTTTCCGCCCTCTCTCATATTGTTTTTTTTTGTATCGTTTCATTTTTCAGCTCAGCTCTCAGTGCACAAACATCTGCATGGTGGCGTCTTCTTTTTGGAGTCTTTGCCCAGGACTGAAAATTCCAAGGTGGACCGTATCGCTTTGGCTCGTTCGCTTCTGATGAGCATAAGCAAATAAGCATATTGCTTAATTGACATATTTTTGTACCACATGCTTCAAGCTCGAAGAGAACGAGATTAAAACTCGAGGTTCACAAGATGTCAAGACGTCGACACGAAAGAAATATTTACGTCCATGTCTGTACGGCACCAACTCTTTTTGCGGTGTTGTATTTTTGGTGTTGTATTTCAATGAATAACTATGCAGCCTACAGGATTTGAAGTGGAAGCCCACGTTCAAGGACACCTAATAAAGTAACACCTTCTTTTTAGTGGCAAGGAATCGTGCTTTGCGTTCAGGACTTCAGTGACTAAGTGTACCTGTTGCGATAATGCCGCTGGACAAAGTTACAAAAAAGTGCTTTCACTGGGCCACTTTATTAGTGCGACATTTAGAGACACCATAAAAAATTAATCATAAAATACGGTTTGTCAAACAGACTTGTGCTCCAAAAGTACGAAAAAATTCATTGTACCAACCTACGTCTGCTTTTAGTAATTCAACAGCGTACTTCATATTTAAACTAGGGATCGTGCTTGCTCTGGGGACATTGAGACTTGCTTTTCAGCGCCACAAAAAAGAACGGAAAGTCGAAATGCCAGATTAAGTTATTTATTTCGTATGTATCAAGGCGTCGTTGGTATTCAAACAAGAGCAAGGGGATATACATACCCTCATGATCGTTCACCCAAAACAAAACGTCACTCTGACGTTAGCGTCGTTTTAGATATGCTTAAGCTACAATTATACACACGAGGAATTTATATATAGAAACTTTGGAACACCAGCGAAAGCAGTTGGGAAGGTTATTGCCTTTTATACACATCGTAATCTGAAACACCTTTAAGCATAGGACGCGTTTGTTTAGTATGCTATCTCCACAAGGTGGAAACGTCTCTAAGCACACTGTTCTGAACTTCTCCCTTGGCGCACTCGGCTTTCTTTCACACAATACGAGGCTTCAACAGTCAGTGAAAGGGGATAACGTGGGCCTGCTGAAATTGACGACCGAACTCCGAGGGGTTTGTCGTAAATGCTTTTCTACAAGGGTGCATTCATTACCCAAGCATCCACTCATGTCTGAAATGGCGATGATACCAGATCATGGCTAGTTTGTTGGGCGCACGTTTGTTACAGCCTCTGCAAAGAGTTCCTTGCCCGCACCGTTCGTAGTTTTGTGTGGTGGCCCACTTAGCTAAAATAAATGTGGTTATTTACGCCGCTGTAAAGAATGATAGCGGCGTCGTCACCATGCACCTCTGAACTTACTTTCGCGCGCAAAATTCTGGGTGGAGTCTTGAAACATAAAACTAATATAGAGGCGGCGCAGGACTAACAGTGGGCGTTGGACATGTGCTGGAGTGCTAGATATGGGTGTTCACTCTAGTGGAGGCAATTGCCTAGCAGTACCGCAAATATTAAGAACCGGCAACGCACCAGTGACAGCCACTGTGGCCGTGTATGTACTCTTAGGGTTCTAATGCGTGGTCTTTGCACATACGGAAGAACACGAAAACGCAAGTGCAAAAATGTTAACACAGCATTTTATTCAGGAAGAAGTCCAGTGTGTTGCGGCAATAATTGGAACATTTTAAAATTTTTTCCTGAGTGATCCGCCGCTCTGTTCACGCTCAAACTTCACACAAAGGTCGCATTTTTTGGTCTATTTTGTTTGACACCGGGAACAACAACGGCACTTACCTGGTTATTGTGAAAATAGGTGAAAAACGATTTTCGTCTATGGGAAAATGGCGCCGATTTGGACGTGCGAGCCCGAAAACCGGGTTTTCTGATCGTCTGTTAGCTCATTTCTAGGTGCATTTTCTGATCGTCTGCTGCACCATTTGGCTTCGTAAGTGAATCCCAAACATGCGTTTCACTCTGCACGTGGTTCCGTCGTTCCAACACCAACTTGCGCTAGCTCACACGTCCAAATCAGCGGCCATTTTCCCATAGGGGAAAATAGTTTTTATTTATTTTCAGAATAAACAGGTTAGTACCGTTGTTGTTCCCTGTGTCAAACAACATAGACCACAAATTGCGGCCTTTGTGCAAAGTTGAGCGTGAACAGAGCGGCGGATCGCTCAGGAAAATTTTTTAAAGTGTTCCAATTATCGTTGCAACACCCTGTATAGTTGATCATCGAGTCCAGCGAAAAACTTCAACATAAGGGGCAAAACCTGTCTACCCCTGCACTTTTGCTCGACGGCTCTGTTCATATGTGAAGTTGTCTTTCTTCTCATAATTACATCGCTCCCAGTGAAGCTGCAGACCTTATAGAATCCCCATCTTCCGGATCGCGAATCTCAGCATAAATTCTGCTGGGAAACCAGGTGGGCATCCTAGGAAATTAGGTGGGCATTGTGATCAATCCTGGAAACTTACCTGGACAAGGCAAGGCTGACATGCGAATGTCTGGGAGGAGTATGGTTACAACAAGTACTGAAACTCTTCTTTTATCGCAGCTATCCCGCAAAAATCAAAGTGACAGTGAGCTGCTCAGGCGACTGTAATATTGCGTCGAGCCTAATTTACTTTTCTTAATTAGCTAGTTCGCTGCAAAGTTGCAAATATTGGAAATATTACTTCGCTAGTTCGCTGTAAAGCTGTAGATATTGGGGATTCTCCTCCAGCTGTAAAAACAAGGGCGCCTCTGGGAGTGGCAGGGAGAGGACACAATTTGCGTCATAGGATGAAACTGTGGTAATTCCAAGTAACCTCAAAACCATCGCCAAATGACCCCACAGCTACACAAAGCCATGTGCACGATTCTTATGTTATACAAAGGAGCTGGTCATCCATTTTCGCAGTCTGGAATTCCGCCTTTTTTTCTCGGACGAACCTACTTTATGTCCACATTTTATTTGCTTATTCTTCAGTGTAACAATTTAAACACCTCAATTACCAATGTTCTCACCACAGTGAGCACTTTCCATGGAGGTGGACTGAAATTTCCCTCGGAGCCAACCCCATAACGCACGTCTCTGGGCTGGTGTTTCAATTATTGCCCGTTCTCAACGGCGCTGCTGGTGCTGTTGTGTCGGCCGCGTCGACAGCCATTGAACTGATGGACGCTATTGACAAATACAAGGTTGGCACTTTCTATCATTTGTCATTTATATGAACAGCGATGTGCCCTAGGTAAGTTTTATTTCGTTATGGAAAAAAGAAGCCACAAAACTGATGCATCAGCTTTAACACTAAAGGGTAGTCAATGTGATTATTGCTTCGTTTAGTTGCAATCTGAGCTTCCAAGACGAACGCACAGCACATTGGGTAAAAAAGAATTACCACCTACAAACTATAGCTAATGAAGGAGAGAAGAAAACAGATAATGCACTAATGACACCATGCAGCGTATATTTACATTTCCTACTACATAAATGATGAACTTGAGTCAGCTTCTGCGCTGCACGCGTGTGCCGTAATTCGATAAAATACGCGCGCCTCGCAAAAGTGAACTAAATCAAATAATTGCGCAAAAAGGGGAGACACGGAGGAAGTGAAGAGCGCCACTCACGGCGCAAACTTCCAACTAAATTGTATTAGTGTTTAAACTTATAAAATTCACAAGGAACGAACGCGTATGCATAAACAGAGATTAAACGCTCGGCGAGGCGGCGGCCAAGAAAACATTCCTTTTTGGTGAGAGCAAGCGAGGGCGTGTTGACCCAATTGTCTACGAGTCTTGCTTTCCTTACGTAATTTTTCGCAGAAGTTGCGTCCTCCCCGGGGTAAAAATGAAGGATCCTCACACTATTGCGTAAGACTTAGAGGTAGCGAAGCTGTTCGCAACAGTAGCGTGTTTTCTTTTTTTCACCCCACGGCGTTGTTTAAACCCCGCCGCTGTACGAGGCACCAAAGCTGGATTTTCGTTATCCTCTAACGCACACGGTTCTGCGTTGCATGTATTCTCGTGGCCTCCCAACCTTCCTTTGTGGCGCATGCTTATCGCTGCGGTGGTGGCCTCCTCGCCTTCCTCCACCACGTCCCCCGCATGGGTACAGCGCATATCTCCTTTCCCTCCTTGACTATCTCTCCCCGCTGCCTAACTCTCCCCATTATCGTGCAGCCGCTCGGTGCCGTACGCTTGCGGAAGGGGGTGTGGCTTGACCTCTAGCTCTCAAGGGCAAAACTTGTCACCCCGTGAAGACTGCCCGAGGTAGTGTAGTCTATCTTCCGCTACAAAATCGCACACTTCTCAAACATAAATCTACAGCCGTATCTTAAACAATGTGCAGCCAAGAACCCACCAGTACCAGATTTACGTTATTGCCATGTCCGCGTAACCGGTCATTCAGGCAACGCCCGGTCTCCCCAACGTACTGCCTGTTACAATTGAGCAGGCAGCTGTACACCACTCGGGTCGCACAGTGAAGTTTATAAAGTTTGCACGGAGGCACAATAAATGTAGTTGGAAGTCTGTGCCGGGTGTGTCCGTCTCCATTTCTTCCGTGCCTCCTATATTTTGCACCATTATTGTAATTAGGATGGAATACCAACATTCCCAGGATGCTATTCTTATTGCAGAAACGAAATTTGTTGCGCACTTTAACATCATAATCACAATCACGGTGCTAAAATATTGGCGTAATTTTTGTTCTCCGAACATTGTATGGGTAATTACCGGCAGTATATACGCCAATATTATGGTACTCATAGTTACATACCGCTAGGAATCTACAGAAAAGCAAAATAAGCAAGAAATGCCCGGATCATTGTGACTGGTTTTCACTACGCGGAACCTACCGACTGCTTCTTTTCAAACGGCATTGTTATATTAGCTATCTGGCGTAAGTGCACGCGTGCGTGTGTGGTGTACGTGCGTGTGGAAAAATAACTGGAAAAATCAACGAGGTTAGAAGTCATCCAATCGAGTTCAATAAAAAAATTACTATTTCAGTAAATGTGATGTTCATGAGCCTGAAATTTTTAGTGAGCCTCCGTTGACGCCTAAAAAAATTGCCACGGTACCCTTCTGAGGTGTTCAAATTGTGTTTGCACTTGACGCAACTTTGCATGCAATCAGCCTCGGTAACTCAAGAACGCTGTATCATAGAACTATTTTCAGCGCATTACGCAGGAGAACGCCGACCACTTTACCAGCTGTCCGTCATCTTTAGAGCTGCATACTGATCTGCACCGCGCGGGAGTGGGAATATATTATGATACTCAACTGCATTCCGAGCTAGTTTTATTTATTCCCGCTTTATGATAAGCTTCCATAGGAACGACCAGAATAAGCGTGAAAGCTTAGTGTATTCGTTTCGGAACCTACGAAACAAAAGTCTAAGTCATTTGAAGAAGGGAGCCGTCTAACTTTCAACCTGCCTTTCTCCGCTCGACAGGCCACTTTGATGCTGACCTTCCCGGCCATACTGCAGGCAGTGGTAACCCAGATGCGCCGCACAGGGCGCCGCCTACCCACCATGCGGCACATCACAATTGGAGGTGCTGTTGTCACGGAAACGCTCTCGGAATCCTGTTACTCTACGTTTCAAGGACTGCGGAGCATGCAGAAGATATACGGCATGACGGAAGCGTGTCTCCTCATTTCCGTTCAGTCGGAACACGCTGACATCGGGCAGCCCAGAGGCGACGTTGGCATGCCTGCAGTAACCACCAAAGTTAAGGTAAACGTTGTTCGTTTCTGAGAGCAATTCGTACGAGACGCAGCTATTAAATGTAACGTGGGCAAGTTGGGCACGCGTTGGCACTGTACGAAGAAAGCAAGGAAAATTGGCATAGACGAACTGGACGCAGGTGGCGCATCTCAAACATTTATTAGGAACAGTACACAAACATTCATAGAAGCGCATTCGACCGCGATCTTCCCACAAATGACAGTAAGCATGGCCTGATTGCTACCTGCGCCTCGAAGCATCATTGTAGGCGACAAAATCCTCTCAAAATGCTCATGGTGTGGAGTCATAGCTGGTGCGAAGACGGGTTTGACCGCTTCGCGTGTGGATGATCGTCGCAAAGAGAGAGTGCTCAATGTGGATTCACACGAAGGAGAAAATCCATCCACTTCCTCCCCGCGCACAGTATCACTTCGCGACGAGCTGTAGGAATGTGTCGGGAGCAGCGCCACTGGGATCGGGCTGGGTTTGCCTAAGATTTACAGACGATACCCCGCTCGACGGGAAATCCATCGCTGTTGGCGCATGGACGAAAGAAAGCTGTTGGCGCATTGCTTCCCGCCGTTCCGGCAACTGCGCTTCCTTTACTTTTGTTTCCTCGCTTTTATCTCCGTTGCTGCTGATAACGAATGCGGTGAGTTCGCCGGGCCCAACTTAATGGTGGGCATGGAGTGACCCCTGCTGAAGTGCCAGTGATTGCACCGCACATCACCAGGAGTGGCAAAGTAAAAAGAGAAGGTTGCAACAGCGCAAACAAAGAGCGATGTTTGCGCATGAAGCTGGAGCATTTCGCCAGCGGCCCAGATATTGCCCCCGATGCCGCTCTTTATACCACCTGCGCCGCTACGGAGGGCCAGCCGCCTGCACCACCCACGAATCTGTTGCAGACCCACATGTCTGCGCACGGAGGCGTGACGTGCAATCACGTGGTACGCGACGCGGGGAGCCAGTAGATGAACCATGTCCTCCGTGTGAAAACGCGCATGCGAATGTGTTTCTGTACTTTTTGCACACAGATTCGCTGTCTTTTCTGAACATGCGTTTCAGCAACGCGTTGCGAACTTCGTTTGGCTGGAACCCCGAGCCCTAAGAAACATTTTATACTGACAATATCTCATTTTTTCTAACCCCATGTTTCAGCATGGTTAGTTTTGAAAGTAAACAACAGTTTCTCTTTACGTTATGTTGTTAGATATGCAGCTTTCGGAACAATTCGCGTGGCGCTTAAGCAGCGGCAGTTTGGCAGCAACTCCGGCTTTCCGCGATAACTTGCACCGAGTTGCGGCCGCAGTCCTGGCCGGAGCCACTAGGAAAAAATTAGCAGCCGCTACACTATGTGAATGTCAGTCGCCAGGCAAGCTTTTTAGCACGGGGCATAGAGGTGACAGAATTTAATCGAAAGATATGAACGAATTTTAATTCTCTCGATAGTGGGCAGCAATCGTCTCTAAAAATTATTTCATTCTTTTTTGTCTCTCAGCAAACTTAGATGCTTCTTTGTATCATTTTTTGATGGCACGCGCTCTCACACTTTATCCTATCCCTTCATTTGCAACCATCCCCTTTGACCGCACCAGCCATTAGACGCTTTCAGATCAGAAGACGTGGCCGCCGCAGACTGGTTCGGTGGGTAGTGTTTCCCTCGGAACGAACACCCGCACTTGCATTGGCTTGACCTTGAGCCCATCAAGCGCTTGCCGGAAGGCCAGAGGGACGCTATCAGCCGTTTGTTAGGTTGTGTACCTGGTCTTCATTTTTTTTGACGGAGGTCACCGCCTGATCATTTTGAATCAAACTTGCCAAGGGGCCGCATATCTGGCTTTATTTTGTTAAACACTGGGAACAGTGTCGCCACATACGTACTTTATTGGCAAATGTATTAAAATGATTTTGCCTTGCGAGAGTCTCGGAAGCCATCTTGAAAAAGAAGATCCCGGTGGGACTGCTGCTCCGCCAAGGATATCGAGAACAATCCCCGCAAATAGGATTTACGGTTTAGGACAGTTATTGCTCGTTGCAACGCCTTGGTTTAACAATCTGAACTGCCAATTGTAAAGTCAGAGAACATCGCCCTAATCCAGTTGAAATTAGGTGGTTGTCAAATGCGTTGGTCAACTGCGCGCGTATTTTGCACACGTGCTCCTGACCTTACTACCTCCTAGGTACGGCTGCCCTAGGGAGGCGTAGAAAAGCGGGGATTGATGACCGACATGGCCTGGCCAGCATGATACAAAAATGGCGTCGAATACACTGTTGCCATTGGCTTCCAATTGTTGCGGCGGAGTAAAAGCCGAGAAGAATATATTTCGGGTAGAATTGGACCGTGGAGGAAGCTCGATAACAGGAACCCACCTCGGTCATGACGGTTGAGGACGTTCTCTGTAATGCCATCGAAACATGGGGAAAATAACCGAGGTAAAACCAGCTTTAACTTTTATTTCTCACTTTACAAGGCACTGCTGACTGTTGAACAAAATTTAGTAAAGTTAGGAAACACGTCATCTTTCAGCGAAAGGCAAACTCAGCATTTTGCCTTTTTATCTAACATTTCTGTCAGCTTTTGTCACCACTAAAAATCAATTACTATTCATTGTGATTCACAAACATGACTAACCTTTTAATTCATCGATATTTAGAAGGGACTGAACGACGCCCACCTAACATATTTTGGCTATGCTAAACACCTTGCAAACCTTTGAAGTGTTGACAATTATGATGCCAGAATGAATCATTCTCTTTACATTAGATCAGCAGCTACGTGCGGGACAATTCAAAGGTGTTTCATTTCGCTGTTCTTCTGTGGGTTTTTCATATTGCTGAAGACAGGTGTATGCAGAAAATCTTCGCAGGTGTACCCGTGACCACAGGTCCGAAGAACATAACGCGCTTGTTTAAAGCGAAATCAGAGAATATATCTTCACCACTACCTTTCTCTAGTGAACCTTCCTGTAGTTCCTTTCTGCCGGCTTGCGGTGCGCTGAACTTGTATCAAACCTGGGATAAGTATAATCACATTAGACCTGAATAAAAACTAGCGAATGATCGACCCGTACGTTAACTTAAAGAAAGATCCTCCCGTCAGCGTGTAGACATGTGAAACCGGATACTACCGGCAAATACCTACTTTCACATAAGCAATGCTGCAGAAGGCTACTAAGTAAACGAATCTTCGGGTTTGTGGCAGAGATACATGAGTCTCTCATATGTCGCTGATATGGTTACTTTTTTAGATAGTCGACCCAGTGACCCGTGAAAAGCTCGGCCCGAACCAGATTGGTGAGATCTACTTCCGCAGTGGCAGCATGGTGAGAGGCTACTTCAAGAGGCCCAAGAGTCAGCTGAACTTTTTGATAAGGATGGCTGGATGATTACAGGTAAAATACAGAATAACGCCATAATAACGGAAAAGGCGTGTTTTTGCATATTTGTTTCAACCTTTCCCGTCATGCCTGTCGATAGCGTGTTTCTTTTGCTAGGACCAATAGTGCTTTCATGAAGACGAGAAAAACGAATTGATACACAAAACGTTGTGAAGGAGCATCAAAACGTTGCGCGAAAGTCCGGGAGCTACAAATAGTCTGGTTTTACTGCTGTGTTATTTGATTCAATTAAATCCGATATAGGCTTCGTGCCTTAAGACGATACTTTCTGGAAACTTAGCGGGTGCATTTTGGAGTTTATTTTACGCAAATGCGTGATGTTTGGTAATAATCAATTAGTTTCGCTTTTTTATCTATAGCATGGGGTACTATAGGGAATAATATTCAAATACAAAAACACTACGACGGGCAAAACGCATTACTATCGTATGGAAGTGGCAGCAAGAAAGCAACGTACAGTGTGAAGTACCCAAACAAAGTAAGGGTTCACAAATGGCAGTGCTTTCAGATCTTTTACAGTTCAAAAAATCACTCATAGACTAGCTCATGCCGTCCCTTTCTAGAAACGTCATCTTGAAAATCAAGGCATAGGTATGGAACGCCTGGTGTAGCTAAGGCCGGTTGCAGACTGTTGGCGCAACTGTCGTTTAAAGTAATTGCACTTTATTGAATGACGCCATATCACGTCTCAGCCAACCGAAGCGTGACATGCCGTTTTAGGGGCGAAGCTCCATAGGGCGTGGGTCTGTCCATCCTCGACGTATGTATGTAGCCACCTCTAGTTTAGTTCTTGGATTGTTGACTAGATGGCGGTACTTGTATATGATGAAAAGATGCGCTTGGATTGTTTACTAGATGGCGTGGCTACCTCTAGTTTAGTTCTTGGATTGTTTACTAGATGGCGGGGAGCGTTGTAATAAAATCCGTTCGCTGTTGGCGCGCGCTCGGAGTCGCCCGATGGATAAGGCTGCAGATGTGCGAGCCCGCGAGGCAGAAGCGCTCCGTGAAGCTGCGCGACGCCGCCGCCAATGATCCTGCCGTACGAGAGCGGAGGCCGAAGCGTGTCGTCTGGCTGCGCGACGACGCCGCCAAGATCCCAGCGTTCGAGAACGAGAGGCCCAAGCGTCACGGCAACGGCGCGAGGACTCTGCCGTACGCGAAGGCGGCCCGGCTGCGGCGCGAAGAGGATCTCCAAAACGCCAGAGACGGGAAGCGGAGAGAACGCGCGTATCGGCAGGCAGACCCCCGATGCAGTGAGAGCTCGTGAGGCGTCTGCAAAACGCATCAGGCGAGCTCAGCCCAAGGTGCCGACGCGCGTTTTAAGGCGGCAGACTTTCTGACGTTACGTTCGGACACAGATGTAGTTGGGCGAACTTTCCATTGAAGAGTCACGGTTTTTACCGCTGATTTCCCCTCAGGAGCTTCGCCCACACATCATCATTCACCCCGTGGATATGCTGTGAATTTTTTTTTATGTCCATAGATCACGATATGGCTTTTACGTCGGTAGCTGAACATACCCTAAACTTTAGATTTTTATGCATAATTCGAGCACTGTACGAAGACCAGGGAGACAAGGTAACCTTTGCTTTACCAGCAGTGCTTGTCTTAAAATGGAAAAGATTCTACTTGGAAACACTGGGTTTTTCAACCTATACCCTTGCAAGCAAATGGTTAGCCCTCCCGACAAGTTTTGTTTGAAACACAGGGTGTTCTAAGTTATACCGTAGCGATACAAATGGTCAGCCGTCCCGAGAAGTTCTAACTTTAAGGTTTAAGCCGTTTCTTGGCGGCGTGACGTGCTTTTACCCGAAGGCGCGGAGTCCTATTTGCAGTTTATGACGATTTCGTTCTTAGAGAGTGCAGAGATCAATTGAAAGGTGTTCTCTGCCTTTTCTACTTCAGTCATCCAGGAATGACGGTGTTATCAGAAATGGTAACTGCGTACACGAAACTAGCTTTCAGGTAAACAAAAAAAATGGTGCAGGTTTAACACAGGGTAAAGCGAAGATTACTCACGCAGTGCTTCGTGAAATTTTGCCTTTGCTTAAGGTTTCGCAGCATGCCGTCAGGGTATATCGACTAGATGACTGAATTCGTCTGTTCGCTTGCGCTGAATGGTGGCAACGACAGCCAAGTCAGAGCAGGCATCGATATCGAGACTGCGGAATCAAGCACCCACAAAGCCACCAGCAAAGCAGCACTTTCGTGTGCTTAGCATTGCGTAATTCAAATCAGGGTGGTGCATTTGTTTATTGTCGTCAAACTCTCTTATAATCACCGGGGTTACTGCCCTGAAGCCACACGCATAGACGGTCAGGCCGCCGCTGCGCGATAACGAGCAGGTGAACAGGTCGCTTCACTTTCGCAGGTCACGTGTGGTCACAGCTGTGAAGCTTCTGCCAAACCAAGGCACAAAAAACGAAGGCAAAAATTGTGCGCCGGCGGCTTAAAGCCATTGCGACGCGATAAGTGATCGTGAAATATGAAGCGCAGTAGAGCTTTTGCTCCACAAAAGCAATTGGACTGTAGGGTTTAACGCGTCGACGCAGCGAAGGCGATGAGGCGCGCCGTAGTGGAGGGCTACGGATTAATTTTGACCACCTGGGGATCTTTAACGTGCGCCGAAATTCTCGTACACACGGGCGTTTTTCCTTTTCGCCTCCATCAGAAAAGCGGCCGCCGCGGCCAGGAATCGAACTTGCGACCTCCACAAAAGCAATGTTTTCTTATACAAATACGTAACTCAAAAGAGCCCATCCAAATTTTCAACACGGATAGCACAATGAGCGATTAGAATAGGGTGACTATTTTACGAACGCCTCAGAGTATCTGGTTCAAATGTGTTCGCAATTACCATACGGTAAGTCACACATTCAATGGGGGTCTTTACATAAACAACCTAAGTAGCATTTATACTGACCGATATTCTGAAATGCAGAATTGATAGTTTTTTTAGTCTCAGGAAGCGTGAGCGTATACACCGATCATCCCATTCTCCATCACGCTTTGAAAAATCTTAATATGTTTATGTTGCAATAAACGTCCATGCTGAGATAGGCAGTTTGTATCTTTAATGCGGGGTATTAGGAATAACATGATACCGGTGCTCTTCGCTAGCCATCTGTTTAATTGAGAATGATGGCGATATGGGCAGCATTGAATGTGGTACACAAGGCTGAGGACTGTATTTGCGCTTGCAAATGTCATTGTTTGATGCAGTTATCAGTTGAAACCACATTTAAAAGAAACATGATGATGCATTAAAGGCGGCCCAGTAAAATTATTCTGACGTGTTAAATGGCGCATACATATAAGGAGCTGTTTTTTGAAATGTGTCAAATCCCCCTGAGCACAATTTCAAAATCAAGAGAAAATTTTCTTTGCTGGCCTAAATGCACTGCTGTCAAAGGTAACTTCCGCTAGCTGAAATGTAGAACATACATCACAAACGCCTGGCCAAGCCCTCGGTTTCTTTGTTCAGGCAGCTGTCATGGGAACGCCATTTTTGGTAGCTCTCTTCTCTTCTTTCACAACTTATTCGCCCGTTGTTTGGCATGTTCGTTTCTGTTTTATTGTTTGTTCATCGCTGCTCCGAAGTGGGCTTTATGGCCGGGCCGCTGTTGTTTGCGGTGCGCCTGGCAAGCTCGTTTCCTGGTGTGGCACAGCGCAAAAGACAATACACGAAAGAACAGAACACAGGACGAGTGCTCATCCTGTGTTCCTTTCCTTCGTGTCTTGTCAGTTGTGCTGTGCCACACCATGAACCCATACCAACTTGACCAACTAGCCACTTCAGCATGTTTCCTCGAAGGCGACGTCAGCGGGCCCCGAAAAATCCAGTAACGTCGATCACGGACCGCCTGCTTGATTAGGGGAAGGCGACGTCAGCGATCCACGCACTGCCCCGGTCTCCCATGGGCTATTTTGGAGGATGACATCGGAAGCCCAAAAAAGAGAAGGCCCAACGGGGGAAATGGAGTCGCTGATATGCGGGAGAGTGCGATGGTCGGGGGAAGCTTTTCTGGAAGGTTTTAGCACTTCTCTCTGTTCCGTCGTTTCCATATGTACCGTGCCGGTACCCAGCTGCACAATTGCGCGTTCGTTCTGGTAGGGTAGCTTAGTTCTTCTGACGGTCCGCTCCCGCCTTGCCATGCGTGCGCTTTCGTTCAGGTGGCGTGCGGCCCTCCTCGCCGTGCCCACGTCGCGCAGCCGCAGTCGGGTCCTGGTACGGACGGTATTTACATAAAAGAGGAAACCGACGGAGTGCTCAGCTCTTTTTTAAGTTAGCGCGTGCGGTAGCTAGCGGGAGTAGGTTAGAGATCGTACAACGTGCAAGTCCGTGGCGGGTGGGGGGTTCCGAGGGTAAAGCTGCTTATGCAGAAGTTAGTTGGTCGGCTTCTGGCAAGACGGCCAGCACCTTGTCTACGGGATCAAGTGCGCCTCGTCTTGGGATGCCCTGAGCCGACCAGACTCCGTGCCCCTGGGCTCCGAAAAGCGTAAGCGGCTGCCCGGCGAAGCCGACTCGACTCCGCCTAGACGTTGGGTCGTTGAACTTACGGTTAACGCTAGCCACGCCTAAAGTTAGGATGTAGGCCTCTCCAGAGAGCATGCTTTTTGAAGTCTCCCGTTGTGTATTTGTTGTGGCTGTTGCTCACGTAGTTGACGCCGTGCTGTTGTTGTGGTTGTTCCTTTGTTTTTTGGCGCATACCCACTTGGGATATTGGCCAGGATCGGGAGCTTTATTGGGGCTAATGTGCCCGACTTAGGAAACTCAGATTTGAGAAAAAAAATTGATGAGAATAATCGCACAACAAATATAGGAATTTCTCTAGGAAAAGTGCGCACTATTCCGGAATTTGGAAGAAAAGGCGTTAGCCGTCCAGCGCGCACGTGCTCCCATTGTACAGCGTCCCATGCTTTAGTGCCCTCCCTCACGGGTGCAGTTGTCCGTGTACGGTTTTTTTTGCTTTTTTGTGTGTGTGTGTTTGCTGAGCGCTGTCTGTACCTCTGTAGTCTTGTGTCGTGTACGTGTAGTAAATTTCTTTCTTTAACGGAACTTGTGCACACGTGGTGAACTCTCTCAGTAGCTCCATCGACTTCGGTGCACCTGCTCATGCACGGGCCGAGCCATGCTGCAAAAATAAGTTACTGTTGCCGCGACTTCTTCTCTGCGGAGAATCTAATTCGGAATCAGGATTGTCGATGGGGATAATGGGCAATGGTGGTGGATTCTCAGTTTACTATGGCGGATCTCCGTACGGCTATAAGGTTGGGTCGACAACAATCTGCCCCCGGACACGCCAACGTGACCTGGAAGCACCTCTGCAATCTGTCCCCCGAGGCGCTGCCCCACCTACTCACTCAAATTAATTCTTTTAGGGAGCAAGGTCTCGTTCCGGACCATTTAAAGCTTACACTCGATTTCCCCATACCAAGCCAAAGAAGACGGCCGATAACCTCCAAAATCTGCGCCCCATCTTATTAACACCTGTATTCTGCAAACTAATCGAGAGGCTCATCAATATTCGCATAATCCACTACCTTGAATACGTAAGAACCCACTTTCATCCTGCCCAGAATGGTTTTCGACCCAACGTAGGGACGCACGATATCCTGTGGCTATTACGGCGGGTCATGAACCGGACCCATTACAACAGAGGAGATCCAGACCTCGTCATGGCCATTGATCTTCGAAAGGCATTTGAAAATGTTAGCCAGGCGGTGATACTTGGGGACCTAGCCCAAGCCTATCCAGCAGCCAAGCCCAAACCTGGATTCGTAATTTCTTGCAAAGCCACCCCATGAGACTGCAGGAGTCTCACCCCGGATAGGATCCTCTAACTTACTACCTGGATAGAGAGTCCCTCAAGGCTCAATCTTGGGACCTCTACGGTTCAACTTGCCGATGTCCCGGGTAGCACGCCGGCTCGACACTGACACCGCGGCCCACTTCACCATTTATGCAGACGATAGTACTATCTGGACAAAGGCAGCTGACATTCCTTCTCTGGAAGATCAAATAATCGAATTTCAAGCGGCTGCCCACAGTTTAGAGTCATCATTGTCCGCGTTGGAACTAATTATCGCTCCAGAGAAGACAGAGCTCTTGGCAGTGTACGGCTGCAAACCGCCTCCGTCGATCCCCACCATTCCAGTGACAAGTTCGAACCAGACAATAATCTCCTCAACAGACCCAGTAACGTTGCTAGGGCTGCCCATTGGAACAAAAAACAGCGCTAACACGTGGCTACAGCGCCTCAAGAAAAAGTGTAAAGGCATCCTTCATAACATTCGGCATCTCTCTAACAAATATGGAGGAGCAACTCAAGCCGCCACACAGGCGTTAGCCAGGGCCGTCACAGTGAGCACTCTTACTTACGGGGCACTGGCTTACGACCTCAATAAAAGTCACACGAAGACCATACAGGTACTTCATAGGGCCACTCTTCGCGTGATCAGCGGACTGCCTCGGCACACCCCCATCCACAGTTTGGAGCAATCGGTTCCCCTTCCACCTGTCTCAGCAATCATCGAAGAGGCCAAAGCACAGGCCTCCTTCAAGCGGCCGCTGACCCACCAAGGGCTGTCACTGATTGCATGGGACGAACGCAAAATCCCCACAACGTGCACATTTCCAGTGCCTATCGCACCTTGGACACGACCGGACTGCGTCACAGCGCCGCACTCGCACCCCATCGGATGCAGAAACCCTCAGTTGCGTAGACAACGAATTCTGCAGATGCAATCGGCGCAGCAGGACGGCGCAGTCGATATATACACTGATGCCAGCGTGACCCCTCAATGTGTTGGCCTTGCATGGACGTGCCCCGAACTTCCTGCTCTGTCGGGATATTGCACCATGATGGACCCCACCTTAACAAGTTTTGAAGCAGAACTGCACGCTTTGAACGCCGCTGTATCATTCCTCCTGTATGACTCTACTACGGCTCTCCCACCTTCGCTTCGACTCATCACGGACTCTTACGAGGCCATACAGGCACTTCGCTCCCATACCACCACTAACCCCCTTGTGCATGAAATTCTCTTCCAATGTGCAAATTCTTCAACGAAACCACATCACTCTCCGCTTTGACTGGATACATGGCCACGAGCCGAACTCGACTAGGTAACCAGGCGGCTCATGCGGCCGCACAGGAGTGTACATTACCTACAAACTCCGCTGGTCTGTGCCGAGGAACCGTCTCGTTTGTCTACACCATCTCCGTCTTTGCGGATTCATCGCTACAAAATGAATAGACGCTAACGACTAAAAAACCTTAATCCTACAGGCTGTCTAAGTAAACATCCGCCCTTACCACGTAGTGGCCAGATCTTCATCAACAAGTTTATAACAAACACTGCCTTCACACCGGAAACAGTTCGTAAATGGTACACGCCTCACCTTCCTCCCCGGTGTCCTCATTGTCAGTCAAGCCTCCCAGCCGACCTCCGCCACTTGGTCTGGACATGTCCAGCTTTCAATCGCCACCGTACCTTCACCGCCCCTTACCCTCAACCAGAACCAACTCTACTGGACATGTCCTTACTCGCACAAATAGCGACGTATTCTCTAAAGAGTGGCCCAGCACGACTGGTATAAGAGCGCCATCGGTGAGTGTCGTGCTTGAACTATTTAGCAATAGACACAATTAAGACTCCGGCCTACGACTGCCTCAACTATTGGACTTCATCGAGAAATCAATGTGGACAAGTGCTTAAGCGATTGGCTTTCATTTCCCCCTTTCTTCCCTTACCACGCTCGGACCTGCGGTCTTCCTGTCTTAGTAAATGTTTTTTCAATCAATCAATCTTCTCTGCGTGAGCAGGCAAAGGGGGAGTTGACAACATCTTAGAGTAATATCTTTGACAGCGTTGCATGGAGGCCCGGTCACAAATTTTACTTGTTTCTGCAACTAAGTTGCGCTGGATTTGACTTTAAAAAAAAGCTCCTCAAATGCTATTTCTCTGCAGTTTGGAGGTATTCCAAGGCAGTTTGTGCACGCGCTTCTTTGGTCCTACTTTAAAACTCTCTGCTCGTTCCCTGTACTTTGTATATGAATGTTGTAATGTTACCTGAGTGCATGCACACGTATGATAGCACGCAGCGAGATTGAAAACTTATCATTTAGGCAATCGTACACGATCACTGTGGCACGAGCTCAAACACCTCCCCAATTGGCAGCGCAGCCGTTGTCTGTCCAAATAAAATCAATTTGCCACGGTATACAGCGGGTGTGGGTGAAAATACCATTGCTGCTTACCTTACCGAGGACTGTCACTTGGGGAACGTGAAGACCAGGAGGATTACTATGCAGGTAAATAAAACGGTGCTAATTTTGATGTATTAGTACCAGAATCACAAACCAATTAGGCTGGACGGGAAATAACCATGTAGTTGTTTGATAAGCGCAATAATGAACCCGAAATTAAAACAAAGACGTCCCGGACGCACGTACCTTCGCAGCGAAAATTTGACTCGGTAGGATCCGGTACAATGGTTTATGCATGGAAACATTTTTATGTGGGGGCTTGCTGGTGCCCCAATAGTACGCAGTGTTACGTAACGGTCTTCCAAAGCATTACGAAGTTATGATTACCACGTAAGATTTATGAGGGTGCAACATAAGATTATGTCAGACAAGATAGAGGTGCACCTCAACAAGGACACAGGTTCCGCGTTATTGCACATCTTCTATTGACTTAGTACCAACGCCACCAGAGCTATATCTTAGAGTTGGTAGAATGACTTTGCCTTTAACAACTATGGTCTTTTGGTTAATACGGTTTTTTGCGTGCGTAACATTGATAGTGGTTCAGATCAACAAAATACAGAAGTGATAGGGGTGCATATTATGCTCTGGGATAGTAGATTGAGCAATAGCCACATCAGGAAAAACTGGCACCCACGTTGCCTTCAATACCCGCCACGCAACGTGCTTATAGCTGGTGAGTGAATGGTGCAAAATACACAATATTCTGCTGCTGCACGACCTACCAAATGCCATTTTTTTAGTTGAGGCTTTGAGCATTTCAAGCCGCTCCTGCTAAATGCCACGGCAAGGAATAGTGGACACCGGATAACAGTCTCAATGCAGGTGAACGTCGCAACCAATACATTGGGGCTTTCTAATACCACTTACGTTTTACCTGTGCATTGGTCAGTAATAGTTTTATTCGACATTAATTAGTACTTAGCTTGGTTTTTCCTAGGTTAAAATATTCGGGAGCTACATCGGCAAAAATGAATATTCTGATATCCCCCAAATATTCAGTTTTCACTAATCTTTAAAATGCAGATCAATTTAGGAGCTCGCCATGTTATCGTATCTCACTCGCCAGACTCAAATAAAGTCACAGGGCTTTCCGTGGGAGGGGATGTCGTCGCGGCCTAGCCCAGATTCTTCAAAAGCAAGCGGTTTATATATCATAGGCGTTCTAAACTTGCAAACCGCAGGCGCTTGTCATACTTGTCCCCGTTATTTAGCGCGAAGAAAACTGTAGGTACATTTGAGGCAAAATATACCTATATATGTATATTTGAGGCAGTGCCGTGTTCAGTTAGGTAGGAAAGCTGGTTGTGTTAGTTATTGCGATAGTAAGCAAAAATGGTGGCAGTGTAACGCCGGCACGTGGGAAAAGAAAAGCAAGCACAAAAAGAACAGAACTCCCACCTCCGCAGTTTCATGCCGGGGGCGCGCGAACACTGCGAAGATTGGAAATATAAATGGCATTGAGTGGTGTCAGTCAGCGAATAACGGCGCTATATAAAGCCCATTAGTGGTGACTCACTGCTCTTGCACTTCCGGCAGCCTTCACATTGAGTGGAACGGCTTTGATTTTTGATTGGTCGCATTACATTTGTAAAACTCAGTGCCGCAAAGCATTCAATAAGACGTATCATTGTAATGGTTGCTGATTTCGTTATGGGATTTGTTCCTGAATTACAATAATTTTCAGGAAGTGGCTAATCCGCACGCTTTGGTAAGCCACGAAAGCTCTACGCGCTTACAGTCCAGTATTTTGTGTTTTTCATGCCAGTCTCCCGAATGAATGAATAAAATAGTTACGTGAACAACAGGTGCTGTTGTTACGGCACCCTCCCGGTGGAAGGGATCCCGACTTCGGTATCGCCTAGTGGCGGGCGGCTACGCGGGGTCTTTTCATCAGGTCAAGCTGAAACGTACACTCCTTGCTGGTCACCCACGCTGTATTCTGTGTATTGATGAGTTAGAAATTAGTTGCACATCCGGTGCTTGCAGGCACTACCACGCCTGATGGTTTACGGTAGTGGGTGCTCGGTAGTGGTTGCAAGTAGCTTCATATTCTGATGGATAGATGGCATAAGAAGGGCGGCGGTGCAGATATATGTTAGTCTATAGTGTTTAATGTGGTTGATTCAGCCTCTGTTAGTTGGTAGTGTGGATCGGGGAATATTTGCCATTTGCGCCGGTAGTCCGCCAAGTTGTCCCCAGAAAAACGCTTTCTAACGATCGTCTTGGACAAGTCGAAAGGTTTCTCAAAATGTCATGACCATTTCCGCGAGAATTGCAGGGGACGCAGGCTACTACGACAAGGACGGGTGGATATACTACGCCGAGCGGCTGAAGCAAATGATCAAATGCATGGACAAGCAAGTCGTGCCGGCAGAGCTTGAAGAACTGCTGCTCCTCAAGCTAGGAGAGGAGATTGCCGAGATGTCGGTAGTGGGATTGCCTCACGCCGAGTACGGTGAAGCACCTGCAGCGGCCGTTGTGCCCACAGAAAAAGGACGCCTGCAAGATAAGGCGGACCTTGCCGACAAGATCAAAGCAATAGTTGCAGGTGAAGCATCACAAGTCTTTTCATGCCTCTGATAACGTATTCTATGAGCATGAACTGCTACAAATTAGGCTTCAACCGGTACAGCTGTCCTCTAAAAACCCTACTAGGCGCATATTTTCCGCAAAGGGTTTGCAAACCTAAAAACTGTTTGTTTGTTATATTGGAAATGCAGAACGCTTAGAGGGATAACGCGTTTTTAAAGCGCTTCGGTTGTTCAGCTTACTTAACAGATAACTTACTGGCATCTTTTTAAAGTGAAATAGTTGAATCTTGTGTGCAGGGACAAACGATACCGTCATTGCTATTGGTAGTTTTTAAACTGCATAGCAAAAGAAGGAAGACTTTGCAAAGAGAAACGGCTGACAGCCTCTCAAATACGTCCCAGTGAAAGCGCGGCAAAATTGATTCGAATTCACCAAACCTTTTTTGCGTTTCACCTGGGAGGACCGACAGAGGAGAGAAACAGCGTGAGAGGTGGTTGGTGGAGCAAGAATAGGGAGTTACGTTGTATTCTCGGCCGAAGAATAGCACTTTCGACAATATTTGCAGCGGCGAGAGCAGATACGGGGCAAATTTGTCCTACGGGATACTACGAAGTGTGCTGTTTGCTGGCATCCTTAAGCAATATTGCAGGGTTTCCACCCTTTCTAATATTGTTTTTTGTATCTTTTTTTGTTTTCAGCTCAGCTCTCAGTGCACAAACACCTGCATGGTGGCGTCTTCTTTTTGAAGTCTTTGCCCAGGACTGAAAATTCGAAGGTAGACCGTATCGCTTTGGCTCGTTCGCTTCTGATGAGCATAAGCAAATAAGCATATTGCTTAAATGACATATTTTCGCACCACGTGCTTCAAGCTCGAAGAGAACGAGATTAAAATTCCAGGTTCACAAGATGTCAACGTCGACACGAAAGAAATATTTGCGTCCATGTCTTTACGGCACCAACTCTTCTTGGGGCCACTTGACACAAGACTTCTACTTTTGGTGTTGCATTTCAATAAATAACTATACAGGCTACAGGATTTGAAGTCGAAACCCATGTTGAAGGACAATAAAGTAACACCTTTTTTTTAGTGGAAAGGAATCGTGCTTTGCGTTCATGACTTCAGTGACTGGGTGTACCTCTTGCGATAATTCCACCGGACAAAGTTATAAAGAAGTGCTTTCACTGAGCCCCTTAATAGTGCGACAGTTAGGGACCGCATAAAAAAATATAAAATACAGTTTGTCAAAGAAACTTGTGCTCCAAAAGATACGAAAAAATTCATTCTACCAACCTACGTCTGCTT
Source organism: Haemaphysalis longicornis (assembly GCA_013339765.2). NCBI lineage: Eukaryota > Metazoa > Arthropoda > Arachnida > Ixodida > Ixodidae > Haemaphysalis > Haemaphysalis longicornis. The sequence goes on along the minus strand of CM023451.1, from coordinate 46,786,265 downwards.
TCAGGAACTAAACAGAGTACTTGATATTTAAACTAGGAATCCTGCTTGCTCTAGGAACTTTGAGACTTGCTTTTCAGCGCCACAAAAAAAACGAAAACGGAAAGGCGAAATGCCAGATTAAGTTATTTATTTCGTATGTATCAAGGCGTCATTGGTATTCAAACAAGAGCCAGGGATGTACAAACCTTTATGATCGTTCACATTAAACAAAACATCACTCTGACGGTAGGGTCTCTTTAGATATGTTTAAGCTACAATTATGCACACAAGGAATTATTATATAGAAACCATGGCATTCCAGCAAAAGCTGCTGGGACAAGGTATTTGCCTGCATACACATCGTAATCTGAAAAACCTTTAAGCATAGGTCGTTTTGTTTAGTATGCCATCTCCACAAGGTGGAAACGTCTTCAAGAACACTGTTCTGAACCTCTCCCGTGGCGCACTCGGCTTTCTTTCACACAATTCCAGGCTTCAAAAGCCAGTGAAAGGGGATAACGTGGGCCTGCTGAAATTGACGATCGAACTCCGAGGGCTTTGGCGTAAATGTTTTTCTGCAAGGGTGCAGCAATTACCCAAGTTTCCACGCATGTTTGAAATGCCGATCATGCCAGTTCGCGGCTAGTTTGTTGGGCGCACGTTTTTTAAAGCCTCTGCAAAGAGTTCTTTGCCCGCACTGTTCGTAGTTTTGTGTGGTGGCCCACTTAGCTAAAATAAATCGGGTTATTTACGCTGCTGTAAACAATGTTAGCGGCATCGTCACCGTGCACCTCAGAACTTGCTTTCGCGCGCAAAAATTCTGGGTGGGGTCTAGAAACTAATAAAAACTAATATGGAGGCGCCACAGGTCTTTCAGTGGGTGTTAGACATGTGCTGGAGTGCTGGATATGAGTGTTCACTGTAGTGGAGGCAACTGCTTAGCAGTACAGCAAATATTGAGAACCACCAACGCACCAGTGGCAGCCACTGTGGCTGTGTATGTACTCTTCTTAGGGTTCTAATGGGTGGTTTTTGCACATGAGAAAAAACATTAAAACGCAAGTGCACGAATGTGTAGCACAGCTTTTTATTCAGGAAGAAGTATAGTTGACTCATCGAGTCCAGCGAAAAACTGCAACAGAAGGGGCAAAACCTGACTAGCCATACACTTTACACTCATAAAGTTACGGTGCACTACTTCTAGCGTCCGTTTGCCCTTGTCGTTAAAATCTTGTTGTATCTTAATCCGTTTACAAGCAAGGTTGTCACAAACTTTTGGGCGGTGAGATTCACTCCCTGTGGGCATGTTATGGTTGTGGCATGTGTTGCTTTGGGAATCGTGGAGCAAAGACCGCAAAGCTATGCAAGGTAGAATTACAGCTGTTGGATTTGCAAGTGCATTTCTTCTTGGCAAAAATAATATGAACTCCTTCATCACATATAGACGGGCAAATGTTGACGGTCCTGGAGGCATAGTGGTAAACTGCTGCTGAGAGGAACGATGTGCTTCTTCAATTACAATTGTTTTTGTTGTACAATATAGGCATTCTTGATCCGCCATTACAAAAGAAGAGAGGCCGGATTATTAGAGAATTCTGCCGAATTCCAAATTGAGCTGTTCCGCACCAACAAAGTCGAAAACACAATTTGAGTAATTAAGAACAACTGCTGAGGTTCCAACCCTCTACTTCCCCAACACCTACCATTCCCATTAGCCTGCAACAAAAACACTGCATTTCGGCCGATATTCCTGCCAGAAAAAAATGCGGTCTGTGTTTACATAAGGCGGACGAAACAAACCTGGTAGATTTTTAAGGGTGAGCATCGAATTTATTGGTGGCGCGTTTCGTGCGCAACACGCTGTAATCATGAATTACGGCAGGTGTATCTTGCGCATCGGAGGGCACACTAGAAGACAATAATTTTGCGACCTTCGCTGCGGTCCACAGGTCTTCAAATCCGACGAAATTGCTAGTGACAGGCTTCTTACTGTACACAGCCGTCTCTACCAATCCTGCAATGTACTGCCCAACGCTATGAGCGAAATTTTCAAACCCCGATCTCTTATCGTTGCACCACCGGCCACTATATGTTCTCCAAATAACTGTCCCTTGGCAAGACTGGTAGGGAAAAAAAGCATCTGCCATCATCGGAATTGAGATGTGAAAACTGAGTAAACAACAGAGCTGGTGGCCTTCACTAGCTTTCACCTAGCTTTTTAGCTTCGTCAGTCGTCACCCGAAATTGCAGATCTGCTCGACGCTGCTGGGCACTTTAACTTCACAACGCTCCGCTTCTTCTTCGGCAGAGAGAGAGAGAGAGAAATAGCTTTTATTTGTCCAGTTTGTGGAGGAGAGCTAGACCTCCACCCTAGGCGTCGGCCAGGAGCCCTTGGGTCCTAGCAGCGTCTTCGGCTAACTGGACGGCCCAGACTTGATTTGCCGGGTCTGAGCTAAGCAGTACGGTCTCCCACTGCTCATTACTGCTAATTTTGCGGCTCTGAGGAGTCGCCTGATGACATGCCCATAATATATGTGCAAGATCGGCCCGTTCCTTGCGTCTCGGACATTTATCTGAAAACTGTCCAGGATAACAATGACTGTACGCGACGGGGTTCGGGTACGAGTTTGTCTGAAGAAGCCGCCAAACCACAGATTGCCTTTTACTGAGGGATGGATGAGCGGGGGGGTAGCGGGCTCGTTCAAGCCGGTAATGAGTAGTCAGCTCCCTGTAAGACACAAGCCTGTCTCTGCCCGTCCAGCGGAGCGAGTGAGCGTCTGGGTCAGAAGTGTCGACGCCAGCTCGGTCGGTAAAGCCTCGAAACGCATCGTGCGCACACTCGTTTCCGGCCAGGCCCGAGTGGGCCGGTGCCCACATCAAGTATATCTTCCCGTTCCGCTCGTCATGGGATCGAGATTTTAGGATTTGGGATGCCTCGGGTGAAATCCGCCCTCTCGAATAATTTAAAATAGCCGACTTAGAGTCGCTAACAATGAATTTAATTTTTGGAGAAGCTGTCATCGCCAGGGCGATGGCCCCCTCTTCACCTACCTCTGTGTCCGTCGTGCGGACCGGGCATGAGGCAATTGAATCCCCACGGAAATTGACCACTGCGAGGGCCATGGCGTCGCGAGCAATGTAATCAGTGGCGTCTACGTATACCACGTCTTCTGATTTTTCATATCTTTTGTGTAGGGCTTTGGCCCTGGCCTGTCGCCGCTCGTGGTTATGCACGGGGAGCATGTTTTTCGGTAACGGTGGTATGTGCATGCGATCCGCTATTTCCGCTGGTAGGTCTATTTTGGCTCGGGGTATCCCTGCGGGAAAAGTGCCAAGTGATTTGAGGATATGTCTGCCGGTTAGACTCTGGATAAGTCGCTCCCGCTGTGACAGCCTTTGAGCTTCGATAATCTCGCTGAGGGTATTGTGAAGCCCGAGTGCCTCGAACCGTGTGGTTGGGGCTGTTAACGGGATCCCTATGGCCTGTTTATAAGCCCGCCTTATCATGGCATTTAGCTTGGCTTCTTCATCGCGTTTCAGGTGCAGGAATGGGGCGACATATGTTACTCTACTAATGACGAAGGCTTGTACCAATCTCACGAGGTTGTGTTCTTTTATCCCGTGGTGTCGATTGGCTATTCGTGAGATCAGGCGAGTTGTTTGGTGTACACTCTTTTCGAGAGCGAGTATGGTCTCTGAATTGTGTCCGTTGGCCTGGATGCGGAGGCCCAGGACTCGGATACTTGAAACTGTCGGGATGCGTTGGCCTCCGCATGTAAAGAGCTGAAAGTCCGGAGGTACTGAGTCTGTCCGGCGTCCCCTGCTAGTCGGGCGATAGAGTAGAAGCGCTGATTTCTCTGGAGAACAGTTCAGGCCACGACGGATCACGTAAGTTTCTATTACTCTATTGCCCTTTGTAGTCTGTCTTGTATCTGTCCGTCACTGCCACCCGGAACCCACAGCGTGACGTCATCTGCATACAGGCTGTATTGCAATCCGTGAATGTCATCCAGGAGTTCGGGGAGGCCACTCATGGCTACGTTGAACAGGAACGGAGAGAGGACACAGCCTTGCGGCGTTCCCCTGCTCCCCAGTTCCAGCGTATCCGATTGTATACCCCCTACGCTGAGCGTAGCCGTGCGGTCCGAAAGAAAGTTGCTAACGTAATCGTACGTCCTGCGGCCTAGACCCAGCTTTGGTTAGGTTTCGAGGATGGCCGTGTGTCTTACGCAGTCAAATGCTTTTGTGAGATCAATTCCCAGTATAGCCCTGGTGTCTAGTGGTGAGCAATGCGCTCTGTCTATGATGTCATGTTTAAGTCGAATCATCACGTCTTGTGTGGAGAGTTTAGGCCGAAAACCGATCATTGTGTGTGGAAATAGGCCGTTTTCCTCTATGTATTTGTTAATTCTGTTCAGGATCACGTGCTCCATAAGTTTCCCGGCACATGAAGTAAGAGATATAGGTCTTAAGTTTTCTATCTGGAGCTTTTTGCCTGATTTGGGAATCATGACTACCTTCGCGGTTTTCCACTGGCCCGGGATTTGACCCCATTCTCAGCACACGTTCATGTATCGGGTTGAGGCCTCGACAGAAGTGTTGTCCAGATTCCGTAGCATTTTATTTGTAATGCCTTCTGGACCCTGGGCGGAGCGGGTTCGCAGGTTGTGAATGGCACCTCGTACTTCGTGCACCGTGAGAGGGCGGTCCATGGTTTCGTTCCCGGTCCCTGAATATGGCGGGAGCACTTCTACGGAGCAGTCCCCTATGTACTTCTGTCGAATTGTTTCAATTAGTTCTTTGTCGGAACCTTCAAATCTGTGAAGCAGAATACTCAAGTTGTGCCTTTGCGTGGTCTTGCTACTTTCCGGGTCAATGAGGCAGCGGAGAAGATTCCAAGTTTTCGCAAGACCAAACTGGGATTCCATGCTGTCGCATGTACTGTACCAGTTTTGCCGCATCAGTTGATTGGCGTAGTTTTCAATGTCCCTATTGAGGGCGGCAAGACGTCGTCGTAAATTACTATTTAATTTTTGTTTTCGGAGTCTCTTTTGTAAGCCTTGTTTGGCCTACCACTTGTGTAGGAGTTTAGCATCAGCTTGGTAAAGATCCGCCTCTACCGGGATATTCTTGGTGGCTTGCTTAGTATCTCTGTGCAGTTGTTCTGCCCATTCTTGAATATCGTCTATGTCGCTTGTAAGAGGGACATCGTTTATATCATAGACACGCTCGGCGTCCCTGATCTTGCGAAAGGTATCCCAGTCAACAATCCTAAGTTGTTTCCCATTGTTCTTGGCGATCCTAGTCTCCACTGTGATAGTGATGATATAATGGTCACTACCTAAATTTTCGTGTGTGTTTACCCACGTGGCTTCTTTGCGTGTGTTTTTGGTGAACGTAAGGTCCGGAGTCGTATCATCGCTAACACTATTTCCCATTCGTGTGGGGTGCGCCGAGTCTGTCAGCAGGGAAAAACCCTCCTGGTGCGCGTCGAGCCACAGGTTCCTACCCTTAGTCGTGGCCCGCTTGTATCCCCACTCCGTGTGGTGGGCGTTAAAATCTCCTACTATAATTATCGTGATCCCTCGAGCTAAGTCTAACACTTTACGAAAAAGCTTAGCGAATCTGTGGTTGCTTCGGGGAGAGCTGTAAATGTTTAGTACAAAAATGCTGCTTCCCCTGTGTTTTCTATCTGGGATTAATTCTACAAGGACGTGGTTCGCAGAAGTCGTGTCCTCTCCGATGTCGCGACGCACGGCCGGAAGGTTCCGCCTCACAAGAGTGGCTACTATTGATTTCTTTTTTGGACTTTCACCCGACGCGTCCTCTTCCAAATCGCAAAATTATTTATAGTTTGAGAGTTTTGTTTGGACGCCAGTTTCCTGGAGACAGACGACGTCCGGCGCTTCATCCGAACCTGTAGTTTTAATAAATTGGTCTAAGTTACCTCGTTTCTTTTGGAACCCCCGACAGTTCCACTGCCACAAGACCAGCGCGTTACTCTTTCCCTGCTGCATAATCTATGGGCGATGCATACTCAAGAGAAGTTCTTGTGCCTTCCACCAATGTGGGTCGGGAATATGGTTTGGTGGCTTTAATGGGTTTGGTGGCTTTAATGAGCTTCGTCAGTCGTCACCCGAAATTGCAGATCTGCTCGACGCTGCTGTGCACCCTAACTTCACAACGCTCCGCTTCTTTTTCGGCAGAAAGCACTTTCTTAGGTCTGCCCTTCTTATGGGTAGATCGGACACTCATACCACCTAGCGCAAACTTTCTCTCTAGAGTCGGAGAAAACCTGCACTTGAGAGCTTACGTCTCCAATGCGCGCAGCCAATTCCTCACGTGCACCTCCCCAGTCCCCAGTAGAACACCTGCATCGCTACGCGCATTCCTTACAAATGCTCGTCGGCTCCTTGCCACGTCCCTCTACAGTGCTTAGAAAAGCATTTATCTTTTTTTCACTTTGCTGCGCCCATTTTTCAGCGACACCCGGCACAGCTGGACCTCTCGCCTAAAAAGATGGGGCCTGAATAAAACGGACTGTAGTTCATGCATATTATTCTAATTTCATTTCTTTGTGGCACAACCAGCCCCGTTACTTTCTACGGCCGTTTATGGCTGTTTTTTAAGTGGGTAGTCATTGTGTGGCCTAGTTTTCTATTTCGTTTTGATTACTTCAACACAAATGCTTCGATTTGAATCTTTTGGTGGCTTGGACGGTTACATCTATCCCTGCTGAGGGAGCATTTATTGAGCGTTTTTGTGCTCCATTCTGCTCTGACTCGCGACACTCAGCTACAGCAGACAGCCGAGCGAGTTTTCCTTATGCAATTTGTACAGCGGAGCGGTCCTTGCGAATTTGCAGCGCCGTCTTGCTGAACACCGCCTAATATTAGAAAATAAAAACCATTCGGTCTCTTTACAAACTGTAGTAAGTACCCAACTTTTTGCATTATTTTGGCGTTGTTGTAGGCAGGGTGATCCCATATGCTATCATCATTGAATAGGCGTAAGTATATGCAGGCCCGGGAGAGGATTCGTGCATTGAACATCTTTAATTGCGGAACGGCCTCCACGCTCGCCGCTGTGCTTCGACAGCATATTACAGAGTTTGAGTTTGGCGTAATTACGCTCCGATCAGCAGCTAAGTGGAGCGCGATTGCGAATGCGCATGCGCTCTCCGCTTAGCCGTAAGCGGGCCAACGGAGCGGAAAACACGGTCCGCTAAAGTGCAGTGTGAGCGCACCCTTACGGCCCTGTCCACTGGCGCGGCGGGGCGATGCGGGCGCCCTCTGGCACGCATGCGTCAACTTCGTGTATTCTAAGATGCCTGCTCCACCGACCCCACGCCTGCGGCGAGCGCCGCGGCTTCGAGGCACTTGTTTGACCCGCAAACCGCGAAAGCGGTTCTGCAGCGACGTGGAAGCACTAAAAACTTGTAAATACGCTTCCAAACGATTCTTCAGGAATAGTGTAAACAAAGAGATCTAAACAGAACGCCGCGTGGCAGCGTTACCGTCGAAAAGGATTCGAATGGTTCTGGAACACAACTTCGTTGTCTATTGCATGGCTATTATCTAGTGGAAAGTTTATTTTTAATGCATTGTAATTGACCAGTAACACAATACGATTGCACGTGTCTATACTTAATAAACAAACTAGCTATACGTACTGGTTCCACTTTGTTAAAGTGGTAAAAGGGTTTTCGGTTCTGTACATTACGTCAAACCAGTCAAACTTGGCCAAACGGCGCTGCTAGCAGTCCGAGGTGACGTTTTGCTAGTTGCTCTTTGATTTACCCGCTCCAAGTCGCAGGGGCACAAGGCAAGCAAAACACTCCTCCTGCTCTCACTGTTTTAGATGCGACGCTGATAGCATCTCTTGTCGGCGGCCCTGTCCTTCCTGCGTGCGTCCGTTGTTGTTGTCCGCACCGCTGCTCTCTCACTCCGCCGGTGGGCGGCGCTGCGCGCAGCGCAAGCGCGCTGTGCGCATGTGCAGCGCCCTCTCTCTCCGCGGTCTCCTCTCCTTCGGGCGCGCTGCGCATACGAGTGCCGCGCTCCGGCCGGTCTCTCAGCCGACGGTCGTCCGCGCTACGCTTGCTCTCTCTCTCTCTCTCTCTCTCGCATTACCCGACGATTGCTCACGCAATTCGAGTAATCGACTCAACAGAAACGGACAATGGAACCCCCTTCAGCGTCGCATCACACCAGGGTTCCCGCGAGGGGCGCTGGGAGTAATTTTTTTCCCTATATGCCTCTTCCCGGCGCGCCTTCAGGCGCGCATTCGCGGCAACGGGATACCGGTCACCGCAGCTGCCGGAGCAACAGCGGCGGTGGTTCGCTAGAGAAGCTGCAGTGCCCGCGTTCGCGTCGTAGCATAGTAGAAATATTGTGTCACTGTTCTGAAGACCACAGAAGAGCGGTTATACGCCCCATGCACACTAGACAAAACGCAGCAAGAATCGATTTTGCTTCGTGTTATCAAAAGGTGAGACATTCGTTCGTAAAGCGTGAATTTAATCTGAACGATAGCGCTGGTATCGTGCAAAGAGCTGTACAACTACGTGTTCCGTGTTCGATGTCAACTTAAGCTATGCCGTGTCGTACATCAGCGCTTAACACGGCACGTTGCGTTTGTGCTTGCTGTCTAACTGTCCGAGCAGCGTACGTACGTATGCATGGCTGCGCGTTGGTCTCGGCGAAGCCTATTCGGCGGCGCAAAGGGTGTCGGGCCTGCACCCGAGCGGCGGGAAGAAGCGAGGGGAGGAAAGCATCACCCCCCCCCCATTTTGCGCCTCCTTGCGGTGTTGCCATGACAATTAGTACGCCTCCAAGCTCAAGATCGCGGCGACGTTGCTATGGCAATTACAACTCACTTTTGCTCCCCCAAGCTCGCCAGGGGAGGATTTGGCGCTACGACCACAATTAGCCTAGGGTGCCTGGACGTTCCTCCTCGCCCGCCCCTCCATGAAGGGTGGAGACATTCTTTGCAGGGTCCCTCGCCGCCTCGACCGGTTTTCGGAGCCACCGACCGCCATTACGATTCCCGCCACTGCGGCGGAACCGCCGAATTGTGCAGCGGCCGACGCGCTGTCACTGTGTGGCCGCGATTAGCGGCTCAAAATGCCTGGTTGCTGCGTGCCTCTGTGCACAAACCACTGCAGGAATGGTTGGCGAATGTTTCTGTGGTGGTATCTTGTGCAATATTTTTAATTGATCAAGTGAAGGTGCTGAACCAGACACGTACTTTTGGGATTTCATTGCATCATTTTGAGTATTATAACGAGATGTGGCTGTGTGTAGCAAACTGGGAGACTTGCTGTTGTAATCAGTTCCCCTTTCATGACTTCTCGCTTTGTTTGGTTGTGTTTGTTTGTTTTTAACTTTTTACCATTTGATCCCCAATTCTTTTACTTTTAAATATTAATCGATTGTGAATCGATTTTTCTTTTTTCTGATAGTTTTCTTACAAGTTCCCCTCCTCCATTTTTGGAGGTAGGTCCACTAGAGCTGTGCACGAGCCCGGGCCGGGTAGCACGCAATATTTCGGGCCCGGGCCGGACTCGGGCTTGAACCGAAAATTTTGTTGGGCCGGGCCGGTCCGATCCGGCCCGGGCAGTTCCTGAGGCACGGCTATCCTGTGCAGCAAATTCTAAATTGTTGGCAAGAGAAAGTTTTTTTGTTGATATTTCAGGTAACGCGAAAACAAAAAAAAAAGGAAGTGCTGATTCACTACCGCGCCGTTAAAAGACATGATAAAAAAAACGATTGCACTTAGAAAGCCTTCACACCAATGAAAGAAACGTCTGGGTCCCACCAGCTTAGTTCGTGCTGCTGAGCACGAGGTCACGGGTTCGATTCCCGGCCGCGGCGGCCGCTTTTCTGATAGAAGCGAAAAGCAGAAACGCCCGTGTGTACGAGATTTCGGCGCGCGTTAGATCCCCAGGTGGTCAAAATTAATCCGGAGCCCTCCACTACGGCGCGCCTCATCGCCTGCGTTGCGTCGGCGCGTTAAACCCTACAATCAATCAAACCATCAGCTTAGTGGGAGAGAGCGGGCCAGGAAACGAGGACACTCCAGCCACCGACTACAACATGATTGTATTTGCTCTCTCATTTTCGAAAACAAACAGAACAAACGTGGCCTGGATTTCGCAGTGTGTGCAGAGTTTGAAGAACCAATTTTCTAAGCAGAGCCCATAATTATTTCGCGCAAGTATTTCTTTAGAGCCATGACTAAAGGTAAGAAAGAACTGCAGCGCGGATAAAATCATGCTGCCAACGTAACAAGAGGGAAAGACGAAATTCAAATGGTGATACCGGACACATCGTCTGATCAAATTTCAGCAAGGAATGGAAGAACGCAAGGTGCAATATCTGTTGAAGAATTACAATAATAAAAAAAAGCCCCTTACTCGGAATCATTTAAGGTATCCTCGGGTGTGCCTTGATTTCGAAGGCTGGCAAATGAAGTTACACGGCTACCGAAAAAAAAAAGCTTCTAAGTGAGGATAAGTTGTACAAAGTTCGGTCAAAGTTTAAAGGAAATTTAAATCTTAGACAGTCGTATTCGCTTTGTGCTTACGCTTTTTAAGTTAACAACAAACATCTTCAAGTTCATCTTAATATCCTGTCGGACTAGGGATGATATTTAACAATACTCTGGCGGGCTCGGGCCCGGGCCGTGTCTCTATCGGGGCGGGTCGGGCCGGGCCTAAAAATTTCGGCCCATGCACAGCTCTAAGGTCCACCCCCTCACCCAAAATTAACTTCTGCATTCTGCGCCACTATTTCTGTACCTATTAAATGGCTTCGCCGATTAGGCATTTTTGTTCATTTACAAAGCGTTTACATTTGGTGCTTCTTGGCAAATTTTTCTTTTTTTTTCTTTATGTGTTAACCGCGGTGCTTTAGATAAGCCTCTGCTATTTCGTCCATTCACTTTTAGCTTTTGTTTTCCCCTTGGAGAAACAACTACATACACTACTACAACAACTGAGTCCTCACTTCGCCATTTGCGCATTATCTTGCATATACAAGGTATGCTTTTTGCGGCTATGATTTTCGGCAAAGAAGGCTCATGATTAATATCAGTCAACTGCGAAATCGGACAGACTTAGTGGAAGAACAGGGCGATTCATGTAACATTCCTCTCCCGCGAATTCTATTCACAATACATTGCCGGTCGAACGCACTATATAAGACGCAACTTTTTCGCAGATGAGATTTAACACCAAAACTAACGATCAAGAAGCGAGCCTCATTGATGCATTATTATGCGTGTTACATTTAAAAGTGTAGAGACATTGCGCTGACTTAAGTTTACAAAACAAAAAAGTAGGAGATGCACGTATAGGCGGTGGGCACGGATGCGCCTCTGTGTGCCGTGTTTCTCCCGCTATTTCGTCTTGTCGACTTAGCTAGCGCAGTGTTTTCACTGTTAAGACGTACAAACAAGCCCACAAATAAGTTATCCTTCCCTCTGGAAGCGGTTTGTGGCCACGGAATGCGTGTGCATATAAGAATCCGATAGGACATCCCCGTGCTTGCAGCGCGCTGCCCCAGCGGCGGGGTTCAACATGGCGGCTTCCGTAGCAGACGACGCAGTTGTCTCCACCCGTCACGGAGGGGCGGCGAGGAGGAACATCCAGGCACCCTAAATTAGCCCGGACGCTGGGTCGAAGTTTACGATGTCGCCTACTGCTGCTAGTCCGAAAGGCCCAGTCCGCTGCGCATTACTGATACCGAAAACGAAAACATAGCTCGGCGCTCCGCTGCATCTTAGCGGGGCCACCCGGAGCGGAGCGGAGCGTAAAAACGCCTAACTAAACCTCTCTCTCATCGGAGTGTGGTTCGCGCTCGGCTTGCCCGCTGGAGAATAAAGCGGGATTCAAACGACGGAGAACTCCCGCAGCCTATAAATGGTCACGTGAGCGGGCCCGCGGGGCCCGCTCAGGTGACCATTTATAGGCTGCGCCACAGAGTTTCATACTAATAAATACTAGAGGGAAATCTGGCGCCACTGTCTAGGGGAGCCGAGCTTCAGCGAGCGTGCCGTCATGTACCGGGCAGGCACGTTGCACTTGTTCTTGGCATGGCTCAATAACAGGCTGACAAGTTGGCTTGGCTGCAAAAATGCAACAATATTACTTCAAAAAGTTAATCGAACTTGTTCCGTTCTTTTAAAATTAAAGCTCCAGAAAGATTTATTTGTCAGAGAATATTTAGAAGCTTCATAGAAGATGAACAAAAAAACAATGTTACCCCTTTTGGCTTAAAGACGAAAAAGAAGCCATGTGGTTAACCAAGCCAAGGAGGCGAGGTACGTCGCTAGCTGGAATGGCGCCGCCCATGGCGGCCCGCGAATGCAGCGCCAGATGTTCCCCTAGTATATATTAGTATGAAACTCCATGTGCTGCGCCCCTCGGCTGGGAACGCTCGCGATGCTCCGGGGAAGAACATGCCTCCGCATGTTTTTGCTCAACGGCGGCGGACGTCTGAGGGCAATGGAACTTGTTTTTGGCACAGTGGTTACGCCGTTTCAGGTTGTACCAGGTGCGAGTTCGGCTTTTCGACGCGGCGTGGTCGACACGTGTGGAAGGGAAAACTTCGGAAACAGGTGAAGCGCGCTTTGGCTTTTGGCGGCGCTGTCGGCGATCGAGAGCTAGGGTGTCTCAATGTGTGCCTCTCGAGAGCCGCGTCGCTTTCTCCGCGCTGTCGTCTGCTAGGTCCTCTGCACGTGCGGATGCGCCGCCAAGCCGCACCATCCGGTGACGCTGTGTTGACGTCACATATCCTTCCACCTCCTCTGGCCTGCTCGTCGGTCTTGTGAATCTCACTTAAGCGGAGGAAGCATGCGGATTCTCACTGCCGCTAGGCTTAGATGCTGAGCGGAAGGTAAGAACGCCAAACTAGAATTTTATTATAAGTAGGCAATGTTGTTAGCGGTGACGTTTTCTTTTTTTCAAATGAACCAAGCACGTCGGTGCCGAGCGCTTTACGCCTTAAACAGCTAATGACGGGTCAAGCCACCATAATTGGGGAATGGGCGCTGCTGCCTCAGAGCGTAACTTCAGCGCTGCCCGCATGTTTTTCTGTCACCTTTACTATTTTACTACTGGTTTTCACCTCTAAAATAAACCCATCATAGCTTCACTAGTGATTTCATGTTTAATGGCCGATCATCTGAAAAATACTTAATTTATAGTCAGACTGCTGCCCAAGCAATTGTTCTATCCCTGAATGGCGGAGAAGTCATAACCTACAAGTGATGTTTCCGGTGTAAGGTGATAGCAACTCACGCAGCCATAAAGCGTTCTGGGAAGTACTATCACGCTTGCCGAAAGTCAGCAGCAGCCATATTAGAGCAGCTTTATCAGCTCTGTTCACAACTTCAGTTAGTTTCATTAGTAGACACTGCCGTTTCATGTACGCATTCGTAGGCCCTCCCCTCAGCTGGCGTTTGAAGCTCAGCCTAATTAAATATTGCTTTAAATTTGCAGGATATATACAAATTTTGGCAACGTAAAATTTGCTGCTGTCTTTATGTAGTTTATATATCAACACATAGTATTTAACAGAGGATCAGTTGTATTTTCAGCGCTTTATTGGGCACGTAAAAGTGAACGAACAAGAGCTGGCCGATTCACTTTAGAGTTATCGGTTCTCGGCAACGATTCGATGAAAAACACTCCCCCGTACAGATGTTTGTGCACTGCGAGGGTGTCTGGAAAGAAGCAAAGTGGAGGAAGTGTGAGAGGCCACTTGACAACTTCAAATTTGTGGGCAGTGACAATGATGAACACAAACTTATATTCGCGAAATTGAAATGGTGCATCAGTGTAAATGGAAGTGCTCATTTCAGGAGAATACAGCCCCAAAACCATGTTGCTATGGGATACAGGGAAAGTTTATAATGCAGAAAAGCCGAGTCCTGCATACACTGGGTGTTGCCAATATTGGACTGGTCCTAATGGCTTATTCGGTTGTTTTTATCTCATCTATTTTATCTTATTGCGTTTGGATCTATTTGATAAATTTTCTTATTCCTACTCGTTCAGGTATTTATTTCAAATAAATTAAATTTATCAATTCATCTATATTACTTTCGGAAAACATTGTCTGGAAGGTTGCCATGGCTAAAGTCTGAAAACAAACAGCTTGACCGTGCCCGGAGACCGTTTCGAGGCAGCGGCACAACACAGACATATCGTGGTAATAGACAAAGCAAGTGCTGCACCGAAAATAGAAGAAATACAGATAGCTGTATAGCAATATTACCGTAATTTAGAATGCTACTTGCATACTTAATACCATGAAATTTACGACATTTCCAAGAGAGTATAGTACCTGACCTGAAGAGCTTTTTAGATCGAAACATAAACAAAGGAGAGCTGCACAAAAAAAGAAAAAAGTATACAATTGACAATCTGTTTTAACTGCAGCTTGGTTGTACACACCGACAGGTGCAAGCAACATGAGGACATACCAAACGTACCATAAAGATATACTGGGTAGCCATACAATCAAATTCTACTTACAGCGTGCACACAAAAAAAGACTGAACATGATATAAATAATTTAGGTATGAGTGCTGGTTTTGTTTTTGGAAAAAAGCGACATAGTTATGAGAAAATGTGAAAGGAGAAAGCACCAACAACACAACTTTACCTTCCATGTATACATAACTTACCTTCGCACATGTCGCTTCTTATTATCGCGTAGCGATATTGATAGAAACAAGAAACCAGACATACAAACACAGAGGTAGACTCATTTTAGAGCATGTATAAAACATCACTCAAATTTCGTGTGGTTGAGACCTGAAAGTTTGGAGAATTTTCTTGATAGTATGGAATGTTTATAAGATAGGGCTTGATATTTGTAAAACGTGCGAAACGGCGAAGTAGGCCACGGGTCTTTACGTCTTGTATTCACGAGAATATTACCATGGTGTAATGAAGCCACGCCTGTTATCCGATTCGATTACCAAAACAGGTGGAAAAGTAGCAACTTCAGCTAGGCGATATGGACTGAATCTTTTTAGAATTAGTATGCGAGATAATTGAAACGAGCCTGAAGTGCTAGCTTGAGGTTCCATATTTTCTATGCGACGAATAATTTTTTTTCTGCAAAACTGGAAGCCTATTGATGGTTTGCATCTGTAGTTGTCGACGAGACCAAGAAACAGTAGCTCACATGTGAGCTAAATACAGCGTTATATATGTTAATATTTAGGTTCTGCATCGACTTCAAACAAAGGCTGAACTATTGAATGGGACAAAGATTTTAATTGATCTTGCACTAGTTTTTTATAGACTGGGTTGAACCTAGACACAAGAAAAAAATACTGAGAAAATTAAAAGGAAAAAATTGTCAAGTGTTGACTACATCAGCTATCCATTCTCTTACCATTACTTACACTAAAAAATTGGATCTAACATTGCAAGAAAATTTCCGATCAAAATAGCATTTCATTCTTCAGGTGGATATAGCTGGACGGAAGGCCGGTATAACCGCCCTGCGTTCCGTCCTGAGAAAACTATCGGACCCAGGGCACTGGCTCAATGTCTAAGGCTTTGTCCTGCTGAGTTTAGGAGGCCGCTTTAATCGCGGCCGCCTAGGAGGCCGTACAACAGGGGGCGATAAGGGCAAACGCCCATGTGTCAAAATTTCGGTGCACGGTAAAGATCCGCAGAAGGCCAAAATTATTGTGGAGCCCCACACTATAGCAAGCTTTATACCAACTTGTAGCTACGGTGCCTGAAACCCCACAATCAATGAAAACTATCGGAATGGTGCCGCTAAAGGTAATGGAATAATATTTTCGAACACCAATCACGTATGTCATTGTTACCCGTTCATGCAAAAAAAAAACTGCGCTCAAGACGAGACACAATAATGGAGGCTACACACAAATAGCGCCGATATGTGTGTGTAGCCTGCTTCTTTGTGTGCAGTCTTAAGCACCGTTTTTTGTATGAGGTATGTACCAACAAGCCCGAACACTTCCATTGCATCAGTTAATTTTTATCCGTGAGCGATCTCCTACCCGACGTCTACGCTGTAACACAGTAATTGCGACAGATTCATCACGAAAACAACTGGGCAGCTGTTCATATTTTGACTCATCTTACGACGGCGATGTGGGATACATTCCCGGCAAAGCATTAAAAACTTGGCCTCCTGCAACGTCACTGAGAACTTTCGGACAAAGGTACCAAACTGCACGCCTGTGAAACTGTAATTAAACTATCCTTTAATACACTTCAACAGTAGGGCACCCGCCAACAGCAGCCCTGACTTATAGGCTCCGTGTCCTATATAAATTATGCTGCGTGACTTATTTCGTCATGATAACTTCGCCATAAACGTGTATCATTTTTTAATGAAAACTCGATCTCGCACCACTTGCCCTGTTCTGAAAATTTTCCTTTCTAATATTCTTACTCAGGTGTATCACCATTCCGTGTGCGCGGTCTTCAGGCAGCACGCAGCACGCGTTAGCCCTGGTAGCCTTTTCATGCAGGCTGCGTTGTTGCGGTCACAGTTTATTAGCAACAGCATGACACTTAACAGACTGTCTGCTCACATCAATTGCAAAACACATAAACAGTGTCAAAGCTGATGCAATTATAGCGACCTGAAATTCAGCATATGTGTAATGTTTCCATGGTGCAGTGTTCTTAAAAAGGTGCGCCAAAGAAATGTAATCACTTGTGCGTTCCCGGAACTTCATTCATGCGGCTTCGCACGTTTCCCCACGCAGCGGCCATGCACATGAGATACAATCTATGTTCTGGTACAAACAATACCAGAATTCATGCCGTTGCTTTGTAAATGGATGAGCGGAATCGTCTCCCGTATCATTGTCGCGAGCACACTGCAATCACCTTTCCAATGTGCTCTACTTAGTTCCCTTGAAGCCGAGGGGCTATTTTAGGATTGCTGAGATGTGATGCAGTAATTTGATAACTTTGGGCTCTTAGGTGCCTAAATAAAGAAAACATGCACCCGTCTTTCTAATGACGACGATGGTTGAACGTGAAGCTTACTGGTGAGAGTATTCTTGCTTGTCGCCTGAGTTTGGACTTTGACTCGAAGGCGGTTTGGTCTTTGACTCTTTGAGCTTTGGCTTTGACTCGCCCGCAGCTTGGGCTTTTTATCGCAGCGGCTTTTTGACTCTTTGCCAGTTGTTTTTGCGCGAAGAAAGCGTGGCGTTCAACCATCGTTCGTCGTTAGAACGAGGGGTGCATGATTGTTTTGCCTAATTTAGTTCGGCCATGGCCCCTCTCCAAGTTCACCCTGCTTTTGCCATGTCAAAATGGCGCAATGACATAGGATGTCGGCTTCATAAGGCAAGGGACCTATTTTCGAATATGACCACCGCTGGTGGTTTGTTCTTTCATTTCACCCATGGCTACCATCACCTTCAGAGAACGCTGGCTTTCCTGAAGTGCGTCTTCAACGCTACATAAGCCATCAGTGAGATAAAGGAAGCTTCGATTTGATAACAAGATTAACTGAAGTCGCTGGTATAGCTTGAGAGGGAAAAGACAGCGAAGCTGAAACATCGATAGTGGATAAATTGGATAAAAGGAAGACTGGGGACACTAAACTGGACACTTGCGACCTCGTACACCGCGATAACCGTGCTTTGCGCGCTGTCCCAAAGCTCGCGCTTGCTTGATTTACAGCGGTATTGGCTGGTGGTCGCTCCTTCGGTTGTCCACTGGGATTCGCCGTCCGTCGTCATTCCTGTCGCCTCATTCTGTAAGGCTTACAATTCACGACCGGAGTCACAGAACCCATCGAGGTGGCGTGCAGCCAGCGCTCCGGCAGAAGTCGGTAGCGAGCTCTGCTTCGTCTTGACGTCTCTACGACGAAGATGGCGGCGCATGATAGGCAACAGGAGCAGAGTTACGCGCAATTTCCTTTTATGTTCTGTCGTCATGAGTACCGATGACGGTGCAATCATTTTGCCAGAGAGGCACCGTACTTTATTTTGTCAAAACATTATTCTAAACGAAATATTTTTCAACCATGCGCTAGAGCACGCGCAACGAACGAAGGTTTAAACAAGGGCCCTTCTTGTTAAGTTGAATTGGTAAGAGAACTACCCAAGCGGGCGCTTTTTTGTTGTAGGGACATTACTGATTTTTGTAAATTAAATTTCGTGTACTCAACGTTCGTACATGAAAAAGATGTGATACTTGAGATATTTTGTACCGGCTAGCCCTTACATTCTGATCATTGCTATAAAAACGTCGGAATAAAAACTTCACCTTGGCTAGTATTACACGTACAAGAGAATGCGCACGCATTAGGAAGTAATGCATTCTCCCTCACCTGAGACTGTTTCCTTAATCCGCTTCGCAAGATAAGATCTCTCTTGCTTCCTTCCTTCCTCTGAGAGTACAATTGCTGCTGCTGCTGCCTCACCGTACTCAGCATGTGGCAAACCGATGACGCATACTTCAGAGATCTCATCAGTATGTTTGCGGAGCAGCAGTTCTTCCAGCTCGCCTGGCACAACCTGGTTGTCCATGCATTTAATCAGCTGCTTCAGTCGCTCGGCGAAGTATAGCCGGCCGTCTTCATCGTAGTAGCCCGCGTCACCTGCGAAATGGAGGAGCATGTGTCTAACGCATACGGCGTATCCGTTCGTCTTCAAGCTACGAAGCAACACCAGTGAGCAGAAACACTTGTGTGCTCAGATTCCGCATGACAGTGGTTCTTACCTGCTCTATACCATGCCGTTACGTTAAATTGTGTCCCCAGGCCCATTCTAAGTGAGAGCGCGAAAGCGTTTTTTCTGGTTCGGTTTGGTACAGCTCTTCTGGAAAACTCGAGTATACCCATCGGCCTTGACCTCGGTTTATACCAGCTACTTTCTTCAGAATCACTATTATAGGCTGCTGCGACAATTCTTAGACATAAGCTGAGGGCCAAACGACTGAGGGCGTTATATCTGAAGAATGCGCTTTTCGTTGTGTAATTTTTGTGTCGTAGCTGCATTACGCCGCGCTTCCATACATCTTGCAATATCGGCTCTTGAATTGTTAGCGCACCCTGTTTGAAGAGGCAAAGCCTGTAATGCACTAACGTACATTAGAAAGTAGGTGCAGAAAACTGGCGTGGCAAGATGAAAGCTGAAAAGAAATTGTCTCAAATCTATGCTGTGAAGGTGGTTGGAAAGCACCGATGTGAACAAACCCCACAACAATTCCACATTCGACGTCACTTGAATTCACACAAGTGGCTCTGGAAAGAGTTAAACCTGCAGATTCTGCCAGCCGTTACCTGAAATTCGCGGGGGCGCCGTCCCGAACGCAACAGCGTCGGCAACGGCCGGGCTCGAGCGGCGGACACCGCCGCTGCAGCCCGGCCGTGCGTCGAACGAAAGAAAACGGAGAGGAGCGTGTTTCGAAGGGTGATACAGCGGAACCTAGCCATCCTGATGTGCTAGCTTTGGCATACATCACCACGCGGCACAAGTGCAGAGCGCGAAAGAATCGGGCCTGTGATCATAGTGATCGCCATTAAAACAGTCGTAAATAAAAAAAATCGTTTCGTAAATTTGAGTATTGCGAGAAAGCGGACGGAACTTTGATAATCGCTACTTATCAGAAACAGTTGCTCCATTCGTTTTTTCTAATACGTGTTAAAACAACCGAAATGGTATTCAGCAATTTAGAAAACCCAGTCCCATGCGTGACAAGCAGTACGCAAAAGGTGGCGTTTCTCTAGCGGCCAGATGTCTGTAAGTGGTCGCTACATTTTGTTTTCCGGCCCTGCAAACCAATCCTTAACGTATGTTTGCCGTACGACCACCTAATTGCGTCGATCCGGGTTACCCAGGAGGTGCTGTCGAACCTGTTATTCAAGCCATGCGAAGTAAGCGCGCAATGTACGTGAAGCTGCGCCAAAACAGGCCCAAAACCGTCGCCAAAGCCGACGAGAAAGCCGACGGATGAGTCCCACCGACGCTCCCGCCGGTGTAAGCACGGGGAACGCTGGGTAATAGCGCCCTGTTGCCGCGCTATCTACACTGTGCTCCGCGAGCGAAAAGGGCTCTCGCCTCCCAAGCCGCGTTGTGAGTTCATTGTCCCGCACGCCACGAAAGAACCACGGTTTACGCGATACTAAAGTTCCTGGATATAGCGCTCATAGGGTAGCAGAGTTGCACCTCCATCCACCATTTGGGCTTCAACATCGTGCGGGAAAGCCACCTGTTATGTATTTAGGGGCCGCCGCACCGGTTGCACCGGCGGGGCGAAGTCGACGCGTGCGCGTGCAGCCGTAGTCGCTGACCTGCGCAGAACCGGAAAAGGCGTTTGGCGCGTAGCACTGAGAGCGGCTTTGCTGTCATGGCGGTAGCGGCAGCGCGGCGGGTTTTGGAAAGCAGACGCGTAACTCTGGCGACGCTTATACAGGACCTCTACGCAATATGTACCTATAAATAGAAGCGGCCCTCTTACTGAGTGACTCACTAACTGACTAATAAACGTCGAGCCAATATTGTTGGACCTAGAGACTTGAAATTCCGCGAGTATATTTGTGCCACAGCTCAGAGATCACTAAAGCGTTATTTTTCTAAATTGTATTCCTACCCAAGGAAAAAAGAGACATTGTGTTTTCGTGAATTCATAGTTATCTAGCTCACCCGTTCGCATATCGCAGTGTTTTTTGCTGATATGTGTAGCCCTTAAGAATACCTAAAAAATAACTTTGGGGTGTTTGCGTAGCCAACACTATTGGGGAGATTCCGCATTTAGAAACAAAATTCGAGAACGCCACGAACTAGCCGCGCAGCATTCTTACCAAATATGGGAATGAAAAGGCAGAAAGCCAATCAGAGTGTGCTGCGATGGAGCCCAGAGGGTTTATTAGCAGGCAGCACAAAAAGAAGGGGGGGGGGGGGAATGGAACCAGAAGGCGGAAGGGGCACACGAGCTGCGAAGAACGAGCCAAGGGGGAGGCGGCCAGGCGAACGACGACGCCTGCGAAGCCTGGGCATGAGCGGGCCGACCTCGCATCGGCTGCGGCGTCCTAGGCGCACCACGAAACTACGTATCGGACGCCGCAGTGGCGAGGGTCGGGTACCTGTTGGCCAGCGTCCACGCTTTCTCGACTTTTGCTGCGAGGGCCCCGCCAAGCTACGTTCTTCAACCTCCTTGGTAACTACGGCTGCTGCGGCTACCACGAGGGTAGCCAGCGAGGAACCACCACGGCCGGCTGGAACCACTTCGGGACGCGCTGTGCACCGCCGTCCACAAAACGACCGAGCGCATCTGCGCCCGCATTACCGAGAGACGACTACGACTTTCAGAATAACTGTTAGCTGGGCGTGTTGGTACATGTTCATGGAGGGAAAAGCGCTACATTAACAAGGAACACCAGAACAAGGAACATCGCCTTCGCGAACATCAGAGCTCGTTAAAAGGGTCACCGTATTCACATTTAGCCGTTCATTGCAGAGACTGCAAATGCCGCCCAATACTGCGACATACGTTAATTGTTGATAAACACAAAAAACGACTAACAAGAGAAATAGTAGAAGCTTTCCGTATAAAGAAAGAAGGGAATGAATGTGTCAGCCAACCATCGGTCTTGCTGTCTGAAACTGAGTATGCCTTTTTAAATGAGGGTTGATAAAGTGTAAGGCACCTTTCTTGTCAGAACACGTGCGGTGTGAATGTGTATAAAATGTTTGGTGTCGGTGCGCCTTGATCTTTTCAGATGGTAGATTGTGAAATTTGAAGTGATGACTGTGGCGTTTATTCCTTGTATATATATGTATGCTTTTCCAGTAAGAAAATCTTCAGTTGCTAGTAGCGCTTTGTCCCGTGTACTCACTTGTCCTTGTTCCTGTAGCGCTTTTCCCTCCACGACTACGACTACCACCGCGTCGCGTACAGCCTACCAAATTTTTAATAATATAGCGGGAGCTACGAACAGAACGGCGTGTCAGCGCCTTATCACGGTGTTCACCGGCAAAATAGGCGAGGGTACGCGCACGCATATAGAACTATCTGTTGTGGGGGCGTCGTCTGCTCCGCTGTTCTTTTCAGGGCGACACACCCCCTGTTTTTCTTATCTTGCAAGGCCGTTTCGCTGCCACCAAAGGTAGCTAAGCAGCGTGGGACACAAAGGCATTAAGATGCAGTGCAGGGGGGTACCACTCTGAAGGAAACAGTGTAGCAGACGACACTCATACACCAGATGGCCCTATGCGCGCGCATATAATTTCGTCTATTTCGCTGATGAACACCGTGAAAAGGCGCTGACACGCCGGTCGGTCGTCGCTACCGCTATATTATTAAAAATCTGGGGGGCTGTACGCCAGGGCCGATGACCGGTTGGGCCGGTCTAATAGGTACATATCGCATAGGCCCCAACTAGGGACTAGTTGTTACCGAGGGAGTACTTGAGATATGATGAATAATTAGTAAGGTATAGACGGAGTTCCTGGGCTTGGATAGTATAGAAATTTTATTGTAGCGACTCTTGTGTTTGGATTTATTATGCGTTTCGTTGTTTAGTTTGGGGTTTCATTGTTGATCTGTCTGGTGCTTTTCTTGCTAGCGTACTTTACTTGAGGGTTTTTGCGAGTGGTTAGAATGAATGTGTGTTTTCGTAACCCTGCCGACCGCTCTCCCGCGTCCATTTCTTTAAACTGGTCGACACACCCCCATTGCTAAATCTCTGTATCGTATGGGGCCCTGAGATATGACCAATGCCTTTAGTAAGTTATCGCGGGGCCAAGCAGCCTTCGTTGAACATTAGCACAACATTAAAGGTTGCAATGTGAGCATGTCTACTGCGAAGAACACGTTGCTTCGGTTCACGCTACTGTTCTGTACTAGTTCGCTGCCGCCTCCGGGATCCTTCTCCGCGGGCACTGCTGCTGGTATACACATGTCGCAGACGTTCCACGTAAACATGTGTGTTACCCCTAAAAATATATGTAAAATATTTCATATTCGCGACTAAGTGGAATAAGCCGAAGGTTTCTTCGCTGAAGTGCTTGCTGCAGGAGTGTTGTCGGTCTCCTTGCCAGCCGCTGTAGCTGGGTGGCGTTGATTTACACAACACTGACACTTTTTACGCAGTTTCATCGACTTGGTGATCCTAAAGCTTGTTTTTCCGTTGCTTCACCGTAAGCAATGTTGCAAAAACACTGAAAGGAACCGCGCTGAACCGAACACGCGTCTAAGGCAACCGCGTTCAATAAGCCACACCGGCATGACTTTTACTTGTTACAGTCTGATTTCAAAAACCTGCTAAGCACTGGTAAATTGGCAGTTTCAGTTTTTTTAAATTACGCTTGAAGAAAATAAGAGCAATTACCACCCCGCTACGAGGTCTACCAAAGGGAGCGTGCAGGAACTTGGTTTCGAAAACCTGTCCTGCCGGCTCAGTCAAGACGCAGAAGAACATTTGGCGCACTGAACATTGTTTAGGACGGCTTGTGCATTCCAAAAAAAAGTAAGAAAAACCCAAAGGAATTTTCTGAAATTTTACCCCTTTCTTAACGAAGGATTACAGCTGGAACAACTTTGGTGCCTTAAAATGCGCCGAAATCTCCACCCACGGTCTATTGCGTTTTTCGACTCCTTAGAAAGGCCGCCGTTGCGGCAGGGATCAAATTCGCGTGCTTGGGCTCAGCAGGACAACGCCATAGCCCCTGAGCCTCCAAGGGGTAACATAAAAAAATTGGCTTTTGATTACGATGCTCTCAAATGCCATATTTGGGCGCTGCTGTTTAGCTGTTTTGACTCTGCAAAATAAATTAAGGCAACGAATTTCAGACGGACATATTTCTATTGTTACAGAAAACGTGTATTTCCAGTGGCTGACGAGGCACATACACTGGTTGCCTCACTCATTGTTCCGCCCTCGGTCAGGGTTCTGGCGTCGGCGGTGCTGAGTCTCCGCTCTGGCAGCTTGTTTAGCTGCAGCGGCTGGCGAAGCGCATGACCGGTTGCCTCACTCGCAGTTCAGCACTTCACTCCTTACGGCCGCAGTGCTCTGAGGCAGCACTCACTCTTGGGTTCTCTTTACGGCGGCTATAGTGAGCCTCTGCGTCGGCGTCGCGAAGTGCGTCTCAGGAGAGGACCGCGAACTGCGTCTTAGGAGGCGAACCTACATCATCGTCACGCACACGAACACGCCCCCCTCACGTTTTCGCCAAGCACGCACCCTTCACGTTTTTGCAGTCCAACACCTCGGGCGGGCACAGCATACAGCCCCCTTCCCTTTGCACACTTTCGTAGAAGGGTCTCGCACCACCCCGCTGACCCGCACTCCTCTCCCGATTTCGCTACACTCTCCTCCTCTGCTTTTTTCACACTTCGATCTTGCCATCGTTCGGCCGGTCACAACGACGACGGCGACGCCGCTCAGCCCAGGATCTCGCGCCAAAAGGCTGCGCCCTAAAAAGGACCCAATGAAATGCTGCATTGGAGCCATAATCTCGTATTTCTCTTTTTCTTCAACACTGTACCAATTTTTAAGGTGTTGCAGAAACGAATATTATCATGTTTTTTTGTTTTTCATTATTGTAGTTGAATGCCCACAAGTGTTGCAGTAGCGAATATTATCATGTTTTCTTGCTTTTAATTAATGTAGTTGAATGCCCAAAAGTATACCTCAAAATACGGCCAAACGAACTTTTCCATGGTTCAAGCCCTTTCCCTTACCTGACTTCATCCAGACATCCTTGTCAAAGAGCTCGGCGGTCGCCTTGGGCATCTTGTAGTATCGTCTGACCATGCTAGCATTGCGGAAACATATCTCGCCCATTTGATGGGGGCCGAGCTTTTCTCGCGTCGCTATGTCGACCACCTGCAAGGAAATTAGCGCACCATGATACTATATCTGAAGACCCAAAACACACTAAGTCTGTTGAGCCACGCATGAGCACCCAAGAGGGATGTGCTCTGTTGATGTTTGGAGTTAGTTCAGGGATTGTCCTATGACAGGCAGCAGATACCGTAGCAGCGTAAATCGTGCTTGCAACGCCCTACCAGTGAGACAGTGCGGCTGCTTTTCTAAAGCCCTGATGGTCGCTTCCCGGCACTCATTTTGCAATGTCTGCACGACATCCTTTCGCACGTTTTTGGTTTCCTGGAATAAAACACGTAATTTTCACGTCATATTCTGGAGAAACGGATCTTGTATCTGAATTGTCAAGTTTGTGAAGTTGTCAAGTGTGTTACATTTTTTTGGAATGAGCCTGAACCCGTAGAAAGAAGCAAATATCTTGAGTTGGAGACAGACATCACCGCGCACTCGCAACACAACCCGCGTCTATTTAGGAACTTTTGTGGAACACGTTACTAAATATATGAGAGAAAATTTATTAGCAGTGCTCCGCCCCGCTGGTATGAAGTATATAGTTATGGTGGACACGCAGTGAACTTTCCTACCAGCGCTCCGCCTCACTATCATGAAGTATAAAATTATAGTGGAAGCGCAAACACGCGCTCCTAAAATGCTAGAACTCTTTGTAATTGCTTGGACCGTCGGTCACTAAAAGTACTGCCCACTTGCGCTTGGCGAAATCTACACTAAACGCAGTTTAATCCTCAGCACACATCTTGAAAATTGCTTAAGATGGTAACGAACAGCATTATTGTCACTTCACATTAGATTTGTGGTCACCAAGGTATTAATGGCAACGACAAATCTCTAAAGGTGGCACACGCATTCGATCCTCTCCAATAGCGTTGTCTGTGCTCGCTCATATCCTAGGAAACCACGCCCGAGCCGACATGTGACCCAAGACAAACAAAAAGGGTGGCTAAAAAACTACGTGAGAGGGAACTGCTAGCCACAATATTTACTAACCCGCACGCGCAGCCTCCACGGCTGTCTAGGGCTGGGCAGGTGCTACTGCACAGGCTACATTCAGGCGTTTTCCTTGCACCAAAGGTGTTTGAATGGTGGCACAGGTACCGACAACGACAAAGGAGATGATCAGACCAGCTGCCTCCCCCTTGATCTTCCCAACCGCCAACCCAAGGCCTGCTACCCGTCAATCCAGGTCGACCTACCGAACAACTCAATTGTTCCTACTTTGGCTACACGCCCCAAGGCGCCGCATCTGTTCTGCGACTCTGTTCTCTCGGAAGGGAGAATATGCTGTTCGTCC
Source organism: Haemaphysalis longicornis (assembly GCA_013339765.2). Taxonomy (NCBI): domain Eukaryota; kingdom Metazoa; phylum Arthropoda; class Arachnida; order Ixodida; family Ixodidae; genus Haemaphysalis; species Haemaphysalis longicornis. The sequence goes on along the minus strand of CM023451.1, from coordinate 46,760,129 downwards.
TACGATAGCTGGATGCGGCCCGCAACAGGCTCACTGCACTCAGACAGGGTCGCGCTGGAGTCCATCCTATCTTTCGCCAAGGAGGATGGCCTCCTATTGAGGATAAATTTTTCTTTCCCTTTCCGTCCCGCCTTCGCTTTTAAGCTAACGTGAGTTCATTTCGCAGCAATAACAATAAAATCAGGCAGTAGAACTTCAGTGCATTAGAATGGTCCACCTACACATACGCGGTACAATGTAGACACAGCTATGATACGTTTACCGCAAATTAGCGCAGTGGGATAGAGATTACTGGTTAGGCGGGCAGAGTAAAATACCCAATAGCTTGATACGCGTTTACTTTGACGGGTCACGGTCCTCCTGCGTAAGTACAGGCTTTCTGCAGAGGCATTTTGCCAGAAGTTCCATGAGGGCGAGAGAGCTAAGGGCGAGCCGTGCACGCAGTTTGCTGATAAGCTGAGGGCTAAGGTGGAAGGGTGATCTGCCGCAGTGGCTCAGTGGCTAAGGCGTTGTGCTGCTGAGCTCAAGGACGCCGGTTCGATTCCCGGCTGCGCGGCTGCTTCGATTCCCGGCCGCGCTGCTGCGCTGCGCCGCTCTTTTGAATACCTGCGCACTATGCGTGCACTTTCATTAAACAGTGCTTGTTTGCGTCGCCGTTACGAATACATGGCGCAGCGCTAGCTTGCCGTGTTTTGCGTGTCTAAGTGACAAAATGCAGCGAGCGTCAGAAGCGTTAAATTTGTTTGGCGATTCCGAGAGTAGTGGCCGTAAAGCAAAGTTGTCGGGCGAACTGAGAGGCCGCTCGCTTTCCTTGTTTGCTCACAATTTACTTACTTACGCTCTTGCATCATATATTCCGAGTTCGCAGTTAATAGACTAGAATAAGGGCCAGCAACGTTTTGAAGTGTAGGGCCGAGTTGCATGCAGCCGCCACCTCGGAGGGCTGGACGGCAAATCGAGTAGGAGGCGGAGGGGTGCTTTGAATGCAAAGAGAAAAAATTCAGCAAAATACCAATAATATTTGACAATAATCTGGCGAAGTGTGAAGATGGGAGACGATTCAACTGGAAGCGATCAATTTTCTGTTCTTGTCTCGCTGTCTAACTCCATTTGAGAACAAAAATGGCGTGTCGGCGTTCAGATTGTCAGCGACGACCCCTGCACTGCAAGATAACCAATAGAGTCAGTGATGATAGTATGTAAATATTCGGGGCCGCGCGCCGTGTATGCGGGTGTGTTATGTTATGCAAATATAAAAGTACACATCTCTGCAGGCAGCGGGCGTGCGATTCGGAGCTTGTTTTGCTTCCTTTAATAGCGCTTAATTTGTTTATTTGAAGCTATTGCCTCACCTACTCGCTAGTATACAGATACCCTGCCGTTGGTAAATCGTGCGGCGCAAAACGTTACGCAAGAATCATTTTGTTTGCGAAAATACAAAACAAAATTTTTACTCGGTTTGAAGGCGGTGCCAGGACAGCAGTGTCAGCTGAGTCGGCTGCGCAATTCTCGCGTTCACTGCATGCTCCCGCTGAAACAACCTTCTGCAGTTACCTCAGGCGATAGGATGAGCAGCGTTCCGTGTTTATGCTACTCGTAAACTTTCCTTTGTCGACCGCACGCAAGAAGAAAGAACGTTAATTTTCGTCAGGGTTAGACCAGCCGACCTGGCTATACTCTAACACGCCGCGACGACCGCGACAGCTCACTCGAAAGAAAGCCGATAAATCGGCTTGTTTTACCGGAAATTATTTTGTTTAGTGTCTGCAACTAGTTTAAGGGCTAGTTCATACAGTATGCAGCTATTTAAACGCGCCACAAAGCGATTAAACAAAGTACAAGCAACTTACGCTCCGGCTTGTAATTGAAAACACCTGGAGGGCGGCGGGGGTAGTCAGCTTTTGTACTACCCAGACGTGTCGGACACAAGGGGGCGCTGCGTGCCGCCAAACTCCAGCGCAGGAGCCCTATGTGGGTGCACGTGGCACCTTGCGCAGGAGCGCTGGAAACTAGGACAAAGAGAAGGCAAACAGACTCGAGCCCTCTCTCTGGTTGCTTTCTGTTTGTCAATTTACCCGCGCTCTTGCCTAAGGGGTAATGTGATACCCAACTAGCCATACGTCAAGCTTCACTCAGGGTGTCGCGCAAAAAGAAAGGGACGAACAGAAAGGTACAACTTCCAGCAATACGTGCTACATGAGTTCCAATACGTTTATAACGACTGGCAGCGCCGTACGCTGGCTTTCCGCCAGTTCTAAGCGGACGTCAGAGCGCCTGAGAACAAGTGTGGACGCTTCGCACTAGTGGTGGAAATTGTCCAGTTTTTCCGCGTGCTCGAGGTGTGTCTCAGGGAATAACCGATGTCCTCTCAACCGGCCGCCGGCGACTCCAAAGAACGGGTGCTCCTAAAGGGGAATTTAAAAAGGGGCAAGCTCACAGGAATGCCGAGAGCTCAAGTCGCAGCTCTCAGCACGAAAAGTGGCCTGCAGTGGCGGAAGTGGTGGAAAGTGGCCCGGACCTTTTCGTTTGCTTTGTTTTTGCTGATGTAGGTTTCGCCCTTACGATTGCATTTCTTTTTGTGTGGGATATATCTATTGACGCGAAATGTCCGCCTTGTGGATTCATGCGCTTGACTGAAGTACTGCTGGTTTAAAATATCGATAGTGTAGTTAGTTATTCGCTTTTTTTTTGTCGCAAACGAAAGCCTGGTAAAGCTTCAGTGGGGATTGTCTTCGCACTTGCCGGCCATGCGGTTGGGTTTTTGGTGTTGTTCTCTCGACCAAGCCAAAGACGCTCCCAGAGAACATCTCTTCGCCCAGTGACCGACACCGTGAATCTCAAGCGCAATGTCGTTCGACCCGCGCCTGAAGTGGAGTGTCTGTCGAGGACATCTCTTCAAGACCGCCCTTCCAAAAAATAGTTGCGTACCTTTGTCGATCGGTATCTCGGAACGCCTGGGGGAGAAGCTCCTCCGATTCTGCGTGCCGCTACCCGGATTGCGCGTGCTACATGGTGAAGCACCTGCGCTTTTCGAAAAGCCGGCTTTCCTCAAACGTGTCAAGACAGGCCCCGCCAGCGCTGACTCGAGGCGTGGCAGTTACGTAATACAAAACAAACTGTTCGCAATGCCGAGACTTGAACCTGCTAGCGGATGCCGCTCGCCCAGATCTCCTCTCCGCCCTGTCTTAGGCTCAACGTGCCGGCGCTACTGCTGGCCCTCACGAACTCGGGAAAGTGTCTTTCTGTGCCTCTGTACTGTGTTCGGGCTCCGTGCAACAGCACTAGGAGTGTTGTTTAGCCGTTAACGCTTCAGGAATATAAGTAGTCAACACTAGAAGTAAACAAACCCGGTCTTGCAAATTTTCAAATCTGAAAAACAAATTTGCATTCCCCCGCAGGTGCATATACGTATCAATGCTTTTGGAACTCGAACTAACGAAATAATATAAGATACATTCCCTATTCAAAGAAGTATTTTGAGAAACAGACGCAATTAGAAAAGGAGAATTTTCGAATTGTTTAGTCAGAAAAGCTCGATGTATATTGCGCCACGTCAGAAAAAAATGGGCCCATCTCCCCGCGAGGGGGACTCGAGTAATGCGTCGCATAGGGGGTGGGTGTATTGCGTTAACGTTTAGTGTTTGGGGGGGTTGGTGCTATTCAAGTGTACACCACGCAGCTATCACGCCGCTAGCACGCCGCTGAGTCGCCAACGCACGCCGCTGACGACGTAGTTTGAAATGAGTCAAGGATATAAGGCGCGTTCGCAGCCTTTATTCTGTGTCGGTTTTGTGGCGCAGTGGTGGTAGAGCACCAGTACCTTGCGTTCCGCCCGCAGGGTCGTGGGATCGAAACAAGCGCCGGTAACTGTATTCTTTTTATAGTGTAGGGAGGGCTGGCCTGCTGCGGACGCCGCACGCTACGGGTGACATCGTGAGTTATACAAATGCTCTGCATTTAAAAGAGACGAGCATCTAGTTTTCTTTTTATGGAGTTCTACCAGATGAGTCAGCAGTCGCGTGGCCGCTGAACACGGCGTCCTGACCAACAGGCTTCGCACAATCTTAAAGGGAGAGATTCCATCATTCACTCGACTTCGCCGGGTATTGCGTCAAAAAATAATACCAAGACCACTGCGCACGAGAAGTTTGAGGAAGCCCTGTTTACGTGCTTCAAGGATATCAGTGCCAAGACGTTTCCGCTCGGCGGGGAAGTTGTACAACATAACACGATGTTTTTCACGTGTCTGCTGGGGAGAGTCGACTTAGCGCAAGCCCCGGCTGGGGTACTACTTTCACCGCGGACTTTTAGCACTTTCTTTTGTTATCGGACGAGAGTGCCACGGCCGCCGTAATTGCCATTTCATGGTAGCGCCTTATATGCTTCTCCATTTACGAAATCAACTGGTTGTGCGATGACAGTTTTGATTTTAGGAAGTTCTTGATAGAATTAAATAATTTGCGGTTCGCGCTTACTTCGTTAGATCAGGTATTAACTGTACGCGGTTCTTCCAAGCGCAGACAGCATACGATTGACAGCAACGGATACTGTTGTCGCGTTTTTCGAGGCTTGCTACAAGCTTGCCCGGAAGGGTGATATTCCTGTGTCGCCGCTGATCATCCCTCGCCATGCATTACACAAGTTAAGTTTTGCGTTCGGCTTTTTGTCATTATTTCCCTGAGCAGGTACATGGACGGAAGCGACGGAGCCCGGTTCGGGGACGCCTTCTCGAATGTAACACCACCTATTCAATTGTTCATGTTGTTTTAACGCAAACGGTTGGTGAAAAAGCGTTTGCAATGATAGCACACGTTTTTCGAAGTCAATTGGCGGAAAAGATGCGAAGGCCTATGAAGAAGCCCTGAAAAATACCTTAATGCTTGTGGTTGTCATGGGAAAGCCGTTGTCACTTCCACGCTGTGATATGTCAAGGTCCCTAGGCTGAACGGCAACAAGGACGCATGCCTCTGTTGTGCCGTACAGGGGTTGCAGTGTACGGAGGCCTGCAAAACTGGAACGGGCTTCCTCGGCGAGAGTGCTCGTGAGGGCAGCGCCCGCAATACTGATGCATCGCATAGAAGGCAGCCGTCGGCCAGTTTGACGCATATGCCGCACGAGGGACTGCAGCTGGGTCGGAAATGACACCATGACAGTGACCTGCACACAAATTTAATGTGTCGAACGAAAGGCTGAATTTTAGAAGAATGCAAAATAAAATCGCACGCAGGCATTTTGCAATACTTCATTGTTCAAGTTGGAGATATGATTAACATGCTGACCCAGTCGAAAATTGTGGTGTTCCATCGAGACCTTCACCCATACGGTACATACGATGTTTGATTATACATCCCGCATTATACTACACTCGCTGACCGAAAACACGCTAGCCGCAGATTTCCGTAGCCACAAATGTCAGCAATTTTTAACTGGCTGCAAATCATGTCAATAATTTTCCCATTTGTTGAATGTGAGCCAATACTTCTAGTTGGTTGGTTGGTGAAAACATACACGATGCTGCTTCAGAGCTCTCTCCCACCGGGCTGTAGGTCTACTACGTCTGGACGTTGAGTCCTTGCCTCTCCGCCGCCTCGCGGGGAGAAGTCACTGCCTAGGTCTCTCCTCCTGGGAGAGAGTTAGGCCGAGACAGTTTAGCTGCAAGAGCAGAGGTACAGCGCGGTTGGACAAGGCTGTTTTCCGCGTTATTTTATATAAGTCTTTGCACTGTTTCGCTAGCCATGGCTCCTTTTGGGATCTGACAGGATAAGTTCCGGAACTGCGGTCTAATTAGAGTGAGAAGGTTATTGCATGGAAATCGAGAGGCTGCACAGTGTACGTCGGCGTACGACAATATACAGGCCCCCGTAACGCATGGTTCAGTCGCTGCTATTCTTCTACTCCTGCACGGCCAGAGCTTGAGCAAGTAGCTCCTGAAGGGATGCCAGGTTGAGTCGTTGCGAATCTATCTCAGGCTGCAACATTTTGGTGCATTCTGACAGGTGTGAGTGTCTTGACCCGTGCGGTGACCTGTTGGTCTTTGAAGTCTCCTTCCTACGAGCTGTGATCGCATAGGGGGCTGCCCGCTGCTCAGTCCTACAAGTAGGAGGTGCGAGGGTAGTATAACTCATAGGCACCAGTAGTGTGCGTGTTATTTGAGACTGCAGCTGCGGAAAAACAGCCTCACTTGGGGTATCGTGTGGTGGCGTGTGCGTTGCTTGCTGTACCTTTGCCGCATGCTTACGTACTGTGTGTTCTATACGGTCACGCACTTGCTGCAGCCTTCTCGTTTTGGTTGATTATGTGGAGTAGCGTGCCGCTCGTTCCTTCCTACGACACAAGTGGCAGTATGACATCGTATTTAGGCAGCCGTTTTCCTTGTGGCCTCCGCACAGGTAGCGACCAACGGATGGACTGGCTGATACTATAGCCAGCTTCTGCGGACACATCATTATCTTCAAGGGCTATGTTCAGCTGCATAGAACATACGTTAACCAAATCGTTTTTCTCATTTTCCATAACACTGCGTGCATTTGTTGCGCTTGTTCTCCACCCAAACTGAACAATATTGCGCCGGAACAGCACCGTTTCCCTACCCTATCCACTATTTCTCCTACTTTGCTAAACACTCAGGAGAGCGGAAGCCTCAACCAAATTCACCTAAACGCCACGACAAAAAATAAAGAAAAACCATTTTGCACCGCCTGAAAACTCGTAGTTTAAGAATCGCTAATTGGGAACTTATTATTTACCCTTATGTCTTGATAAAATGTTCAATATTCGTAGCAGGGTTGTAATGTCAGACGAAGTAGGAAAAAATAATTGCTTACTGAAATAACGCATGCGATAGTCACAAACTTCCAACCCTGTAAGCTATGCAAGGCTGTACAAAACTGTCGGAATTCAAACCCCCTCACATGATATTACACGAAAAATAATCGTGTCTAAATGCCTCGAACATAAGAAGAGTTCAATGCATTCTGGAAAATCACGGATACCCCGGAATATATTTAGATGGTTGCAGAATTACCAGTTACGTATATTTCTTTACCGTGTGGCTAGTAAGGCAGGCTTGTGGCATCCATCTTGCGCTGAACAAAGTGGTAGGCAGATATAGTTTTTTTTTTGGATTTTGGGGGCTCTAGTTCTGTTAATATTTCAGTGATATTGAGACCAAAAAAACAAAATTATTTTTGGTGGAAGTGAAGCCACGTCTCACTTTTCTGCTTCGTACAGCTTGAAAGTGTTTTACCTTGTACTTGTCGATGGCGTTTATGACTTCTCCCGGAGTGGACTTTGAAGATAAAATTACGCTGACGGAGCCATTCAGAGCAGGCATTATTGACAGCACCAACCCGGACATATGCGTGATAGGGTTTGCCGAAAGAGCAGTTTCTCCCTCAGCCCATGGCATGTGCTCTCTGCGTGAAAATTTTCCCGTAAAGAAACTAGGGAACTACCATGAAACGTCGTTGATTTTGCTTCAAGTATCAAATAACAATTTTATTCAGCAAACACAAATTTTCAGTATGAAAGTGATGCTGCTGAATAAAAGTCGCGAACAGGATAATTGAAACGTGATATCGGAGCATTTTGTTATAATAGAAAACCATCGATTGAATTAAATTCAAATATCTACTACATCATAAGTAGAGTTTCAAAGCCATTCACACAAATCAATTGGGGTGACTTAAGAAACCAACAATGCAGGTGGCGTAAATAAAGAAAACAGAAGAACACCTAGAACTTCTGTCCCCCTTACGAATTAAATTTATTTGAGCGTCAATTGAAAAGCAGCGCAGCAAACGGTAGGGAGTACAATACAGGCGTATTACTACTGTGGTCAGATCCAAGTGATGGATACACGGATTAACAATTAAAGCAAACACAATTGTTGCATCAGTCATATGCGATTTGCCATTGCAGTAATAAAGCGCCCTAATCGGTCCGTATACCCTTTTCAGGTATCTCCCCCAAACGCAAAGAAACCCAATGTGTACTACCTCTGTCTGGTCGACAAGCGTATATATTCAGGCATTTCGTTGCTTCGAACCTAACATTTTTTCCTAATTTTGCTTCGCAGTTAGGAGCTTTCAATTAGCGGAACCTTTTCGAGTTCAAATGTGGATTTTCCTGGACGGGTTCCGCGAACTTGTGAACAAGCACCTTCGACGGTAATTTTGCGTTTGACCGCCCAATTATTTTCGCCGAGAAACGTACCTGTCCTATACACCGCATCCCATATGCACACTTTATCTATGCCGTAGGTCCCTTCATTAAAATAACAGCCATGTTCGCAGCCGTGTTTTTGAGATGGCTTACTATCGAACAATTATGTGCGTTTGTTGTGATGGTAGATGTCGCTATCTTGCAGATGCCTATCAGTAGGTGCTGCTCAAGTACTGAAGTGACCAGGAATACCTCAGCATGCCCAGTATCCCGGTATCCCCAGTACACCAGTAGGTATCCCCAGGTAGTCAAAATTATTCGAAAGGCATCCATTACGGCGCGCCTCGAAGCCAGAAGAGTATTTCCGGCGCGTTAAGCGCCAGAATCAATCAATAACCCAGAGAGATAGTCCCGCGCTCAATACCTACGTACGTCCTCCACAATAAACGTGTACAGAAAATGGGTTGAATACTGAAAAAAGCACGACAAGAACGCACTAGTAGTGGGCAGGTGCGCTGAGCGCGCGATGGGCTGACAAAAACAAACATCGCCGTTATCAATGATGACCAAGTCTAACACCAGACGGTGCACTGGCATACTTGATTCTTAAACGGTTACGAAAGCAACAGGAATGTGTCCCATAATGTTCTCGGAGCTTAGGATCATCGTGATACATAAATATGGTTGTCAGTGAAGGTCAGTTGGGGATGTGATTTATCCAAAGCTTCAAATTGAATGATCTCGAACATTTGTCGTTGAATTGCCATTGGCCGCAATGCGTTTAGAAACGAATGACGCGCCATAGATCCCGTACCATACGATAACATTGCACGCGTAGCGCTTGATTTTATAATGGCATGCGTTTGCTCGGCTAATAAAATAAAATAAATCACGAGGAATTAATCTTTCATGTTTTAAGTGCTCAATAAACAATTGTTAGGACGACACCAAAGAGGTATACTGTGACTATGATGCCAAACAATTAACAACTAATAATTAGTAGCAGGGTAAACCAACGCAATTCAGGGTCAATGACGCGCTTGATATATCGTTGTGCATATTCCAAAGTTGTACTGGATCCCAAGCTGTTGTTCTTGTTTGGTCCAATCAAAAGCAGAGATTTGAATGTCGAATTTACAGAGGAAGCATTTTAAAACCAGAGAGGATAAGAGGCTAAAACGTTGTGCCGCTGCGCACTAGAAAGAAAGTTTGATTCCGGGCCGCGGCGGTTGCTGTTGATGCAGACGAAAAGCAAAAAACGCCGCGTGTACGAGATTTTGTCGCACGTTAAAGATTCCCAAGTGGTCAAAATTACAACGGAGCCATCCACTACGGCACGCCTCAACGCCTGCGTTGCGGCGGCGCGTTAAACCCTACAATACAAAATAAAATCAAATAAAATAAATGGAGAGATGCGCACTGGAAAGCTGGTCGACTCTGTTAGCCTCGTTTTGTGTTGGACACAGTGAACCAGTAAGTCCAAGAGATTAGGATTGACAGAGTTGGTAATCCGTAGTGACAGCTACTGTGAAGCAAAGTGGAAGAACGAAAGGGAAGGCACACACACAAAGGAACGCAGGATCGCACAACGTTCGTCCTGTGGGCCTCCACTTTTGTCTTTTTTTTTTGCTGCGCTGCAGCGGTCATGACAATCACCAAAAATTTGCTCTCGTTGTTTATCCTGCGATGTATGTACAATAATTACCTCATGACATAGAAGCAGCTGACGAAGTTGTAATGCGTGATCTCAACCCCCTTGGGCATGCCTGTGCTTCCTGACGTGTAGCAGAGGGCTAACGTGGTGCTCTTCGGGTCTGCCACAAGACACTCTTGAAACTCACGCTCATCCAGAGACGGAAAACCTGCTGCTGACACAAAGCCGGCAGCAGTCCCCATCGCAAAAAAGCCCTGCAGAAGCATAGTGATATATAATACGTTATTTTGCACACTCTGTCTCAGAACTGCTGTTAGAAGTGCCAAGTACCTGTAGCTAAATTTTGTTTTTATTGACGCACCGTGAACCTGAGACAGGGGGCTACAAAACATTCATTATGCATCACGTTAGGGACCGGGAAATGCAAAGCTCTGGCGGCCCTTAAAATACCGTTTGAGTCGTCATGATCAAAAATTGATGTCACAAATACACAAAATGAGTAGAAACGCCAAACCCAAACTGTTGAACTTGTCGCTGCGGCTTAAAATAAACTATTTGTAAACACACGCAGATGCCCAAATTTTATCTTGTTTATAAAGGGAAAGAAAAAGCAAAAAAGAAAGAGCCGGAACATTTTACTTTCTTCAATTTTTGACTACTGCCGCGAGTGTAGACTGCTAAATTTGCTGCAAACCTGACACGCTGTACAAAACTCCATGGGCGTAAGTCCAGCAATAAAAATCTAACTTTTGTCAAACGAACCTTACGTGTACCCATCTTATTGCATGCCGCCTGCTGGGTGAATGAAAGGATATGGCGAATAAACATTCGTACATCACTGCTGTGCGTACCGTCGGATTCAAAGTCTTTACTTTTGCTCTGAACATCACCTCTCAGAGCGGCCAGAGACGATCACTTTTTATTTTGGTTTTACACCAGACGTCCGCGCTATTAGACGCAATGATCCACTGAGACTTTGTGCGGCTTTTTTTGTGGGTCTAGGCACGGCCGCTCGATGGAAAGCATTTCTTTCGTGTCAGTGACGAAACCTTATGACATTCAACCGGTTTCCCTACGTGGCATTCACGTCGGTGCGCTCCATAGAAGGTCGTTCCTCCGGCCACGGCCCTTAGGTAAAAACTAGGCACGGCCGCTCGATGGAAATCCATCGAGCGGCTGTGGTCTAGGGCTGTTCCACTCAGTGATATACGCAATGCTTCCGGAATATAAAGTTAGCAAAGGTTTCTCATACGACCCTGTCAAAAGTTATTGTTTTGGCCGTATAGGCTTATTTTGTTAAGCTCTACCCAGTAGCGTTTTAAGATAAAAACATTATATCTTTTATCACATAGTCGACCTTCAATGCCCTGGAGCGATCGTCTTATCAAAAATGCGCCCATGCATTGTAAGTTGGAGCCGGGGTTTTACTTGTGCTGCGTAACCTACCCGTTTCAAAGTAGCGTGCGGCCAGTTTTTGCCATTGCTACTATGTCGCTTCTCCTCCCGCCGCACCACTTCCCCTGCCCGCCGTTGTCGCCTGCGATGTGCTTCACATAGTAGCTTGCTGCGGGGGAGTTTTCCTCTCCCCTCTCGATGCGTAGTTTTCACTACCACTGCCGGTAGGTGCAAGAGTGTGGCTACGTTATCTATAAACCCAGCCAATCTCTTTTCCCTTACTTCAGGCTCCTCTCCATAGTTTTCTCTGCGCATGCGCATGAGGTTGCACCGGAGGAGCTTCCTGCGTACACCGGACAACCAGAATTTTAATTCTCCCAGCAATACAAAGCCTCGCTTTAAAACCAATCTCCTTGAAAAGAAAAAAAAAAAAAGCGCCAGAGGCATTCCGCAGTAGCTGGCGTTGCATAGTGCACGCTCTCATTCGGCAGAAGCAAGAGGTGGTCAGGATGGAAAGTTGGCCTAGTTGGTACGTCGACATGATGTAAAAACAGCGCAGTAGGACGAAATACACCAGGAGAGAAACCAGACAGGACAGCGCTTGTCCTGTCTAGTTTCTTTCCTCGTGTACGTCGTCCTACCGCGCTGTTTTTACATCAAGAGGTGGTCGTTCACACTAGTACAAGGTAAAGGAACTGAAGGGCAGCCGAAGGACTGACCACACAAGCAGCGAAGTCAATCAAGCTATCTATTTTAATTGGAAAAATGTCGGTGGCACAATACACTTGTACGAACGTTGGTAATATAGTTCCTGGTAAAAGATGCAATCCTGAGTTGAAAGATACATCGATGGAGGACGTGAAAGTGCAAGACAACGTGAAGAAATGTTAAGCGTGTATCTACCTTAAGTGCTTCACCACCCACTCTTTCGCGGACAATTAGTTTTAGGAATAACAAAAACGACCCCGTAAATTCAGGCGGAATTCATGGGAGTATCGAGTTCAAACTGCCCGCATCCATAGCGGCCCCTCGCTTCCTCCCTCTTATAGTTGAAAATGCCTCACAAGTTCTAGATCTTGTACTTTCTATTAAAGGGCTTTCTGTTTTCTCATTCATGTATTTTTAATTGCAGCTGATCAATCGCACATGTGCAATTTCGGGAGTATAATGCACATTTTTGACGAGCATCAACTTTACCTTCAAGTTCTTTCCGAAATCTTATATAGCCGCACCTGACCTCCTTAGGGCCAACAGCTTGGAGGTGTACTTTCGCGATTCGCGATGTACTTTCACGACTGGCGATTCGTTACTTTTGACCCCCATTATACCTGAGCTCCGTCGGAATGTGCAGAAGAAAGTACATCATTTAAGCACTTGAGGCATCACAGTGGAGTTTCAATACGACTTTTACTCATGTATTCATTTGGCAAAGACAAGTTCTAAATGGCGCCGCTAAGCGTCATCACTGGTATGGGCGCTGCGTAGTTTATTGTTATTGAATAGAGTACCTTCATCCTCAATGAGGCTGTCGCTTTGACTACCTTTTCTGTAAATTCGACATCGGTAAGAATATGTGTGCTGTCACTGTCTTCTGCTTGATAGCGAAGGTCGTCTGAAAAAAAATCACGCCGATTACTTGCAGATAGAGTAGGACCGAAATATTTTACCCAGAACATTTCGAAAATAAAACAGCGATGATACAATCATAGGAGCTGATTGGTGACGCTCAGCGAAAATCTCGTGTGAGCAATGTATATACCTACGACGAATACGCATGATGAGATATTTGTACGCGTGCTGCTCTATACAAAAAAAAGGAATTTAGGAAAAACTAAACGGAATTTCTATGAATGGTATTCCAACACCCCCCTAGTATCACTAAGGCAACTCTTAAACCTCAGTACAACATTTCGGGCAATCAAAGCACGGTGCCGCAGATGATAATGGCCCAAGAGCGACGGCAAGAACTATTTTGGTGCACTTTCTGCCGGCTGCGTGTTCTACGGAGGAGGAAGGTTTAATCATTTCGCCAATAAAAGGTTGTCGGAAATCATTTGATGCATTCCTTATGTTTAATTTCTCGTGTGCTTAGAATCTTCCACTTATATTTCCTGAAGCAGTTTGCGTAGAAAATATGGTGCTTAGAGAACAGACGGTAATATGGATGTGGCCAGCTTCATATTGTAGCCACAAGGACTTAGAACTATTATTCTAATATCCACAAAAAACGTTATTCTGAGTGCTGCTGTGATCTAAAATGCAGCCTGTTGAACAGCCTTAAAATAGCTGGGAATGTTGTATTTTAGGCTCTGTATGTTTACATCTTTAAAGATACGAATTCTGCTGTCATTTTCCCTAAAACAGTTGCGTATGTGATAAACTAGAGATTAGGAAGCGCGCGGGGTGATTCTTGTTTATAGCTACACTTATATTGCAAATAAATTTTCATGAACGCTGGTGTGCATGCCACTACACCTGCCAAGAAAATTATCCGAATGTTATCGAGTTTCGCTGTGAGCTATACGTCTGAGTTCTGCGCTTTAATTTGAAGAGGATATTTGTTGACCAAGTGTTTTAACTGGTTGGCTTTAAAGGAGAAAAAATTGAGGAAGCTTGCACTAAGCCGCGCAAGGCTTGAAACGTAGCGAATATGGAGGTTTTATTTCCATATAAGCACTCAAGGACACACCACCACGCACTGCATTAGGCTTGAAATTGTGCATTTACATATTACGTCCCTGCCTTTCACTGTGGTAGTAGTCGTCATCGTCGTGTCGTCGTCTCCCTCATGCGTGATTGCCGGCCCGGATCATTTTGTCGGCAGGCTTTCACACTTCTCCCAGAGTGCAACGCGTCAGCATGCGCTAGAACCGGTGGCAACCGTTTTCGTGAACAGCGTCTGTATCGCGAGCTGTCTTGTGCTGTCCCCCCGTGGGGCGCAAAGACGCATGTACTGTTTTCTTGGTATTTGTTGCAAGAGCCACGGTCACGCATGGACGACTGTGGGAGCTCCTCGTGAGGCGCGTCCTCCTTTGCGCTGTAAACGGCGGGTGTAACTATGACCTAGTTTTGTGATGACGCCGCACGACGTACACATTACGGCCAGCAACAATAGCTTTGCTGTAGCAATTTAGAAAATGTTATTGCGAATTCCACAGCACCGCACAGCAGCCTGGCTCACTCGTTTCTTCTTCTGTGCTGGGTGGGGTCAGTGTGGGCCGTGTTTGATGGCGTATCGGTCCGGCGAATGCAGCAACTGTTAGTCCAGCACCGACTCATGGCTCTGAACATGCCCATGTGTTTCCCAGCAGCACGGGCTTTGCCTTGACCCATGTCTCCAACCAAGCATACATTAGAGATCTTCACAACGTTTTGCTGTGTAGCGAAAGCACTGTTTTCTGTCAGCACGTTCTTAGACGCCAAATTCAAGCACGGCATAGAGGCGGTAGCTGTGAAACCCTTTCTCTGCACTTTCGTGTGCGATGCCATTTGATGACTGCCGTCTGGTGTAGTACAAAGAAAACCCAGTTGGACGGCGGGATAGATCTCCGCAGCTCCCGAAAATCTGAGAGCAGGGACAAGTTAAGGTTACCTTAAAAACACAGCACATTTACATAATGGTGCATTGCCCGCTCCATGTGCTGGTAGAAAATACATAGGGTAATGTTCTACTTAAAGAGGTAGGCGGCACTCTAGTTATAAAAAACTATTCCATACCACAACGCACGTTTCTGCATATTGCACGTACACCTGAGAAATATGTGGCGCGCAAGGAGGGAGCTCCGCACATCAGCTGTCCACAACAAAGCTTTTTTCGTCATCGTGTTTAGTTTCGCTTTCAACAAGCTGTCTCTGTGTCATCGTGCAGCGTTTCAAAATCTTACATGCTCTAGAAGATGCTGCGCCTGCAATATTAGTGACACGAGAATTGTATGTATCCATTGTGAGC
The DNA here is from genome assembly GCA_013339765.2 of Haemaphysalis longicornis. Taxonomy (NCBI): domain Eukaryota; kingdom Metazoa; phylum Arthropoda; class Arachnida; order Ixodida; family Ixodidae; genus Haemaphysalis; species Haemaphysalis longicornis. The sequence goes on along the minus strand of CM023451.1, from coordinate 46,744,968 downwards.
TTAAGACAGAACTTCCGTAAGCTGTCTCTTCTCTGTAGTGCCTCACTTGGCAATAGAGAAGGAAAAAGTGGCTAGAGACCAAAGCGGCTCTCCGCATCTATTTTAGTCATACAATAAAAAAGATGGTAGCCAGGCCGGTGGCCAGTTTATGGGTTCACTTGAAATGTGACATATTGTATAATTTGGCGTCGTAATGAAAGTGATTACAAATTACGGGAAATTTTGTTGAAATCCTTACGTTCCGCGAGGGATGTTTTGGCCATTACGATGGTTGCACCTGCGACGACGCAGCCGTACATGGCTACCATATTTTCGACAGAATCTCTCAGGTGTATGCAGACTCGGTCCCCCGGAAGTACGCCGTGACGCCGGAAGCCCACAGCATACCGCTGCAGCCGCACAAGGAGTTCACTACGGGTCAGGCTCAGCATGTCGTCAACCTGAGAGAAAACAGTAAAGCCTGTGACGAATTCGCGACAATTAAATTGCTCGAAGGGGATATTTGAATTTTTTTACCCTCAACTACGGCCCTGTAAAAAAATCCTCAGAAGGATTGTTACCCCTTCGCTCCCTTTAAATAAAGTTGTAGCTCTGTATGGGATATACAGATTCAGATTCATCCCTCTGAAAACTATGACTGAATATACTAAAGATTTAAGGAGCTTTTTGTAAATAGAACAGTTACAATTGAGGGGCTTTTTTACGGTTTTTTCGGAAAGGTTTTTTACCCCTGTGACTGCGTTTATACAATGAGCATTTTTTTGTTAACGACTTATTGCTTCTTTTCATTTTTCTGTCTCTTTGTCGTCCATTGTCGTTTTGTGCTGTACAGTGCTCTTGGCTGTAATATTTTACCAAATGTTTCCGTATATTTCTTATGCTTGTTTGTTTCTTGCGTTTGTGCGAGATCCATTATTCCATTTTTGGTCTGTACACATTATTTAATGTGTCTTGCACAATGCCCCCTTAGTGACTGTGACCGTTGCAGTGAATAAATAAATAAATAAATAAATAAATAAATAAATAAATAAATAAATAATGGTGCTTATTAATATGGCACACAATATGCAGTCTCCAGAAGATGCCTTCATCCTGCAGTGGTCATAAGTAGACAGATTGTACTTCGTAACATTACTTTTATTTTTTGAATAGCTTTGAAGAAAACTTGCGCTTGCCCCAGCCCAATTCTAACATTTTCAGAGGATAGAAGTAAGGTATTTGAAACAGTGCTGAAGCCGTGGTGTGGCAGCCCCTCAGTTATCCTCCGTGAGCATTAGATGGGATTTGTCGGCAGATTTTTGCGTCAGTTCGCCTAGCCGCGTTGATCTGTCAGCAGAGAGATTGAAAACACGATTTGTTTGAGAGATTGACAAAACTCAATTTCTTTCCAAAGATCACTGCACAAAGTTATTGTCGATTAGGCATTGTTTCTGCGCGGTTCTCATTGGTCAACTTTTTCTTGCTCGTCCGTGACATATACGCCTGCTATAAAATATTGCCACGAACGGTGCATTGGATTTGTTTGTTTATGTTTTTTGCGTTTACCGCCCGGCTACGCCAGGATTTGTTATCTGTGTCCCGAGTGAAGCGTATGTTCCATTCTTTCTTATGCCGCACGGATTGTCTCCTTGGATAGGAATTATGTTTCCCATTAATGCCACTAGCGTATAGTGGTCCTCGTTTATGTGCACTGTTCTCGATGTATTTCGAAGGTTCGACGAACAGTCCCGCGCCGAAAGATAACTGCCCACCGATCAGACGCCCGGCCTTCGATTAGCCGACACTCTCCTGCGAGCGTCACTTTTCTGACTGCTGCTTCGCCGCCTGTGTATTCTTTGAGTTGTTAGGGGAGCACAAGCTAAAATTGTTTTTCCTTCAAGACAGCTGCATCGTCTTTGGCTACGTGACAATAGCTTTGTATGCTCTTTGATACTGACTTATCTTGGAAGACTCACTCAGCGTACATGCGGCGGAAACGTTGGTGTGCTACTTGTGGTTTGTGCAACAACATACTTTATGCGGTCTGTTTCGTTAAGGGTTGACAGTGGATGGGTGTGTTCCATACCATGGATGCACAAAGTCGATTCAATTCTGCGTTTCATGTTAACAAACATAAGCTACGATATAAGTGTTGAGCATACGAGTAATGTGTTCAAAACTTTAGGTTGAACAAACACCGATCGTTTGTTATTCAAACTCATTGTTTTAAAACAATTCTGGACAAATAATTTTAAGCGTTGTAATCTCCGACGGGTAATCTCCGACCAAACGCGTAATCTCCGACCAAAAGACCCTTACTTGATTCCCCGTTGAATTACAGAATCGCTGTACTGTACTTTGTTCTGGCTGTGTTCAACCAACTCCGTGGCGATATTTCTAGTATCAATAAAAAGATACGAACAAAAGGTTTTGTTAATTGTTTGATTATTGCTTAGTGTTTGTTGACAAAACAACGTTCAATAGCGGTTTGAGAAATCGATATAAATATGCTGCCAGTTTCCCCTTTTAGGTGAATTTTCCATGTACATTTATGTACACTTAGATTGCCTGAAATTGTTGTTCGCTTATTTGCTTTCCTTTCGCCGTGAATGTTCTTAGTATGTTGGGTTTCTTTTGACGGCCAGGCTCTGCTCCTAAGCCCTACGTGGCTTTGGCAGGCCAGAAATTTGGTCTTGTTTCAATAACAAAATAAACGAACTCATCACACAAACGACAAATCTGTGCAGCCTATGTAGCTGCAATGAGCATTTCTGCATTGCACTCACCACCGCGAGTTTGTCGGGCTTGATTTGTAGCCTTTCTCTCATCAAAGAGAAGAACGAGAGTACAGGAATCTGGATGTCTGGGTAGGGAGAGTACACAACCTTGTCTTCGATGCGAGCCTTCATCTTGGATTTCAGATGGCGCCCGGTACTCTGTAGGAAAAACATTTATGATTAATTTCTCAATTACGAAGGCGGCCGGCCGCACTGTAGCCAGAAGAAAAAATCTACAATTTGCTGAGATGCAGCTAATGGGTTGAATCTCGCGTAAGGGCTTGTAGAACGGGGTTGGCGCTTATCCAGTAACAGATAATCAGATGTTTTGTGCTTTCAGTCCCCACAAGGTCACTTTGTACATGTATTTATCATACGAAAAATCACTCTTTTCACTGAAAAATTATCTTCGGCCAAGGCAGACGTGCTATCATGCCATGCATAGTTTTTCTCACAGGTGATGCAACGACAAGCTGACAAAAATTGTCCTCGACGTCGTGCAGTGGCACTGGCAAGATAACAGGTCATTTTACTGAGAAACATAGGAGTAGTTTTTTTTTCACAATGGAAGCATCACATTCTCAATTTCAGCTATTACTTTTCTCCCATAAATGAAACGAGAAATATCTTTGTGTTTTACGCCGGTAAATGGTGACCATCATCGCGAAGTCCAAAATATCTTTGATATATCACTAATGAACGTCCATTGCTTTTACTTTAACTTAATCTTTGGAGCAAAAAGGCGATATGTTAATTTCATGTTACACATGTTATTTTCGTCCGTGTGTTCAATTTATTTACATGCAACTTCAGTGAGCCGCCTTCATTTGCGCGTTTATATGCGAACGATTCAAGACAACACTTTACTAACCACTACGACGGAAATGGTTCTTGTTGGCGAAGATTGGTAATGGGCTCCAAAAACAGGCAACAGTGGAATTATGATACCTAACACGCTAAACTATCCGCAAGTATTTAGAGGAGGCAAGGGAATGTCGCAATACTCGCTACATTGGTTACTTGCGCGTACTGATGGGAAGATCAGTTGCAGAACATTGAGGGTTTGAAGACTTCAAGGTGTAATTTTAAACGCGATGATCGATGCCTACTGCGATTTTAAATTTTTCATGCCCCATGTAAGCTGTTCTAGATTAGGTGGATAAATCTAGATTGTACTTGAGCATGAATGCGATAGAATCCGGATCGTTATGTTTATTTGTGAAATTTCTATCCACCGAAGACCGCATTCTCAAGGAATACACAAGTGATAGAGGGGTCGCTCCTTGATGCCGAGCTTTCGCCAGTAGCAGCGCAAATTAAGTCGTATTCCCCAACCGAGCACGCAACAATCTTTATTACAGGATGAGCAAAAACGACGAACGCTGGCATATATTAGCGAGGCAGAATTCCAACTACGATATTGCTCCAGTGGCTAAGTTACAAAAATGCAAAAAAAGGGATAAATAAAAATGTGCTCCAGTCTGTTTGCACAGCTGTTAATAACACACAAAAATTACTGTCGACTACCTACAATCAAGCAACGCTAAACAGAACGAAGCAGCATTCGAAACTGGACATTCGGGCTAGGAAGCAAGCACCCTTAAAACTTAAGCAGCATGTGACATCACGGCCGCAGTGAGACAAGTGTGCTTCTTTGTATGTGGTTCCAAAAAAAGTTGCGTTTGCAGGAGCTGGTGTGTAGACACCGGTGAATTGCAGTGGGAATGCATGCACCGGGGATTGGCTGGGGTTTGACAAATGGGTCTTTAGAAACAAGCATTGATGTTGCGTTCTGCACAACTGGTGACTGCGCTACCGAGTAGACTATGCCAGTGCAGTAGCGGAACCTCTTGTTAGATCTTACGTCAGCAGTTTGTTCTTCTTTGTGCACCTCCTGCATTTTACAATGGCTAGCGATTACAACGTAGTCGGTGCCTGGGTTTGCACGTGTTCATCACATGGGCTTCAAGCCTTTTGGCGTAATTAATTTGTCATCTAGGTTTTCTGTTGGGAGAACGAGCAGTAGGAGTGCCACGGTAATCCTCGTTGGAATTTATTTCGACGACCCGACCGGGTTCATTATGAAGGACAAGTGTGCGGCCGTGGTTTGTTCAATTCTGTTCCGTTGGCAGGTGCTTTTTTGTATTACTTCTCTCCGGATTCAGGCGTGCTTCTGCTTTCACCTTTCTTTCTAATGTTTTGGCGTCCTCAGCACGCTCTTTGGGTTGTGAATAAAAAACGTCGCAGCTCTGGAGCTAAAATAAACACTGAAATTACGCGCGATTCTATGACACGAACCTGCGGTTTTGAAATATTACCTCACCAATTCTACAATACACACTTCCACACGAGCAGAACCACTGAAGTACGGGAACACTAACCATAATATCCACAGTCAAATTATAGATATAATTTTAAATTTCGCAACAATTTTAAGTGTCCCCTGCATCTGAGATGTGCCCACGGCGGCCAGGCCTGAACCCGCATTCTTGGGACCACGAGTTCAACGCCTTACCCACTGGGCCATTCGGCTGGGCCCCAATGGAGCTGCGGATACTTCCCTTCAATGCTTATGTAAAATGTCCTTCGCATAAGAACTCACTAAATGCACAAAATACTGGCACGAAATACAAAACCTCTCCGCCATACAGGAGTGAGGTGCTTCGAAATTTTTGTTACAGTGTAGTCAGCCTGAAAACGCACTAACGAGGCCTCCACGTTCTATTGACCATGCATTGGCGCCTTTTTGAAATACGATAATCGTTTTTGGCCTACGTGAACGCGGAAATTTTGGTCTGTCTGTCTGTCTGTCTGTCGTATGTCTGTCTGTCTGTCTGTCTGTCTGTCTGTCTGTCTGTCTGTCTGTCTGTCTGTCTGTCTGTCTGTCTGTGTCCGTTACTCGATTCAGCCACCTGACCAAAGTCAAGGCAGATGCTGAACGACGACGTTATATAGACAAATACACTGCAAAATATCTAAATCAGGTGGCAGTGCCTATATTTGTGAACATAGGTGTGTAGGCGGAACACATGACGCACATCTGAGGCACAACGTCAGTACATAAGTGGTACTTCACGTGCCCCATTATCAAAAAATATATGGATGGTAAATTAAACATGGCTGCTTCATAAATACGCCAATAAATTTACAGAAGGCGGGCGCCCGCTACACTAGCCCTCTTTGAGCATTATATGAATTGTAGGAGCAGCAGTAACGAAAGGTTCTTGTAGATGCCACGTGGAACGCGCGGGGAGCGGTGAAGCCCGCGAAAATTGAATTGACTACAGCGAACCTCCACCTTGTTTATCGTGGGAGGAGCGAGACGGGAGAAGAAGAGCATGAGAGATGAGCGGAAAGAGGATGGAGGCATTTACGTGGCAAAGGCAGCAGGCGACTATCTCTTTAAGCGACATTTGCGACGAATTGAAGCATGATGCGGGTCCATTTTTCATATCTCTTACAACAGCTAGACTATTCTACAAAAACTTCCAGCAACGCCGGGAGAAGAACCTTTTTATATTTCTCTTTGCTCCTTCTTTTAAACTCCCGCCAGCACATGCGGCCTCCCTTAGGTTTCGTGCGACACAGGCAAGGTCACCTCACCTACTTGTCTGCCTGATTTGTCTACGGAGTGGCGGTTCAGACGACCATCGTGGCAGCATAAAAATAGCCGTCGAGGCGCGAGTGCGACTGGTTGTGAGGCTGAGCTTTTGATTTATAGGCTTTATGGGATGTGTAAAGCATAAAAAATTTGAGCTACAGAGAATCACAGAAAAAAAATAGAAGCGCCAGCCTGATACCGCGCGCAAAAAATGGAAATGGGTGTGGTGGAGGAGGGTAGGAGGAGGGCTTTAAGATAAGACGACGCTGGGAACCTCTGCAAAGGAGGTTCGGAAGAGGGCGTTCAAAAAGGGAAGGGAACACAGTGTCAAAGGGAAACAGCAACACCAATCGGTAATTGGCCGCAGCCGCAAGCGCAGTACGAGGCACTTAGAGAGGTAAACGCAGCAACGGGGGCGAATAGGCGGCATCTGGCTATGATGAGGGACCGGAAAGCTCCTTGCGTTCCGTTCACAGGGCTCTTCAAGTAGTGGTTGGAGCGCCCCAAAATTGCATACAAACGTCAACACCAGATCAAAAGAACGTCCACCAAGGGTTTTGCCTACATATGTTTAGAAAGGTCTGAGCATGCCCAGTAAATGTTTGGCTATAGTTCAGAACTTCCACATACACAGATATCGGGGCAGTGACCGGCAGTTAGTTCATTTTTAGGTATTTTAATCAACAGAAGCTAAATACAAGTTGTACGGTACCAGCTGCTCAAGAAATGGCATTGTACTTGGTATTGTGCACGACACCGTCGCTAAAGTTGCAACCAATTCTGCTTTGCGTGCCCTTTTAATGTGCATCCACACACCTCAACGATTGATTGATTGTAGGGTTTAACGCGCCGACGCAGCGCAGGCGACTAGACGCGCCGTATTGGAGGGGCTCCGGATTATTTTGACCACCTGGGGAATGATTAACTGGCGCCGAAATCTCGTAGACACGGGCATTTTTGCTTTTCGCCTCCATATGAAAAGCGGCCGCCGCGGCCGGGAATCGAACGCGCGTCCTCGTGCTCTGCAGCACAACACACACACCCAAACAAAACAACCCCCACAAATTTTATAACTAGACGAGTTTGCATTCTACTCTTTGCTTCAGAGCACCATAACTTCAGAAAATAGAACGCAAGGGCGGTTGACCAATCCCGTTATTTCTTTGTAAATCGGGCGTTCTCAACAGCAGCACTGCAACCAGCGCGAAAAAATTTACTGATCTTGCATTTGTTTTTCTCAGGTGCAATATAAAATTAGTTTGCTATAAAGTATAGAAACAATGTCACCGCCCTCAACTTTTTTCGTGTAATTCCTTCATTTTCGTACCCTTACACCGAACACCACGTGCTTTTCGTGAACGGTAAAAAAGTATTATGTTTACGTAACGTAACTGGGTCATTCCATGCCAAACGTCACAGCCGTGAAGTGGCCATCACGGATTCCTTCAGTAAAAATAGAGGCTTATCCTTGCATGGCCCGCAATGTTTCTTCCAAACAAATTTTTACAATAACTTTCATTTTTTTAATAGACGCCCTTCAACGTCCAGGGTTTAAAGCAAACCAAGGTCTGTCAAAAAATTCGTAAAATATTCGCTTTTTCAAAAACCGCCAAAATTTCTTCATTTACACCATATTGAGGGCCTGGACAGTACCAGGTCACATTTGAAAAAGATATCTGCTTTTTAGCTCTCGTTACGTCATTCAGAAGGTCCACAATGTTGCGCATTTTCAAACACTTTTAGAAAATGCAAGCACAGTCTCTCGGACAATTAAAATGTTTTTTTGAATTTCACCATTGTGGACAACATGCAAGAAAATAATGACTCTGAAAATAAGAAGAATGTGGAATGTGGAATGTGGAAGAAAAACATTTCGCAACTTTGGAAAAATCTCCTTTCCCGGCCATATTCACCCCTAAATTACGCATTATTGTGCTCGTAGTATAAAATACAAGGCATTTAGTCGTGCAAATCACTCCTACTATAATTTATAAAGCGTAATCCGAACAGCTTTTGGTTTAGCAGAGGAAAACGTTTTAGGATATTTACACCAACACTTCATCACATTATTCCACATGACATCTCAGCACGTGATGCACCTGCCTTCATGAAAGACGCGCGCAGCAGCGGCTTTGCGCTGCAAGAATTCCTTTCCCTGAAATAACCTGCTTAAGTTAACGCTCGAAGTGCAGTTGAAATGCTTTACCTGAACCAACTTTCTCTACGCTTATTCCCATATCCCTCAACAGGGCTTCTTGTCCTCCTTTTAATGAAGTCATTCATTCCATTTCCTGCATTGGTATTTCGCAGCTTCAATACTAGAAAAAGGGATAGTTCGCCTGTTGGTGGGAACAGTACAACGTTAAGCTAGTGGTGCTGGCTGATTCTACGAGTACGCGTAGACACAACAGCTGGCTGGACATCAGACGTGCATTTAAGGCATCAGTATATGTTATGCATGCTATCCCCTTCGTACATCGCACATTAGGAATCGAACTCCGGGCGAGTCGTCGAGGTAAATGGAATTTTTTGCATGCGCTAGTGGGAATCAGGTACAGGTGGTTGCAATGATTATGATTAGAATGTGTGTGCTTTGTTAGTGTGTGTTTCAATGATTAGGGTTGTTGCAATGAATATAGCGTATGAGCATTTGTGATGAAAACTTGAGATTGCGTGTCGTGGTGGGATGATCGTAGGATGTATAGTTCTTTAATTATATGCTCAGTAATTAGTCCAGGGAATGTGTTTTCGTTTCTTTGACTTGTGTATTTGTGGGTTCCTACTGATTTTTCCAAAGCGCCTTAAGACCACATAAGCCGAAGCAGTATTATCGCTCATAAGACTTTCGAGCGCACAAAATATTTTCAAGTGCGTAAAGGACAGAGACTTGCGTTACTACCAACTGAAATTATACTTTCAAAACAACGCATATCCGGGCAACAGCACTAACAAGGTACGAGATTTCCGCGCACGTTCAAGATCTCCAGGTGGTCAAAATTAATCCGCAGCCTTCCACTACGACGCGCCTCATGGCCTGCGTTTGTCGGCGCGTTAAACCCTACAATCAAATAAATAGCAGTAACAAAAAACAAAAAAAACGTAGCAGCGAAGTGGTCAGGTGCGCGTTTGTTTCTTCTTTTCCTATGTCATGCGCGCACCCAGAAAGAACAGCTCTTTCGGGGCCAAAGATAACGAGGTGACGAGGTCATGCTGACGAAATCTTCGCCCTCGCGATACATTTCAGCTGCTTCCATATTCTCGAGTCTGCACTGATCGGGTTAACGGAACACCGCCGTGTGTTCGTCAAACAGACGCGCACACTACTATCGTGGTCATGACTGGCAAAGTTCCCATCTGTGCCCTTTTTCACTCGATTGGCATGTTGACGAAGATTTGATTGCTTGATTGTAGGGTTTAACACACCGACGCAGCGCAGGCGATGAAGTGCGCCGTAGTGGAGGGCTCCGGATAATTTTGATCACCTGGGCCTCTTTAAGGTGCGCCGAAATCTCGTACACACGGGCGTTTCTGCTTTTCGCCTTAATCAGAAAACCGGCCGCTGAGGCCGCGAATCGAACCCGCGTCCTCGTGCTCAGCTGCACAACGCCTTAGCCACTGTACCACCGCGGCGGGGCATGTTCACGATGGCGTTCATTGAAACCCCAACCCGTTTGCGCCGCGTAATCCCTATGGCACGACAGTGTAAGCCCATACACGATTCCCTCAATGCATCCGCGATGGCGGCACAGCAGCGATAACGGTGCTGATGCACCGGTATTGGGCTGCCACTGGTACTTAGAACTCCGGTTGCTAGTACTCGTCACAAAAAAGTGTTCGGAGAATTTCTGGAAATAGAGGGAAAAAACTTTCAACTGGAACCTATTCGTTGAAAAGTAGCTCGGGAAAATTGTCATCTTCAGCCAGGCGGTGCTAGGAAGTTTTTATTTATTTATTTATTTATTTGTATTTTATTATATTTATATATTTATTTATTTATTTTTTAAGATAGCTTACAGGCTCGTGGTAGACATAGAGTTGGGGGGGGGGCACACAATTACAGAGTTATTCGCGAAACAGCAAAAAGAAATAAATGTGAAAAAGTACCATAATGCAGGAAATAAGACACAAGGAGGCAAAATGCGGGGAAAACAATGAGAAAAAGACAAAAACTCCCTAGTCGATTACTTTGAAATGAAGTAACAAGTCATGGTTTACAACGGTGGTAAGTATGTGGGTGTATCACAAAGTAAATAAAGCCTCAAAAGACACAGTGACCCCGCATGTGCAGTTCAAAGATAGCGCCTATCACCAAACGCCAGAATCAGGATAGAAATAACAAGTTCATAAACAGCGAAGCTGAGCGACAGATAGCGCTGCATATGATACGAGGCGTGGAAAAGTTTCATCACATGCGAGAGAAGCGATGTCGTCGGGGTGGTCATTTCAAAAGGGTATGGCACGTGGGAGGGCAGATGAGGTGAAAGCTTGAGTGGAACCATAAATGCGGGAGTAGCTGTACGCGTTGTACAGGATATGTGGCATGGTAAATGGGTGTCGAAGATTGAACGGGTTGAAGTCGAAAGGTACACATACTTATGAAATCGGTATAAGAGTGACAAAGTGGGACATGTGTGCAGGTTTTGCAAAAACTGTTCCCGTTTATTCTGCGTGATGCCTGCGCTACGGATGTAATTAATAGGTATGCAACGGGCTTTTCGATTTTGAATCGATTCGATAATGTCAATACGATAGTTTTGATGAGGAGACCATATGAAGAAGCAAATTTTAGTTAGGGGAGAACGAATCTTAGAAAAGCAAGCTTGCGAACACTAGAAGGAGAATCACATAGGTTGCGTCGCAAATAACCCAGTGATCGGGATGCTTTTGGGGAAATTCTAGATATGTGGTCCGACCAAGGTCTATTAAGACAGCAAATGACGCCTAGTTGTTTGTACGGCGTTGTTCGAAATAGTAAGTGATCTTTTCAAGTATACGGAAAACTCGGGTTAAGCTGGCTTAGCGGTTAAAAGCCATGACTTTATTTTTATCTAAATTCAGTGATATGAGCCAGATGTCCCACCAAGTTGAAATGGCATCAAGATTTTTTGACGGGTGAGATGATCGTCAGAAGTAGTAATGTTTCGGTAAATAATGTAAACAACAGCAAATGATCTTCTCTTGATGTGAGATTATTTCCCAAATCACTGATGTATATTAGAGAAAAAGCAGAGGACCTAATACGCTGCGTTGTGGCACTCCAGAAGTTACGTCCGGAAGGCTAGAAAAAATGGCAGCATCTCCACTCCGTGGATGTTGACGAGGGTGTGGAGTATGGGGACTCGAAACGACATCCAAGTTGCGCCCCGATTGGCATCCGATTTGCGCCCCGACCGTCATTCGGTTTGAGCCAGAAGTTGCACCTTGATTACTCCATACATGAAACTGCAATCACGGCTCAAATCGAACTTCGCTTGATTTTCGCTTGATGGTGGTGTGCGCACGGATGGACGCGGACGGACATTGAGAGGTCCTAAGGTACTCCTCACCATTACTGGCGAGGGAGTAAGCCGTTTGACTCTGATACCAACTCACGGTCGTAGCCCGATGGGTAAGGCGACTGACACTAACTCTGTCTGGTCTACCAGACACAGGCTCGAATCTTGGCGATGCCTGTGTGATTTTTTGCGATTGTAAATGCTATGCGCACGGATGCGGACGGACACTGTGCGGTCCTAAGGTACTCCATGCCAAATAACTGAGTGTCGCACGATAGACCTTTACAGAAACCATATTGCTCACCAACGTAAAATTGGTTGATTTAAGAGGGCTGAAAATGTGTGATGCAGTTATATATTGGAGCATTTGTGGCGTACGCAGGGTAAAAAATGGGGTGATAGTTGTTAGGCGTGCCTTGTTCGCCCATTTTATGAACTGGTATTATCTTATCTATTTTTCACTCTGATGTTAACTGACCTGATTCTCAATTTGGCGAACCATAAGGTAGAGGTATTAGCTTGCATGAAACGCGGTGCACTATAGTAACTTTGCATTGATATTGTCAATGCATGCCAATGTAGAAACTTTACGTCTTTTTATAACATGTTCAATGTCACCAAGAGTTACTTCTCTGTATTGCACATATGCCCAATCACGTTCAGAAACATCGGAGATGTTGTAACTTTCCAGCGTTAATACGGAAGGGAAAAATTTGTTAAACACATTGGGTGACTCTGAATCGAATACCGAAGCAAGGTGGTCTTTTTTCCAAGGGATGTTATTTGCAACACGTGAGGGGCATATTTAGTGCCGAACTTCTCAGGATTTCATATGTGTAAGGCCGGGTTCAGACCGTTGCTGAAACTGTCGTAATAACTTAAAAGACTGCCGTCATTTCCCGTCTTAGTATACCGAACTGCGTGACACGCTGTTTTTTTTACGTCCATAGATCGCGATGTGGCTTTTGCGTCGGTAGTCTGAACAATGCCTAAGGAAGGGAGGTCATGAGAAGGGTATGCACTTTTAGCGGCCGTTATCTCTGAGCAGTATGTGTCCAAGAAACTTTTGTATTCCTGCCGCGCCTCGTCCTCGCCAAACCGCTTCCCATAGTTTTAAAGGGGCCTTTTCGGCTGCGCCGCTTCCGAAGCGACTTCGTGAGCCAAGAATTGGAATTGTCATTTTCCATCGTAATTATTCGAATATGTTCACTTACAAAGCCTGTTACTTAATTTTTGAAGATTAGCCAATTTTCTTCAATGTTTCGAAAGTCAAAAGACTGCATAAATGTTAGATGAAACAGTATTTCTAATTCCGCTATAATAAGGTCAAAATTCTCTGTATTGTAACCACGAACTGCTTTGGTGTGGATGCCGGTGATCGGTAAAGGCACTTGGAATTCAAGTTGGAGCATGTTGTGGTCAGTTCGACCGCCTAAATTTGATACTGAGGTAATGCTTTTCGGGGCCGATGTAAGAATTTAATATAAAATGTTTGGAGCACGGGTAGGCTTATTGAATATTTGAGTGAAGCTGAGTTTAAAGAAAGGTTGATGTATTCGATGTAAGTTTAGCAAGGGGATGAGAGCAAAGCCGAATCAACGTTCGGCAAGTTAAAATCGCCAAGGAGGTAAATGTAAAGGAAGGGAACAGCATGATTGCTTCAGAAATACTACTTTTAAAATTAGCTAGAAATAAATCATCGCAAACAGGTGGTCGTCCACCTTTTTCGTACGGTAGTACCTGATTGAATTAAATTACAATGGCCACTGTGGAAAAAAATTACAAAATTTGAGATGTAACAAACAAGATCCCAAACTTCAAATATATGCTGCCTTGCGGGTAATCATAAGTTATTGACTGCTGTGTGAAAAGCGACTTGAGGTATAAAAGTTTTCAAACAATATATAAATTGTTTGTATAAAAATATATAAATTGATTCATTACGATGAATCAAAACCAACTAGCCCAACTGTCAATTTTATTGAACATATAAAGCCATAGACGGGGTGTTGTTGCACACTGTTTTTAACCCCTTTAACTACCTACTTGCATTCCGCGATTATCATATTGTCACGTAGGAAAAGAGGACGCAACTGTCTTAAAGGAAAACCAAGTTTATTGGAGCGAACTTGTGCTCCCCTAACATTTCAAACAATACACAGGCGGCGAAGCAGCAGTCAGCAAAGTGACGTGCGTGGGCGAGTCTCGGCGAATCGAATGCCACGGCGCCTGCTCCGCTTGAATTTATCTGTGGGCGCGAGTGTTAGTGGAACCGTCGAATTACATGCACAACAAAGAAGGTTATTCTAGGCGGTTCACGTTAGTTCGGAACGCTCTCCCTAGCAGAAGAGATAACACATGCGGCATAGAAAGAAAGAATGGAACACGCGCTTCCCTTGGCACACAGTAACCCAGATAACACAGACCGGCGCAGCCGGGCGGTAAAAGCAAAACATAAGTAAACAAACCCAATGCATGGTGCGCGGCAATATGCCGTCATTCACACTTCGGGACCCTCCTCCGAAAACCTCAAGCACCCCGGAAATGCCGAGTTATCCCATTTTATACCAACGGCGTCACTTGAAGGCTCTGCCGTGATTCTTCAGGCCCGTATAACAGATAGCAACGCAATCAAATTTCAATTCCTGTTTTGAGTGCAACGTTTTCTTGGGATCAAGGCCACACCCCAGACAACTTCCTAGACGCTTGCTCTATTTAGATCTTAGCTCCGTCGGAAAGGCTAAAACATACTTAAATACCATCAAGACACTTTATTGTTTGGTGACACAAGGAGATGAGCATCTGAAAATTCGACAATGCCCAATGCTGAAGCCTAGTGACTCCGCAGAAATGTTGGCCACCACGCACCCTTAATATCGCCAGTTTTAGGAAAAATCGCCAAAGCTGGCGATCGTGGTCGACAGTAACGCAGCGGTAGGCGGCGGCACGAATCTGAGCTTTCGGTGACTGACCAATGAAGCAGTCATCAGCCTCGCCAACAACTCAAGATATAATACTGCAACCGCCAGGTTATGCCGTGGTGGTGGTGTCACTGACAAATCTGTCACTAACTCCCTAGATCCTACACGTTTTCGTTTTCCTACTCGGGGTGACATTACGAGCAAACGATCACGACCCTAACATAAAACTAGCAAAGGGGCTAATTAAACAAAAGGGGCCACGCCAAAAAGTACTCACGTATATTGAAAGCCGTTCACGATGACTGTATCTTAAACGTGACAAAAACGTAACGCCAAAATGTCGAAAAAAAACATGGGAGGGGCATATCAGCAATAAAAAAAAAACTGACAAACCCTGTACCAAGGACACATCATGGTTCTCGGGTAAATCATCCCTTCGAAATACGCTGCATTCACCGTTGGCATCAAACCAGAGTTATGTATCCGGCATAACACCAGTAAAATTAGTTTAAAGTGAGACAACCAGACAACACTATAAGCCGCAGTCTCAACGAACAAACTCCCACAATGCCATACTTCCAACAAGGGGCTTGCTTCCAGAAGCCAAAAATTAACGCCGAAAACCACAGCCACACTTACGTTGCAAGCCGTAGAGAGCGAACTATGGCGTGTGGGGTAAATAATAGTATAGGGTAGCCACGAGCCGTGCATTTGTGGTCCTTTCGGTGCGCCAAAGACCCAGCCCTGCTGCAGTTGTGGCTGAAATTATCTTTTAACTTACGTTGTTATTGTAGTCGCTCTACACACCGACGCAGCAGAGTCCTACCTTGGCGTTCCGCAAATGCAGGCTTACATTGTGCCCTTGTTTTTTTACCATACCGCCCACCTTGATGCCTTGATCCCCGACCGCGCGTGTGGAGGTCGAGTAAATTTCCACAAGTGCTGCATCTAAAACCAAAATCTGGTGAAGTGAAAACGTACACACACGCGAGTACTGACGCGCTTTCCGTGAACCGCACACAGCGCAAACTGCTTCCGGTGGAATACAGATAGGCCGTCACAGCTGTCTACATCCGTTCGTGCACTACGTGCAGCTTGCGGATATTCATGCGGCCTAACTGTTTCGTTTTTAGGAATGCAACTAGCGCTTTTTGTGAAAGGGGTGTTCATAAGCCTTCAGCATCAAGGTATCAGATGTGTGATTAATGTAGGCCCAGCAGCCAGCCCGAATAACTATTTTCTGACATACTAAGAAGCAGCACGCTTTCGTCGAGGAGATGTTCGAGCAATCCCCACCCTCGGCATTCATCAGGGCTCGACTTATTAAGGCCGCCCCCACAGAGAAGGTGCAGGTGTGCCGAGCGGATAAGTATATGGGGACTGCACACGCGAATCCAGCCTAACCTCATCCATATGAACGGTCTACGTTCCAGTCCAAGCAATGGCCCAGAAGGAAAATGGTTCGGAGTGGGACAAAAAAAAAAAAAACTGACCGCGTATCTGCTTACTTCGCTGCCTAGTCCAAATGCTATTGTCTAGTGCCGCTGCAACTGCCACGTAAACGCCTTTGTTCTATCCCTCGCCACGTGTTATGCTTTCTGTTCCTGTCTCTCTCTCCCAGAATTGCTAGCGTCAATTCGCTTTTAGCGGATTCAACTGCTCGTGCGCCATCCGCTGGAACCTTTAGTTACTGTGTGACTGTCGGACTGCCGCCACAGGGCACAAGCCGCAGGCGCTGGCGCTTTTTGCATTTTTGAGAAAAATATTTCTCCCAACGCCTGTCTTCAAGCGAAGCTTTCGACGCCTTGCTGACGTCGTTTGATGTCTCTACATAACGGACTGCAGGAAAGCCGAATTAACATAATGGCTTTCCTAAAACGATGATGATGAAACGCGAAGGCACATCGAGAAAATATCTAGAGAAATTCAAAGATTGTTCACTTATGCGTAGCATTCTTATGCCGCTTGCCTACATTGTGATATCATTGCAGCCACATTTGGTCAATAGTAGCCAGACACATTGGGTTATTTTATTGTTTAAGTTTTCTTGTGTCTACTTTTCTATATTCGCTAATTATGGAAATGTGCACCATTATAACGACTAAATTTGTTACTTCCTCAAGTTATGCAGTTTTGTGGAAATGCCAGACCTTACACTCTTTGCCCATCGTTCACCATCATCAAGAGCCTGCTTATGTCCACTGCAAAAAAAGGCCTCTCCAAGTGACCTCCAATTGCTCATATCCCGCGCTGCTCGATTCCATTCTTTCCTCCCCTTTCTCTTACTTCGTCCTTCCATCGAGGTATTGGCCTTCCCCTTCTCCTAGTCCTGACTCTCGGTATCCACTCTCCTACCCTGGTGTGCCATCAGATGTCACTACATGGCCAACCCAAGTACTTTTATTTTTTTTATTTGAGGTATAATATCATCTAATCGAGCTTCTTCCCTGATCTAGGAAACCCGCTTCCTGCCTTTAAGGATTGCCCCTTTCATTCTTCGTTCCATGACCCTTTGGGGCGGCCTTAGTTGGCATTTCAGTTGTGTAGCTAGGCGCCATGTTTCCGCTCCGTACGTCAGTCACCGGCTGGGTGCAATGGTTGTATATTTAACTTTTCGGTGACAGAGGTAGCTTACCTTTCCTTTTTTAGGAGTGCGTACCCAGTGCACCCCACCTCATTGCGATACTGCGCCAGATTTTCATCTAGTGGTTTCGGGTCCACACTGACAACCTCTCCTGGGTAGTTATATCCCTCTACTTGTTTATGAGTTCCATTTACTAAGCTGAACTGGGTGCTCAGGCATGTATCTTTAGGACTGCTTTTGATTTCTTCGTATTTTATTTTTGTCCCACGACCATGCTTTGTTATTTTAGATCTTCACGTATTCTTTTCATGTGTTCTGCCGACTCGATAAGCAAGATAATGCCGTCTGAAACTTCAAATAGCTGAACTATTCTCTGTTTATCCGTAATCGTGCGTCCCCATAGTGAAGCTTTTTAAATGTCCCCTCCAGATACGCTGTGAACAGTTTTGGCGAGAGAGTATCGCCCTCTCGCACACCCTTCCTGATCAGAATATTTTGTTTTTTCTGTGGAAGTACATCTTTTCTTTACAAGTACATCCCTCACGTGTATATGTCTTCCAAGAGTTTTTACCTAGGTCTCCTCTATTTCCTCGCCTTTAAATACTTCAACACAGCTGCGGTGTTTACGAAGTCAAACGTTTTTCGTAATGTACAAATGTCATGCAAAAGGGCTTACCAAACTCCGCCATTTTTTTATTACATGAATGACGACATGGATGTGGTCCAGGGTTGAATATCATTGCCTAGATCCAGCCTCTCTCTCGGTTGTTGGGAATGTAGGCTGTCATTTAAAAGGTTAACTATTGCTTTGCTGAACAGTTCGCATCCAACTGATGCTGATGGGTCTCCCCATCTTAAGGCCTGCGGTATCTCACTTGCTGTTAATCATAATTATGGTGTTTTTCCATCCTGTGGACACTTTTAGAGTGCTTAAGCATTCTAAGAGTAGTGCAGCAAGCTTTTACTGTACAATATTTCTTCTTTCGTTTAATACATACTTTAATAGGCCACCTTTACCTCCCTATTTTTCATTTTCATGCCTTTGAGAGCCTTTAAACGTTTTCTTTTTTAATGAGTGAGACATCGCAAGCTAAGTTTGTACGCTAAGTAGTTTCCCTAGAACTAACGTTTTTGCGTGGTACCCCTAGTAGGATCATTTTGCTACGGTAATTATTTACTCCATGCTGTGCGCAATAATGCCCTGCTTGCCACTGAATGCGTAAATTCTGCTTTTTGCTGCTAGCTATCTTCCTCTTTGTTGCATTTAACCTTCCTCCTATATGAAGCATTTCGTTCATCGTTGCCGTATTCTACACACGAATGTCATTAGTTTTATCACATTTGATCAGTTTCGACAGCTCTGCTAATTCTATTTAATTCGCCGTACAAGAAACTTTCATGGTTTCAGGTTTCGCAATTATTTCCTTGGTTTTCTGAGTTATATTTCCAGTTCGTTTCCTACATGATGTTTCTGCCACGGCTGCAGCTGATTCTGTTATTCCCGATCACCTGCGTAAACCATCCTGTTTATCCTTCGTTTAGGAGCGCATATTTCTTGCAAAGGAATATTTTAAATTCCTGCGTCCTGTGTTTCAGTGATTTTATGCCGCTTTTTTTTACTGTTCACAAGGTTTCTTCTTTACGCCGGATATTCAACGTTTTCTTGTTTCTATTTTATAAATCGTATTTCCACTTTGTTTCCCAAACTTTACAAGATAATGTTTCGTTTTTTAAAAGGTATCTAATGCCTTTTTGTGATTTTGTCAGTTTATGTAATTTCTAATTATTGTTTTCTTTTCACATTCCGCTAGCCAAATTGTATACATTTACGCTACCATAATTGGCAAGATTATAACTTCTTACAATTGTGCATTTTTGCTGAAATACAGGACGTTACTCAATTTGCCCATTTTTGCAGCTTTCTCATTTGTAATTCCAGCGTTCTTTTCCGGACTTTTTACGTTTACTCTTGGTTTTATTGGTGGAGATATCTGGGATGCTTTACCTTCGTTTGACAAGTTCATTTGTGTATAAAGTTTCTTCTTTTCAGCTTTTCTTGGTATTTTTAAATTCTGTCCGACGAAATACGCTACCATAATACTTACGCTACCGTAATAATTTAAATGTGCGACTTCCACCAATTCTGCACTTTTGTGAAAACACAGCGTGTTACGCGGCTTAGATATTTTCGCTATTTTTCCTCATACATCCAACGTTCATTTCCGAACTCGTTTAATTTAGTTCTGTTTCCCGAAGGAGATGTTAAGTTGCATAATTTGATTTCACCAGTTCGCTTTCGTAAATGGACACTTTTTTAGTTTCTTATTTATATGTTTTTCTAAAATATGTTCATTTACAATCTGATCTCCATTTACGAGATATTAACAATTAAATGTGTTACTTCCTGTAATTATGCAAATTCTGCCAATTCAGGGCATTACATGGTCCTGGCAGCGGCAGTACTCGGCAAAGAATGCTACGCATTAAAATGTGAAGGGCGATCGCTGGTACATGTGTCGCATTCTTAAGCACTTCTACTGCATAAGTGCGCTTGGGATAGCATGTGGTCCCTGGCACATGACAACAGCTTCAAAAACGTGACACTGTCGTAGTGCGCTCAACTTTGGTTCACACACAATTCCCGATTTCGGCAAACCAGTAAAGGGGATTACCGTATGGCTGCCGAATTGCGCGAACCGAAAGCCGAGGTGTGTGGTGCCTATGTATTTGTGCAAGGGCGCTGTCATTTACCGATGCATTCACTAGAATCTAGAATCTTTACGATCATTCGATCATTAGGGTCCGTGGCCTGTCTGGAGGGAGTGTGTTTGTTACAGCAGGCTAAAATTATTTTTTGCGCGCACCGCCCATGGTTACCAGTGGTGGAGCTTTCAGTCAACGCAAACATCCCATTGTCCATGCTGCAAAAAATATTCAGGGAAGCTTGCACTCGCGCGCAAGACTTGAATGGCGAAGCTGTTGTAGGTCATCATTGACGCACACAAAGTTGAGTTTTAGTATCGTTGTGTTGCCGTGGTTGATGTCGGCGGCAGGACCTTTCATTGGCCTTATGTTGAGCAAGGCCAGAGTGAGCTCGTCATTTTGATCGACGTTTTAGTACAGCCACCTTGCAAGCGCGACTTATCATCTCTAGCGGATGCTTTGAACGCCGAGCCTCTCGAAACGCGGCCTCTTCACGGCCCTGCGAACTATACGCGGCCGGGCCATGTGGAGTAAATGATCCCCTACAGCAGAATCGACATTTAAGTCGTCGCTCTTCTACAGTGCAGAGCGCATGCACACGACGACACGAGGACAAAAGAACGATGGGCGTACGGTGTGACTATTGCGACAACTTGTATGTCCTCAAAAGAGCCTCTTTGACCTCGTCGTAGCTCTCAAAGGCCTCCTTCGACAGGCACGTTATCACGTCCGATGCCTCTCCAGGAAGCAAGGTCCAGGTTTTGTGCACACAGAGACCGTTCGATGTCGTTTCGCTCGCAAACGTGCTCAAACTTGACGAGGTACTTCGCCATGTCCTCGCCAATAACGAACGGAGCAAGTTGGTCCCGAATTCTCGGACCGTTCGCCGGAACCGTTGGAGAAGCGCCGGCGAGCCCTGCCGGAGCTCTAACCGCTTCAACTCGAGCTGCCTTACGGCTTCCCGTTCCTGTCTTTCGGCTTCCTCCCTGCGTTCCTGTCTTTCGGCTTCCTTCCTGCGTTCCCGCCTTTCCGCCTCCTCGCGCTCACGGCGCTCTTTCTTTTCGACTTCCTCGCGTTCGTGGAGCTCTTTCTTTTCGGCTTCCTCGCGCTCACGGCGCTCTTTGATTTCAGCCCTGGCCGCATTGACTTCCTCAGCCGTTACGTTCTCCTTCCGCAAGACATCAAGAATTGCTTGCTTCCGTTTCGCACGGCCTAAGTCAAGGCCCAGCTCCTCGCAAATTTAGACGAGTTCCTTCACTTTAAGGTACTCCATCATTTGCACTGGCCTCTTGCTGTTTACCCACGTTAGAATTCCCTTGCCGTTCCTATACTATGGAACTACTAGTAGGGCACGCGCAAGTAATTTTCTACGCTCCTTCGTTCACACTCTCGGCACTAGCTTTGGTTTCAACGCACTTTCTCTAGGCTTGAAACAATCAAAGCTATACACAGTGCTTCAGACAGCCCTTCTCTTAACTACCATAACCTGTGCTAGAGAAGTCTAGGGAACTGAGAGAAAACGTCGAGCGCTTACCACACCAGGCAGTAGCCATTGCCGGTAGATCCCGCAACTCCCATCCACTGTTGCGACTCGCCACCCGAGTGCAGTCACCGGTGTAGCGACGTTCCCTTGCTCCGTCCGCTATCGACGCGGCGCAGAGCAGAGCGATGAAGTCCTCGAGCCGACGAAGAGTTAAAGGAGTCATGAAGAGAAAACACAAGTTTGGTTCATTCGAAAGGTTGCCTCGTTAGAACCATAACGACACCACTTATAACGCAAACTTCGCTCAAATAAGCTACATAATTAGGAAAAAACGAAATGACCATGCGACCCACCAGCTCATTTTCCGCAACAGAACCTATGATGTCACTCGAGAATGCTCTGCGATTGGCGGAGGCCGGCAAAAGCAAACGCATGTTAGGCAGGGCTTACAGTTTGCATATCGAGCTATATGCCCGTGAAACATACTGCACATTCTTTTTATGACAAAGAACGGTGGAGTAAACGGTTGAAGTTCGGAACGAACACGCAAGCGTGTGCGCCAGTGCGTACGAAACTACCGCCGGCCGAGCTCGACATCTCGCCATCGCGCAGACGAATTTTCGGGTTCGAGGCTCTTAGGGGCCAAAGAACCGTTCCAGCTCGTACAGCCGCGACCTTGCTTTGGTATCTTAATCCCTTGACAGGAGGTTGGCCGTCATATCGCCAACCAGCAAAGGTAAAAATAGAAAGGAGGGGAGTAAGGAACAGCAAGAAGCGACGAGATAGTGCCAGTCGTCACATAAGTTTCGAATGGTGTTGGCTTGCTGCTGTCGTTACGAGCTCGTTTCTAGTTTACAACCACTGAAAACTTCAGTTTGTTCGAGTACTTTACAATGAAATTTCGTTGCTGCGTTTTGAAATGCCCATTCAGTACGGGCAAATCGTCGAGGGAGTGCGACATCCCCGCCGGTGAAGAGATCGCCTTTCATGTGCTGCCAAACGACGAACCGCGGCGAAGCAATTGGCTACGTTTTGTGAACTTTGCAAACGGAGGACAAAGGGAGCTAAAGGAAGTACGAGTGTGCTCGCTTCATTTCCGACGAAGTGATTACGGCAGGGACCCTTACGTTAGCTCACTCCTGCGACATGCTGGCGCTCGTCGCCGACTTCGTCAAATCGCCGTCAAAGCGCTCCGACCTTGGGGGAAAAAATGCCGTACACACCGCGCATTGACGCTCGTATCTTTCTGGTCGGACCAGAGAGCTCGCGCGGACGGCTTTCCATACACGACACTGGCCAACTGGCATAAGCGATACTGCTACTGAAATTGAACTATTATAACCCGAAATAAAAATAAGGCACATACGTACCAGTCTGTATTCGTCCGTCGCGACGGGGCTGACGAGGTGCCGACGGCAGGGCGAACGTTCGTCTGTTGTGGCTATCGCGGAATGGTCGCTGTTCGGTCCATACGCGTATCCCACAACTCCTGCCGCTCGTGCACTTAGAAGCATTGAGCGTTCAAGTGGTGTGAGGTTGTTAAATGCAAGCCCTAGCTCCTCGGCGGGAGTTTTGTTCTCCGGATCAGGCGATTCTATGATTAGGGCTGCGGGTGCACTAGGTTTTACTAGTATTTTTAAAATGGCCGCCGTCTCGGTTTCGGCACGAGTTTTGGTTCCTGTCTGACTCCCGCGTGTGGGTGCTATATGGAGTCGACATACTAAGTATCTGTTTCATGGACCGGCTCGTATGACGCCATTGTTCACGTCACCAAATGTGCAATTTTAGCGGGAGATTTAAAATTTTGGCTGAAATTGCCTTATTTCTCAGTGAATAAAGCATCATTTGCTTCCGGGAAAGCGCTTGGGGTACTATAAAACACCTAATCTTTCGAATAAAACAAACATTTCTTTTCTCTTCATGGCTCCTTTAAAGCAACATTTATATACAGTGTGTACAGGGTAAGCAAACGTTACATGATTCGCACAAAGGCGACAGCACCCTTTCACTCGGTGCCTCCGAAGAGACTGGTGCCGGAGAGAAGCCGCCGAGGAATGCCGATGATGAGAGCCTCCGGGCTTCTTTTGTACCCCGGGAAGTTCGTTGGGGCCCCGAGAAGTTCGAATAGCTCCAATCAGGGCTCTCGCTGCCTGAAGTTTGAATTCCGACGAATGGTAGCGAAGCGGTGAGTCAGCTGCGCCGCCAATGGGGAAAGGGAGGGCGATGCCCCCGCCGTCTCCGTGACCTCGCCTCCGGGCGTAGCGACATGCCCTTATTTGGTCGTTCTCAGATGCGGGATTCGGCCACGCCGCAGCGACGAAAGGGATTACTCAGCCTCGCTGTCGGCGCGTCGCCTCGTGCAACGTATTTGGGCCAGGCGCTCTGGCACAACAGTGGTAGGTATTCACCACGCATAAGTAATTTTATGAGTTACAGGGTACTGTGGTGGAGCGGCGCAAAGGCGTTTTGTTCTCGTATTGTTAATTACTGGCGAGAACATTCAGCAGTGAGCCTGCTCTTTTTCTTCTGCTAAAACCCGAATTCAGATATTCAGATTGAGTATTCAGATGGTGATTCTGAGGTATAGGCGCTTGCTTTATTTCAGCTTTCTTTATTAGGCTGTACTCTCGCATGCCAGATAATTTCACCGTTATATTGTCACGTAGCCAAAGACGACGCAACTGTCTTGAAGAAAAGACGCAACTGTCTTGAAAAAAAAAAACAATTTTATTGGAGCGACCTTGTGCTCTCCTAACAACACAGGGAATACACAGGCGGAGAGGCGACAGTCAACAAAGTGACGTGCGCAGGCGAGTGTCGGTAAATCGAATGCCGCGGCGTCTGCTCTGCGGGCAGTTATCTTTGGTCACGGATGTTGGGGATGCCGCGAGCCATGTAATTATATCGAGAACAGAAGACTACTTTAGGCTAGTGTCGTTAGGGCGAAATATTCTCCCTAATAAATAAGATAACCCGTACGGCAATAGAAAGAAAGAATAGAACATGCGCTCCACCTGGCACACAGAGAACACAGCCGGGCGAAGCCGGGCGGTAAAAGCAAAAACATAGATAAACAAATTCATTTCATGAACGCGAAGCCCGCATGGTTCGACAAGAAAAAGGTCGCACTCAGACGAATGTGTCAATATAATGTCACGGTAACAAATATTCTACACTCATCGCATTTAACCACACATGAACAGCTAACTTGCCCTTTATTTTCGATTCAAACTATCCAAATCAGAAATTCGCAATCTATGGAAGTTGCTAGGCTACCCATATGCTCGCGTACCAAGAGCTGGTACCTAGTGCCCGCCCCGCCCCTCCTGCGATAGGAGCAAATTGCGGCAATCATGGAGTAAATTGAGTGGGTGTCATCAGCACCCAAAAGTTGAAGTATTACTGAAGCACCTCCACCTACTTTTGTGTTATAACACGAAAACTATACAAACATACCCACACGCTACATAATTGACTATTTTCTAATTTGAAAAGCAAGATAAACTTTGTTACCTTGCGCGATTAAAAACAATTAGCAGTGGCTTAGCTCGGCTATGCTAGGATATACGTAGCGTGAGCTAAGGTTCAGCTGGCTATTCTTAGCTTTCCTGGTTGTCGAGGATTAGCTTGATCATCATGCTTACTGCTGCTTCAACGACACACACATGCTATACGCATTATGTGACACATGTATAATTACCAAGCGGCTCCGGCGTAGCGTCACCAATCGTCCCAGAGATAACCTGTTTCCACAGGCACACGCGGGTGTTGCTGCGACTAGTGAGCCATCGGTTCCACAGCCGGCCAACCCTGGCATGATCACCACGTGGACCGGGCCGCCACGTGGGGAACGGAGGTCGGCGAAGACGCTGGCCGCGTGGGGTGTGTGAGAGACGCCGGGCAGCGAGGAACGTTCTGTGCGCCCTGTGACGCCACTGCGCCTCGCGCATGCGCAGCACGGCTCTCCAGGAGCCACGCGAAACTGCTCAACGTCAGCCAGTGTAGCTCACGCTATAAAACTATTCTTAAAGTTTAGTCAAATTAGGGCTCTCATACTGCCCGGATTCTTAAGTTGAGTTTTGCCATTGTTATATACTGACGCACGCTGATTTGGATAGTGTAGCCAACCTTCAGCACTAAATTATTCTGAGTTACATGGGCACCGTGGTGGAGCGACACCAGTGCGTTTAATGTAGTATGGTATAGGACCAGCGAGAATGTATATAAAGCAGTGAGCAGCCTTGTTTACCCAAGTGCATACCAGGGCGGCGGAACGTTGATTGTTTCGATGCTAATTCTGAAATATAGGTGGTTGCTCAATTTTCACTTTTGAATACTGACATAGGTACGCTCGCGCTCGGAACCTTTGAAGATGGTAGCGAAATTATTCTTTGCTTCTTCGACAAGCAACCGGTCTCATTCAAGCAAATGCACCATGGTTAGG